>OU015502.1:92928918-93388918 GCA_907164885.2 Dolomedes plantarius
CTGGGCAATGGTTTCTTTTACACGATAATGCTAGGCCCCATACAGCAATTTCTGTGCAACAATATCTTGCTAATCATTCAATTACAGTGATAAATCACCCACCATATTCTCCCGACTTATCGCCAGCTGATTTTTTCCTTTTTCCAACGCTTAAGATGACCATGAAAGGACAGAGACTTGAAAACGTCTCGGATATTAAATCAAATGTTACGCGTATTTTGCGAACGTTAGTTCCAACGCCTATAAACAGTGATTCGATGACTTTAAGAAACGTAGGAAAAATTGTATAGACTCCTTTGACGATTATTTTGAAGGAGATAAATGTATTTGAAGGTGAGTAATATTATTCTTATTTATAAAAAATTGTCCGGTTACTTTATGGGCGCACCTTGTATATATATATATATATATATATATATATATATATATATATATATATATATACGTATGTGTATATATACATATATTTGTGCGTGTGTACTGGTATACGAATTTGAAAGCATCACATTAACCATTTAAATTCTTATTACCATAGAAATTACAAAAATTAATACTTTAGTTTATGATTATTACGATAATTTTTTACGATCCATTAGTAATGATGTTCATATTTTTATAAACTTTTCTGTACATCATTTCTGCTTTAGTAATATTTTTTTTTAAATTAACATATTTGTTAGTAACACCAAAGTGTAGTTTAAAAATTTACACATTTTAGTGAATCAGTTCCCTGAAACATTAATAACTTTATTTTCTAGTACATTCAGCTCTTAAAAGATATTTATACTTAAATTGAATTATTACACAAAAGATAATCAATTATCAGATACGGAGAGTGAGGACTGCTTAGAGGATTTTTTATTTAACCTTATTAATCAACTTACACTCCTTATTCGATTTTAACGAAGTATATATAAATGAAAATTATATCGATACTGTAATCGAAAAGTTTATCGAAATAATCTCATAAAATCAGTTACTTTTATTAATTTTCAAGTGGTTGAAAGTGAAAATTTTAAACTTTTATAAAATGTCACTCAAATTATTTAGAAAAGACTATAATATTTTCTGAATAGTTAAAAGTTATATTTAATATTTTAAGGATCCGGATGAGGCTGAAATCTCGATCTGGTCCGAGGACCCAGATGAATTCAAAAGAAAGGTAATGACAGCGTGAATACCTTTGTAAGCATGTAAATTAGGACTTCGGTATCTGTTCCACAGCCTGCTAGTTCCAAACATTCTGTCAACTCCCTTTAAACCCAAAATGTTAATTAAAAATGTTTTCCGTTTCTCAAATATTCTCTAGCAAACATTATGCGTTGTTGAAATGTTTTGTTATGTCCTGTTTTATTGACATTCCATCCAAATGTTCCAGTATTCCATTAAATTTTCAAAGTATTCTTCTGCTGTTATACCCTTTCGAACCCTGAATGTGGTCTAAAGCACCAGCTTTGTGTACAGTCAAACTTTGTAAGCAAGTAAATTAGGACTTCCGTATCTGCATCACAGAATACTAGTTTCAAACATTCTTACTCCCAAAATGTTAATCTACAATGTTCTTCGCTTCTCAAATATTCTCTAGCACACACTTTGCGTTTTCGAAATGTTTTGTTATGTTCTGTTTCAGTGATGTTCCTTCCTAACTATCCATTACTTCTATAAATTTTCAAAGTGTTTATTCCTCTGTTATACCCTTTCGAACCCCGAATGTGTTCTAAGCCACTATCTTTGTGTACAGTCAAAAATAAAATTTATACTCCCTTTGTGCACTCAAAATGTTCGATGTCACATGGTAATTTTTTTTTAAATGGACTCTTTCGGTTTCCCTTTTTAAAACCCAAAATATTCGTTCGTTCTCGTCTTGCGCTGATGAAATATTTTCTTGTTTCCTTTGCGCACTTAATAATATATTCTGTCACAGTCGATTGAGAATTTTGGATTGAAAATATGTATAATACACTGCTGGCCACTGTAAATGCAACACCCTGAAGGAAACATGCCAATAACATGAAATTTACAACTTGCATTAGCGGAGGTGAGATATGCAAATGATTAGAATTTCAGCGCAGACGCACATCACGCGCGCCTGTGGCGCCACTTCAAAGCGCTATTTAAGGCTTGGAGATTTCGACGATTTCAAGTTCGGCAATTGTGTTTTTCTTGTGGTTTTTTCAAAAGAACGATCAATTATGCCTCGTCGAAAACAGCGATCATCTTTTGATCAAGTATCCGAGTTCGACAGAGGAAGGATAGTGGCCTACCGAGATTGTGGATTATCTTTCAGGGAAATCGGTAGTCGTGTTGGACGAAACCAAACAACTGTAATGCGGATATGTGATCGTTGGATGCAGGAGGGTACGACGGACCGGCGTGTTCGATCGCATCCACCTCAGCGCACCACTTCACGTGATAACAGGCAAATTGTGCGCATGGCAGTGACGGATCGCTCAGTCACATAACGAACCATAGCACAGCACATGCAGTCTGTAACGCATCATCCAGTGTCTGCACGTACCATTCGACGCCGTTTACAGCAGAGTGGTCTGTCCGCAAGATGTCCATTGCATTGTCTACCCTTGACGCAGAACCACAGACGTCTCCACCGCCAATGGTGCGATGACAGAAGGATGCGGACGGCAGAATGGAATGAAATTGTCTTTACTGACGAGTCACGCTTCTGTCTGCAACACCACGATGGTCGCATTCGAGTCTAGAGACACCGTGAAGAGAGGATGCTGAACAGCTGCGTTATGCACCGCCACACTGGTCCTGCACCGGGTATTATGGTATGGGGCGGTATTGGATATCACTCTCGCACACCTCTAGTACGCATTGCCGGTACTTTAAACAGCCATCGCTACATCTCCGAGGTGTTGGAGCCAGTTGTCCTTCCTTACCTTCAGGGCTTGCCCACAGCCATATTTCAACAGGATAATGCGCGACCACACGTGGCACGCATTGTCCAACGGTTCTTCGTCAATCGCCAGATTGAATTGCTTCCCTGGCCGCCTCGCTCTCTGGATCTTTCGCCGATAGAAAACATGTGGTCCATGGTTGCTCTACGATTGACCCAGATTCCATCCCCAGCTGCCACAGCAGATCAACTTTGGCAACGTGTGGAAGCTGCTTGGTCTGCTGTACTCCAAGAACTGATCCAAAGTCTCTTTGAATCAATGCCGAGGCGTGTGGCAGCGGTGATCTCCAAGAATGGCGGCTACTCTGGCTACTGATTTTGGCAGGAACCACACTTCACAGAAGTCTATAAATTTAATCATTTGATACTTGGTCAACATGTTATCTACAAAATAAATTTTGTTGTGATATCTCTTATCTTTCTTGGTGTTGCAATTTGGGTGGCCAGCAGTGTATATAGATTATGCTCTATTATACTCTTCTACTACTAATTCGTGGTAATTCAGAATGTTCTGTTAAAGAGTTTTTCAGTGATTATGGTCATATATATATATATAAATATATATATATATATATATATATATATATATATATATATATATATGTGTGTGTGTGTGTGTGTGTGTGTATGTTTGTATATATGTGCGTGTGTATGTATGTATATATGTGTGTCTGTGTGTGTATGTATGTATATGTGTGTGTGTGTGTGTGTGTGTGTATGTTTGTATATATGTGCGTGTGTATGTATGTATATATGTGTGTCTGTGTGTGTATGTATGTATATATGTGTGTATGTGTATGTATACATATATATAGGGTGTCCGGGCTAAAGGTGTCCAAAAGTCATGACTTATTTTTACGGAACTACCCATTAGAATTAAAACAAAATTATTTAAATAGAAAGAATATCTCACTAAGTTTTAATATCAATCATAGATTTCTATAATAGTATCATAGATTTCGATGTGTGCACCTTTTGTAGCACGACTAACGTCTAAATGGTAATCCAGTTCTCCTCAAGTGTTTCGTCGCATATCAGGAGTTATTAGACGTTTTTGCTTCGGGATTCATCATATCCGTTGTGTATAACCAAAAAATTTAAACTGTGGATGAGTTGAAGAAGCGTATCATTCAAACAATTCGGGTAATAACTCCTGATATGCTACGAAATACTTGGAGAGACCTGGATTACCATTTAGGCGTTTGTTGCACTACAAAAGGTGCACACATCGAAATCTATAATACTATGATCAAAGTCTATGATTGGTATTAAAACTTGGTGAAAAGATCTTTCTATTTAAATAATTTTTTTAAATTCTAATGGGTAGTTCCGTAAAAATAAGTCATGACTTTTGGATACCTTTAGCCCGTATATGTATGTGTATACTGGTATACGAATATGAAAGCATCACATTGACCCTTTAAATTTTTGTTACCATAGAAATTTTAAAAATCAATACTTTAATTTATGATTAGAACAATTAGGTATTTTCGATGCATTAGTAATTGTATTCATATTTTTATATGAGATAAATTTCTGTCTACAGCATTTCTACTTTTGTAATATTATTTTCAAAGAGTAACATGTTAGTTTGCATGTCCGGAGTGTAAGCTAAAGAATTACACATTTTAATTAATAATTTCCCTTAAATATTAATACTCCTATTTTTTCCAGTACAATCAGCTCTTAAAAGATAATAATATTTAAATTGAATTATTACACAAAGAGTCATTAATTATGAGATACGGAGAATGTGGAATGACTAAAGGATTTTTAATTTAACTTTATTAACCAACTTACACATATAGTACGATTTTTACGAACTTTTAAAGGAATATTATATTAAGACTGAAATTGATTTAAAAATTTCAGAAATATTATTCGATTTTAATGAAGTATATATAAATGAAAATTATATTGAGATTGTAATCGAAAACGTTATACAAATAATCTCATAAAATCAGTTACAATTATTAATTTTCAAGTGGTTTTATGAGGAAATGGTTAAACATTTATAAAACGTCTCTCAAATGTAAGAAGACTATAAAATTTTCTGAATTGCTAAAAATTATGTTTAATATTTTAAGGATATGAATAAGGCTGAAATCTCAATCTGGCCCGAAGATCCAGATGCAGTTGAAAGCAAGGTAATGACAGCGAAAAAACCTTTGTAAGCATGTAAAATAGGAGTTCCGTATCTGTCCCACAGCCTGCTAGTTCCAAACATTCTGTCAACTCCCTTTTAAACCTCGAAGTGCTAACTTACAATGTTCTTCGTATCTCAAATATTCTGTAGCACACATTTTTTTTGGTCGAAATGTAATGTTATGCTCCGTTTTGTGTAGTGGTATAATAGAAAGTTTTAATGTTCCTCCTTTACTTTCCACTACTCCTATAGATATTCGAAGTGTCCTACCGCTCTCATACCCTTTCGAACCCTGAATGTGTTCTAAGGCAAAAGCTTTGTGTACAGTCAAAAATATTATTCATACTCCCTTTTGTGTAGTCGAAATGTTCGGTTGCACTACTTTATGTTTTTTAAATGTACCCCTGCAGATTCCCTTACTTAAACACAAAATATTCGCTTGTTCTCGTTTTGCTTTGCTCAAGTATTTTCTTGTTTGCGTTGGGTACTTATTAATATATTCTGTCACTCCATCAGTAGCGCACCCAGAGGGTGGGCCAAGGAGCCCTTGCCCCCTCCAAAGAAATAGAAATTGCATTATGAATAGTGAATTTGCATTATAAATAGTGTTATCCGTTCAACTCGGCCCCCTCCAAGATTAAATCCTGGGTGCGCTAGTGAACTCCATTGACAGATTTTGCATGAAAATGTATGTAATATATAAATCATGGTCTTTTAAATCCCTAATCTGAATCTCATTCTTGCTTAGGATGTTCTGTCGTAATTTATTTTGGTATTTAAGTTCATATATACCTCGTTTATCCCAAAAGAGTGTTAGCACAACCTTACCTGCTGATGGTTGTGTGTGAATTTTTTTTTTTATTATTATTATGGTGAGGCGTTATGGTGTCCTTTCTCGCCCCTTCGTACACTTTCTGTAGTGATAGACATGCACTGCAGTTCTAAACTTTCATTCCTCGATGAACTTCCAAGAGTTGTATCCTTTGACAACTCAAGTAAGAAACAGATCTGTTCGTCTTTGGTGCATGTCGCAAACGAAGCCGCCAGCTTTACACTGCTGCCAAGTCATTGCGTAGCGTTCCCATAACATGCCGCCACTTGTCGGCCTCTCTTCAGACCTTAAAGTATCAATGCTGCCAACTTACTGAACAATCACGCGATGTTTCAAAATTTTAGTGCATTTTTAAGGTTTTAATTTGATTCACCCTATCTCCATGATTGTTATTTAGCATTTCTATTTTAGTAATATTTTTTTAAAGACTAACAAATTTTTTAGTAATCTAATCTAAAGAGTTACACATTTTAGTTAATAATTTCTCTGAAACATTATTAGCGTTCTTTTTTGAAGTACATTCGGCTCTTAAAAGAGAATTATATCTAAACTGAATTATTACACAATGTTTCTCAATTTTCTGCGGTAGAAAATGAAGAATGCTTACAAGCGATTTTTTTATTTCAATTTATTAATCAACTCACACATGTTATTCCAATTTTAACGAAGTGTATATAAATGAAAATTATACTGAGACTATAATCGAAAAGCTAACAGAAATAATTCAACATTTATACATTCGTAACTGATTTCATGAGAAAGTGGTTAAGTATTAAAATGTCTCCCAAATATAAGAATGTTCTGGATATCTTGATAGTACATTTAATATTTCAAGGATCTGAATAAGGCTAAAACCTCAATCTGGACCGAAGAACCAGATGTAATCGAAAACAGTGGCAGCGAGAAATCCTTTATAAGCATGTAAATTAGTACTTCCATATCTTTACCACAGCCTGCTAGTTCCAAAGATTCTGTCAACTCCCATTAAACCCTAAAATGTTATCTTAATATCTCTCAAAGGAACGAATACTATAAAAAAATTTCAAATTGCTAAAAATTATGTTTAATATTTTAAGGATCAGGAAGAGTCTCCCGAAGTTCCAGATGTACTGGAAAGCAAGGTAATGACAGCGTGAAAACTTTTATGAGCATGAAAATTAGGAATTTCGTATCTTTTCCACAGCCTTTTACTTCCTTGTATTCTGTCAACTCCTTTTTAATCCCCAAACTGTTATGATCTTACAATCCTTTTCGTATCTCAAATATTCTGTAGCCCACATTTTGCGTTGTCGAAATGTTTTGCTGTTTCCTGTTTTACGAATGTTCTTTCTTAACTTTATATTACTCCTATAAAACTTCAAAATGTTCTTCCACTGCCATACCTTTTAGAGAATTGAATATATTGTACGACACAATATTTGAGTAAAGTGATCCCTTTGTTCCCTTGAGACGTTCGATTGCACACCGTAATGTTTTTACATATTGTTTTCACCGTAATGTTTTCTAAATTTCCTGTTTCTTCCATAAATCTTGAAAATGTTCTTCCTCTGTTATATCCTTTAGTACCCCGAATGTGGTCTGTGCATTACCCGAATGTACCTGTGTCTCATTTTTGTATACCGTCAAAAATATGTGGTGTCTCAAAAAAACCTTGCACATTTTAAAAAAATATTTAAAGAAAAGTACACAATGTAGGAACTAGAAATCCATGTATGTATTACCTTATATATTAGAGTGTTTTTTAGTACAGTCAATGAATTTTAATATGCGCCACTTTTGTGGCACGGAGTGCATCTAGTTGGTAATCAATCTCAGCCTATGTGAATACCAAAATGGATTCCGTAACACATGAAATTACAGCAATTATGAGTCTTTTGAGTTCTTCAACACTGCGATCGACTGTCAGGGACAATTCCCGTTTCCAGAAACTTTTTATAGCAAGCTAAGATGTTGTCACGACTTGGAGGATCTTTTCCAAATTTCGTTACACTTGCGCAACAGATTCCGTTTTGAAATACTAGCCAACACATACTGCTTTCTCTGGAATAGCTATTTTACAACTTTCGCTCTCAGGAAACAACTAGCGCCACCTGTAAAACTTTTTGACACAAAAAATAACTTTAATATATACAGTAACACATCTGTGAATTTCCAATTCTTACCTTGTATATTTTTTTGTATAAATTTTTAAAATATGTCAAGGTTTTTTGGGACATCCTGTATTGTTTATGTTTCCTTTGTGTACAAGAAATGTTCGGTGGCACCTCTTAAATATTATATGTGCCCTTGCAGATTCACTTTCTAAAACCCAGAATATTTGTTTGTTCTTGTTTTTCATTGTTCAAGTATCGCTTTGAGTATATGAATATATATATATGTGTATTTATATATGTGTATATATATATATATATATGTGTGTATTTATATATGTGTGTATATATATATATATATATATATATATAATTATGTATGTATGTATATACATATTTACATATAAGGATGTTTAGATAATTTTTTGTTTAACATCATTAAATGACCCATACACATTACTCCAATTTGAACGAAGTGTTTATAAATGAAAATTACATTCAGGCTGTAATCGAACGGTTAATAGAAATAATTCAACGTCTCGGTCATGTATATTTAAAAATTGACTTTATACATTTATAAAAGTCTCCAAAAATGTAAGATTATAAAACTATTCTAAATTGCTAAAAATTATATTTATTTTAAGGATGGGAATGAGGCTGAAATCTCAATCTGGCCTGAAGATCCAGATGAATTCAAAAGGAAGGTAATGACAGCGTGAAAACCTTTATAAGCATGTAAATTAGGATTTCCCTATCTTTACAGTAATCTGCTAGTTCAAATGTACAGTCATCTGCCTTTTGAAACCCAAAATGTTGTCTCACAATCCCCTCCGCTTCTCAAATATTCTATTTTTCTAATTTTTTTTCATTTTCAAAACATTTTGCAATGATCTGTTTTATTAATCTTCCTTCTGACCGTTCTATTTCTCCTATCAATTTTCAAAGTGTTCTTCCGCTGTCATACCCTCAATGTTTTTCTTCGGTAACCAGATTTGTGTACAGTCAAAATGTTTTTCATACTCCCTTTGTGCGCTCGAACTGTTCTGTTGCACTACGTAATTTTTTCCAAAATGTAGTCTTGCAGATGCCTTTTCTTAAACCCAAAATATTAGTTTGTTCTCCTTATGCATTGTTCAAATATTTTCTTGCTTGCTTTTTACATTTAATAAATGTCTGTCACACTCCCTTGAGATTTTGTATTGTACGTTTTGTCTTGTATGCAATAGATGATATGATATGAGAAAATGTATGCAAATATAAATCCTGTTCTATTACACTCTCAGCCTGCAGCTCATTCGTGTTCAGGGTGTTCCGTTGTAATTTATTTCAATGTCTATGTTCATATTTATATAAACGGTTATAACACGCGGAAATTTTGTCAAATGTTATATATACATATGTGTGTGTGTGTACTCGTTCATATATATATACCTCCCAACTTTCGGAAGGAATTATAAAAGTATTCTGGCGACCTTGATGGCCAAGGTATCGTTGGGCAAGCACGAAGACAAGCAGTTGAAACTCTCTCCGTGTGCGAGCGGGCATTATCTTGCTGATATGTAAGCCCAGGATGGCGTGATATGAAGGGTAACACAACGAGGCGTAGAATATCGTCGACGTATCGCTGTTCTATAAGGGTGCCGCGGCTGGCAACCAAAGGGGTCCTGCTATGAAATAAAATGGCACCTCAGACCATCACTTCTTGTTGTCAGTCCGTATGGCGGAAGACAGTCAGGTTGGTATCCCACTGCCATCCGGGGCGTCTCCAGAGACGTATTCGCTGGTCATAGGGGTTCAGTTCGAAGAGGAACTCATCACTGAAGACAATTCTACTCCAGTCAGTGGCATTCCAGGTCGAATGTGCACGATACAACTGCAAACGGGCTTTTCGGTGTACAGAGGCCAATGGTTGTCGGCGCAAGTGGCGCAGTGAGCTCAGCTCCCTTTCTCTGAGCCGCCTATGAATGGTCCTTACGGTCACCGAAGCACCTGTTGCACGTACGATCGATGATAATGATGAATCTGGGGCTGTGAGGGTCGCTCTGACGATTGCTCGGCCCTCGCGTTCTCTTGTTTCTCTTGGCCGACCGCTTTCGCTGTGTTCGGCTATGGTTCACCCATTCCTGCCAACATCGTCCAATAGTGGCATCACTTCTATCCAAATGTCGAGCGATTCGCCGATTAGACCAACAGGCTTCTTTAAGCCCAACTGCACGTCCTCTTTCAAATGCTGACATCTGCGCATATTGTTCACGCACCTGTATGCGAGGCATAGTTACTGTCTACCTGAGTACACGAAATGAAATTCGCAAAGAATTTATGACCTGGAATCGAAATTTCTCCTCTTTAATATCCTGCCAGTTGCACATTTAAGATTCGCTGCAGCGTCCCATGTTCATTCATTGGCCACCATACTTTAAAATTTTGCATTTTCCGTTGAAATCTGTATGCATATCAATTTGAGTCCAATTTGCATCATCCCTTCTTGGTGCGTCGTTTTGTTTTGTTTTTGTCTAAGAGTGTAATAATATTCTGTCTCACTCCATTGAAATTTTTCGGATAAAAATGTCTTTATATATAAATCATACCCTGATAGATCGTCATTCTGCAATTGATACATTCTCGGTATCTTCTGTTGTAATATATTTCACTGTTTATGCTCGTATATATTTTGCATATGTATAATATATGCTCCACTGCACTTCATTTTAATTTAACTCCTACACACTGAACATTTACATTCTTATTACCATATGAATTAAAATGTTATACTTCAATATATGAATATTACTATAAGGTTTTTAAAATGCATTATTAATAATATTCATATTTTTATACATTTAGGGATACAGCATTTCTATTAGTAATATAGTTTTTTTAAACCAACATATTTGTTACCAAGTCCAATGTGTATTCTAAAGAGTTACACGTTCTAGCGAATAATTTCTCTGAAACATTATTATTGTTATTTTGCTCCAGTACATTCACCTCTTAAAAGATAATTATATTTAAATGTAAATTAGTACACAAAGGTTCATTAATTATCAGACGCAGGTAATGAAGGATGCTTGATGTATTTTTTTTAACTTTACTGACCAAACTTACACATAATACGTTTTTTACGAACGGTATATAAAGGAAAATTATATTAATACTGAAATTGTAAAGTTGATAGAAATAATGCAATTTTTAATAATTATTTACTTGGTTTATCAGAAAATTGCTAAATATTTGCAAAAGCTTAAAAAATGTAAGAAAACTATAAGATATTTCAGAATACCTAAAAATTATATTTAATATTTTAAGGACGTGGATGAGGCTGAAATCTCGATCTGGCCCGAAGATCCAGATGAATTCAAAAGAAAGGTAATGACAGCGTGAAATCCTTTGTAAGCATGTAAATTAGGATTTCCGTATCAGTACCATAGCCTGCTAGTTCCAGATATTCTGTCTACTCCCTTTTAATCCCCCAAGTGTTTGACTTACAAAGTTCTTCCCTCCTCAAATGTTCTCTAGCAGACATTTTGCATTTAAAAAATGTTTTACTATGCTCTGTTTTATATAGTAGTAAAAAGAAAGTTTTAACGTTCTTTCTTAACTTTCTATTACTCCTATAAATATTCAAAAAGTAATTCCGCTGTCATACCCTTTAGAACCCTGAATGTGTTCTAAAGCGTCAGCTTTGTGTACAGTCAAAAATATTATTCTTACTCCCTTTTGTGTACTCGACATGTTCTGTTGCACCACTTTATGTTTTTAAATGTACTTCTGTAGATTCTCTTATTTAAAACCAAGATTTCGATTGTCCTCGTTTTGCATCTTTCAAGTATTTTCTTGCTTTCCTTATGCACTTAATAATATATATTGTCAAACTCCATTCATACTTTTTGAGTGAAAATACGTATAATATAAAATTTATGTTCTATTAGAACCTTCGTCTACACCTAATTCATGCCCGGAATGTTGAAGATAATTTTATTGTCTATGTTCATTTATTTAGATATATATATATATATATATATATATATGTGTGTGTGTGTGTGTGTGTGTGTGTGTGTGTGTGTGTGTGTGTGTGTGTGTGTGTGTATGTATGTATGTATGTATGTATGTATGTATGTATATATATGTGTGTGTGTGTCTGTGTGTGTACTCTTATACGAATTTGAAAGTATCACATGAACCATTAAAATTCTCATTACCATAGACATTTTCAAAATTATTACTTTAATTTTTGATTATTATGATAAGGTTCTTACGATGCTTTAGTAGTACTGTTCATATTTTTATAAATTTTTGTATACAGCATTTCTAATTAAATAATATTATTTTAAAGATTAACATATTTGTTAGTAAGACCGTAAAATTGTATTATTACACAATGGTTCGTTAATTATCAGATACAGAGATTGAAGAATGCTTGGAGTGTTTTTATTTAACTTTATTAATCAAATTACCCTTATTATTCGATTGTAACGAAGTGTAAAGTTCGAAAAGTTTATAGAAATAGCTTAACATTTAATAATTATTTATTTGGGCAATTCTTAAACGTTTAAAAAGAATCTTCCAAATGGAATAGGACTAGAAAACTTTTTTTAATTGTTAAAAATTATATTTAATATTTTAAGGATGTGGAAATTGCTGAAAGCCTAATCTGGCCAGAAGCTCCATATGTAAACGAAAGCAAGGTAATGACAGTGTGAAATCCTTTTTAAGCATGTAAATTAGGATTTTCCAATTGTTACCACAGACTGCTAGTTCCAAATATCCTGTCATCTCCCTTTTAAACCCCAAAATGGCATCTTAAAACCCTTTCCGTATCTCAAATAATTTCTAGCACACATTTTCCGTTGTCGAAATGTTTTGTTATGTCTTGTTTTATCAATGTTCCTTGTAAATTGTCATTTACATCCATAAATCTTCAAAATCTTGTTCCGTTGTCAAACCTCTTAGAATCTTTAATGTTTTCTATCATGCCAACCTTGTGTACAGTTAGAAATAATATTTGTACTCCCTTTGTACAGATAAATGTTTAGTTACACCCCGTGATATTTTTTTAATGTACTCTTGCAGATATATGTCTTCATAGATGTATTTATGTATCTATCAATATATATATATATATATATATATATGTGTGTGTGTGTGTGTGTGTGTACGTACTCCTATATGTGTATGAAATCATATACACCTTTACCATTTAAATTCTTACTACTTTTAAATTTTAAAAATGACACATCAATCTCTGAGTATTATAACGAGGGATTTTACGACACATTAATAATAATATTTATATTTTTATACATTTCAGTGTTTAATATTTCTATTTTAGAAATTTTTTTATGAAGATTAACATATTTGTTAGCAAATCGGATTTGTAATCTAAACAGTCACACCTTTTAGTGAATAATTGCGCTGTAACGTTTATTTTGCTGTTTTCTTCCGTACATTCAGGTCTTAAAGGAAAATTATATTAAAATTGCATGATTACACAATAATTATCAGATATAGATCTAAAGAATGCTTGTATGAAGAATGCTTGATGCAATTTTTTATTTAACTGTATTAATCAATATACATTATTCGATTTCAACACATTGTTCGATTTCAACACATTATTCGATTTCAAGTGTATAGGGTAGACCGGAGCTTGTTGGCCCATTTTTCTTTAATATGTATATATATATTTTTAATTTATTAAATTTTTTTAATTTTTTTAGTTTGTACAATCAGAACATCTTAAAGCATAACCACGTATGAGAAAATTTGAAAAATATTAATGAATAGTTTGTATATGAAGCTCAGCAGGACATCAAGTCACTTGGCCAACATGCTCCGTCGAACGGGGCAGGTTGGCCCTCTAAGTTGATTTGATTTTCGGATTACTAACGGAAATGAAAAAATACATAAAATATCAAATTTAATTTTAATATGGTATAAAAAAGACACAAAGGATAGGAAAAGATGTTATGTCCAACTTTATTACTGCCTTTATCGATCTTTCTCATCATCACAATGAATGCAAACACAAAATATCGTGTCCCTGGTGACACATGATTCATGTGCCCAACGATTGCGCTTGGTACATTGAATCCTGTCTTCTCCTAATTTATTGACAATTTTATTGACTTTTATAGACTTATAAATGTGAAAAACAAACTCTTGGACTGCGGGGCATCTTGGGCCACTGCATCAACATGCCCCAGATTAAATGGGCCAATTTGCCCCATATCGCCATTTTGGCATTTGATCGTTGTATCAAATATTCTGTTAATATTCTTTTTCAAATCAGTAGGTAGAAAATTAGCTCTCAACAACGATCTTTTAGATTGCCTAAGTGAAACTTTAATTTAGAAACAAATCAGAAACGATTATTTATAAGTGCAAAAAAAAACTCACTTCAGTGAAACTTTGAAAATTTGAAGTGGCTTTCGTTTGATTGCTTCTTCTCTGCTGACGCTGTTATGGGTGAAAGAAAACGTGCTAAGACAGACGTCGCTCAGCTAGTAATGCAATCTACCGGATAGTTTGAAAATATCGCAGATGGGCAAACGTGCCCCTATGGCCAATATTGCCCGGTCTACCCTATAAATGAAAATTATAGTGAGACTGTAATCGAAAAGTTTATAGAAATAATTCAACATGTATTCATTCTTAACCGATTTCATCAGAAAACGGTTAAACATTTATAAAACGTCTCTGTAATGTAAGAAGATCATAACAAAATTTTTGAATTGTTAAAGACTTATGTTTAATATTTTAAGGATTTGAATAAGGCTGAAATCTCAATCTGGCCTGAAGATACAGATGTATCCGAAACCAAGGTAATGACAGCCAGAAAATTGTTATTAGCATGAAAATTAGGAATTCCATATCTTGACCACAGCCTGCCAATTCCTTATATTCCATCAACTCCTGTTGAAACCCGAATTGTTATCGTAGAATCGTCTTCGTTTCTCAACTATTCTGTAGCACACATTTTCCGTTTTCAAAATGTTCTGCTATGTCATTTTTTATTAATGCTCTTCCGCTGTCTTACCCTCAATGTTTTCTGTGTACCTTCTTTGTGTACAGTCAAAAATATTAGTCCTACTCCCTTTGTGCATTCGCAGTGTTCGGATGCACACTGTAATGTTTTTGAATGTTCTCCTGCAGATTTTTTCTTATGCCCAAAATGTTTGTTTATTCTCGATTCGCATTTTTGAAGAATATTACTGTATGTTTTGTGTACTTAATAATATTCTGTCATACCCTAGTGAAATTTTTTGGATGAAAATGTATATGAGATATAAATCTCTATCATAATATATTCTGTATTAGACACTCAATCTGCAGCTGCTTCGTGGTCAGGATGTTCCGTTGTGATTTTACTCTGTGTTTGTGTTCATACACACACACACACACACACACACACACACATATATATATATATATATATATATATATATATATATATATATATATATATGTATATACGGGAAACTTCGCTTTCTGGTCACCCGTCAAATCGACCACTTTTTTGTACTCTCGACATTCGTACAGTGTACTCTTGATTATACGTGTGTGGATTATCCGATTTGCGGATTATCCGTGAGGGAAAAAAATCTGAAATCTTTATCTAAAATAATATCTCCTTAATTTATTAAAACCTGTATGAAAATATCTTTCGACATACCTATATAAAGAACAAGATTTTCAAACAACAGTTTTCTATTTATTGAGATTTTTGTTTGATAAAGGATGCGATTGTGTACTAAAATAACCCTTTTTTATTACAAGGATATCATATCACGTTAGGAAAATTCGTGGTGCTACCAAAAATCATATCAAATATTCGGTAAAGAAGAAAAAGGTACAGATTACATACATAAATTAAATTAAAATAACAGAAAGGCAAGTTTAGTGTTATATTTTGAAAGTATAATAAATGTTTATGAAAATCGGATTATCCGTGTTTTTCGATTATTTGTACTACATCTCCCCTCCATTTACCTGGATAATCAGGATTGCACTGTTTATACATACACACACACACACACACACACACACACACATATATATATATATATATATATATATATATATATATATATATATATATATATATATATATATATATATATATATATATATATATATATATATATATATATGTATATATATATATATATATATATATATATATATATATACATATATATATATATATATATATATATTCTCCAATGCGGCAGACGGTATTCTTGGACATTATCCTTACCGTCATATGACACCGCCGTTTTGCTAGCTACTCTCCTGGGAGTACAGTATAGGTGGACCAACATTAACCTCCCTATGGGCCAGTCCCATAATTTTGAACCGAGTCAAGTGACGAGACCGGAACACTTGATCCCGCACCTCCAGAGGTAAATTTGAGAACTTGGAGAATATTGCAGCCACGACAGATTTTACGTACACCACCCGCCAGTGTACAAGGCGGTGGATTTGTGAGCGACCATTATCGAACCCGCAACCCTCAGATCACTGGCTCGACACCTTTGCCAATTTACCAACTAGGCCACCGCGCTCGTGTATGTATAGTATATATATATATAGTATATATATAGTATATATATATATATATATATATATATATATATATATATATATAATATATTTATATATATATATATAGTATATATATATATATATATATATATATGACAGCAACTTTGTGTAAAATCAAAAATATAATTTACATTAAATGATATTAATAGGTATTAGGATCATACAAAAATAATTTTATATACATTCCAAATGTCCTTTCACTAATTAGAGTTCTTACGCTTCGTTCCACTTTTCATAAAAAGCTTTCGGCCTTTATTAGATAACACACACAACAACTCACTCACATGTTTCAGAAGAAGATCTAAACCACTTTTAAAGCCCTTAAAATACTTAATTATTTCTTTAAAAAATACTCAATTTTTAACTGCAAACCTACTTTTAAAGAAAATTAGTTACCTCTTTCAAGAAAAGATCGTAGTTTGAAGGAAACCACCGCTATAATGAACCACCTTTTTTCAGGTACTACTGTGTTCGTGTGCTTTCTAAAAATTTTTAAACTGTTGCTAGCTTAAACTTATAACCATGCGTCTTGTGATCTAAAAATATAGCTGAGCTTTGTTTTGAGCGGTTTCCAACTTCCAGAGAGATACATAGCATGACGAATTTAGTTAGAATGTTAATGGCTTGAAAAGGTAATCGAAAAGATTAGCGCTTGGGACGATAATGAAGATTACAAAGAGAAATAAGACTTCTCCAAATTTGTTATCTAATACCACCTAAACATGTTATGCAGCTTCCAAAGTTCGTTCTCTTGGGTTGTTTTCAGTATTCTAACTGCCAGCTCTGTCTTAAAGTGTAGCTTTTGCCAGAAACTCTAAACTATTAGCATTCGATTACAATCTTCCGCGTGTGCTTGCAATCTTTTGGTACTTCAAAATAATTTTTACAAGGAAATGTAAATAAATAAGCTCAGTTATAAAATCACATTAATGCTTTTTTTTTCTTGGGTGTGTAGCTGTTAATATATATTTTTGGTAGT
Organism: Dolomedes plantarius; assembly: GCA_907164885.2. Taxonomy (NCBI): domain Eukaryota; kingdom Metazoa; phylum Arthropoda; class Arachnida; order Araneae; family Dolomedidae; genus Dolomedes; species Dolomedes plantarius. Next base: position 92,946,487 of record OU015502.1, read on the forward strand.
TTTGTGTACTTAATTTTGGTGATACATCGGGTTATTTGTCTTCCAAGGAGCATTTTGAAACAAGGATCTAAATAACTGGGATGATTATGCTCTGTCATGAAGAATACTGAAAGGATTTTTTATTTATCTTTATTAACTTTATGTTATTTAACTTGATTACTTTGAAAATTATATTAAGAATGTAAAAAGATGAAAAGAATGAAAGTGTTAAGAATGAAAATTATATCAAGAAAATTATATGTAATCGAAAAGTTTATAGAAATAACCTTATATATATATATATATATATATATATATATATATATATATATGTGTGTGTGTGTGTGTGTGTGTGTGTGTGTGTGTGTATATGTATATACACACACACACACACACACACACACACACACACACACACACACATATATATATATATATATATATATATATATATAGAGAGAGAGAGAGAGAGAGAATAGTTTATGGAAATAATCTTATTTTACATTCCAATCAAAACAAAACAGTATCAGACGATAAATCCGAAGTTGCCAAATTTTTATCTAAAAATGTAAACGGCAAAAATAAATTACAAAATCGTTTCAATGAAGTGCGAACGACCTTCTGTATACACACACACACACACATATATATATATATATATACATATATATATATATATATATATATATATATATATATATATATATATATATATATATATATATATATATATATATATATATATATATATATATATATATGTATATATATGTATATATATATATATATATATATATATATATATATATATGTATATGTATATATATATTTTTTCATTTGATCATTCTTAACTTATTTCATTCGAAAATTGTTAAACAATTATGAAACATATCCCAAATGTAAGAAATATGTACAAATTTTTTGAATTGCTAAAAATTATATTCAATATTTTAAGGATTTGGAAATGGCTCCCGAAGCTCCAGTTGTATCCGAAACCAAGGTAATAACAAGGTGTAAATCATTTGTAAGCATGTAAATTAGGACTTCCGTATCTTTACCACAGCCTGCTAGTTCCAAATATTTTGCAAACTTCCTTTTAAATTCCAAACTGTTATCTTACAATCCTTTCCACATCTCCGATATTCTCTGGCACACATTTTGCGATCTCAAAATGTTTCGCCATGTTCTGTTTTATCAACGTTCCTTCTAAATTTTCTCTTTTATAAATCTCCAAAATGCTCCTTTGTTGTCATATTCTTTAGAACCCTCAATGTGTTCTGTGCTGATTAGACACATTAATTGTCTTTGAGTTTCTTAGTTCATCTCTTTTCCATTTCATCAAACGGCGTTTTAAAATTCTGTGTATCAAATTTTCGTTTCATTAAATGTTTTACAAGTATATCATTATCAGCGATAACAAGCAGAAAGTCTGTGCTGTCATTCAATAACTTATTACATATTTCCTGATTACCAGATGTTCATTTTAAGCCAGTGATATTAAGTGGTAATTAGTTTAAAAGTAGATAAAATTGACATTTAGCAAACCTACAAATAGCATCCCTTGTCTCTTTAACTGAACTTCTCAAGGGGGCGGGAGACCCTCTGACGGAATCCATCTTCAATTCTCGATCCTGGTAGTTAAAGTGGTGAAAATCCTTCAAAATAGAATGAAAATAAACCTTTGGAAAATCATGACTGGTATCCAAGGTGAAAAATAACCATCATCGTCCAAAAATATACAGGGTTTCCGCCTATATCCGTTACATCCCCCCTTAACTTCTAAACGGTGACAGATTAGGCCATAAAGTTGGTATCTAGGTATAGTAAAAAGGCTATGCACTACTCGATGAGACAACTTACAACGCCATTTATTGGCAAATTTTGGAATTAGCTTTTTTATCTCAAAAATAGTACGAGGTACGGGAAAAAAGTCAATTACGAAGTTGTTCAGCATCATCGATTTAGTAAGAAAAGATACCTTGCGCTAATTAATAAAACATAAAACAGAATGTAGTAAATGAACATTTGTTTGGTCACGATTTCGAAAATTGTCATGTCATAAAGAGTGGAATAAAGAAACTGAGACACATCCCTATCTTCAGGATCATTTATTTTTGTTGCTGAAAATGCTCTCCATTAGCTACTATACATATTTGCACTCTGAACTGGAATATTTAGTCCGTGAGGTAGTCTTTTCGAGCTACGCTCGCGTTTCACGACGCCATAGTGTTGAAAATCACAACCAAACAAATGTTCATTTTTTCATTCTGTTTTGTGTTTTAATGTGCACAAGGTGTCTTTTCTTACTAAATCAATGATGCTGAACAACTTTGTAGTTGACTTTTTTCCCGTATCTCGTACCGTTTGTGAGAAAAAAAACGCTAATTCCAAAATTTGCCGATAGATGGCGTTATAACTTGTCTCATCGAGTACCGCATAGCCATTTACTATACCTAGACACCAACTTTATGGCCTTAGCTATCACCGTTTAGAAGTTAAGGGGGAGGTAACGGATATAGGTTGGAACCCTGTATATATTTAATGCGGAGACACTTGTCGTGAGACATTCGCCTTTTGTTATTCTCCACGATGTCTTAATGGATACTTTATTATGAGAACATCATTTAGGTAAGCCGGTATTGCTCCCTATGAGGAGACAACACGGTAACGACCAGGCCTTATTTGAGATTTGAACCGAAGCCCACTGTGTGGAGATTAATGACGTTAACCACTACACCACATGGGCGGCCCCCTCCAAGTATAACTAACTGAATAAATAAGTAGTGATATATTTGCACAGTCCAACATGCTGTATCGTTGCCCTCAAAAAGGAGGAAATGATATATTAGGGGAAGAATTCGAAAGCTGAGTTTCTTATATCGCTGAGTTTTAGTTCATTTGGTAGCATAACGACCAGGAGCTTAGAAGACCCGGTTTTTGGCTCTCAGTCTCGACAAAAGGTCGTTAATGAAAGTACCCGAAGGATAATAGAGCTAGCTCTTCAGTTCAGGAAACAGTAACCACTACCCATCTGCAAAGTTTGGACCATTTAACCTGAAGCAATCTTTCTTCCACTATTTCAGGTTAAAAATGAGGAGAGCAAGCCGAACGCCGACTCCTACTGGCCAAAGGGCGAGAAAAGGGACAGCCTCAAAGCTCCTGATAATCTGACACTCTTCATCGGGAAATGTCAAGACATCGACGAGATGCTCGGTGCGCCTAGTCCTGTGAGTCCGGGCTCGGCCCCTGTTGCCACTTCGGCTTCACCCTCTCAGCAAAAGCAACCATTCAAATTCCAGTCAGGCACGACAGCAGCCAAGGTAAGAAAACAGATTTTTTTCCTACTGCTAGTAACCTTAAAATAAGCTATTAATTGTTAATAAGCTTAAAAGCACACTTCATTTTAAAACTGTGCGCAGTCAAAACTGTCCAGTTCTTTCAATAGCTCAATCAGTAGAATTTTTGCTTCGTGTATAGTACGACGTACTTCTATTGGGGTAATAATAAGTGTATGTTTTGAAACATTGCACAATCTACAATAAAGCAAAGTTTTCTTTAAGAGATATAGGATGCACATCTGAACAGTTGAAAAAGGCTATTATAAGAAAAGAAGCAAGTAGTGTTTACACTGACGCACGTTGTTTTTGCGTTTAAGGATTATGTTGAGAGCATTTCACAAGCTCCAAAGTCCTCGCTTTGAACTATAGACAAGATATGGAAGAGATAAAAAGTTTATAAAATAATACAGAGGAGTTTCGAAAAAGGATCCTGGTTCAGCTGTAACCTAGCTTCCTAGATACTCTTGTTAGTTTATACAATGTTAAATTGTAGCAAATAGAATTTGAATGAAAACAGAAAAACAATAAAGAGGAGGTTCGAAAAAGGATCCTGGTTCAGCTGTAACCTAGCTTCATAGATGCTCTTGTTATTTTATACAATGTAAAATTGTAGGAAACAGAATTTGAATGAGAACATAAAAAGTATACTACTTACACAAAACAAGCAAATCACTATAGTAAAAAACACTATAGTAAACCAATAGAAATATAATACCAATAGAAATATTAACACTATAGTAAACCAAAATAAGAAAAAAATATTTATTAAAATATAAAAAATGGAAATTTTCAAGTTTTTTTAAAAGTTTTCAACTTGTATGGAAATTCATAGCTGCTACTGATCTATAAATCGCTCTCATTTCATTTCTAATGATTGTACCGAAAGCAGATTTAGAAACAGAAATTTAAAATCTTTAAAAAAAAAGGAGTTAAAACAATTTTGGAATTTTCGTCGAAATCGATGTTTTAAAGGCAGTCGGATACTTTAAAGAAAGCACATATCGCTCACTCCTTTTAATAACGTCATATCTCAAAAATCGGTGATTTTTATCTATGCCTGTTTTCAGAATGCTCTGAAAGAGTAGTATATCCCTGCAAGATCGTCTACCTCACCACTCAATATTTAGCCGCTAGAGAGCAGAGTTGATATTTATTTTCAATACATTTCAATATACTTTCAAACTTTAAAATCACTCTCCTTAAAAATTATGTTTTTTGAGATATGACGATGTTGAAAGGAGTGAGCGATATATCTTGTTAATTACATCATCCCACTCTAAACTCGAGAAAATCTATTTTTTAAGCAAAGATCGGGTGTCTTTTGAACTTCGTCTAAATATAAATAGGATTTTTTTTCGCCTTGAGCATCAAAAATATAAATATCACTCCAGAGGTTGGAAAATTTTCAGAAGTATCTAAATTATCGTCTCGGTGGCTGTTACTTAAAATCCTTGTAAAACGCGTGATTTGATGCATCAAGGAACATGAGACTGGATAGCCAAACTGGATTCTTGATAAATGGAACGCAGCAGGTAACATTATAGTTGTAGCAATAGCATTCACAAATATAAAGTCTTTAATTGAGTTTTTATGTTTCACTTGTGTTGCCTTCCAGCAAAAATCTTCTTCCTCTTCCTCCTCATCTTCCGAGGAAGAGAGCGAAACCGAAAGCAGCAGTAGCAGCAGCGGCTTGGAAGAAGTCGAAGCGTCTGCTGTCAAGTTCCACGAGTCCAAACCCCAGAAGCCCGAGCTCGGGGAGTACACGGAAGAGATCGACTCCAGCGCGGTTCGAATCAGGGAGAACAAGGCTCTGAATTCCGAATTCGCCCCTGCGGAGATTGATTCGTCTTCCGTGAAAATCAGGGAGCCGACCATCATGCACGGCCACATTTCGAAAGCTCCCACTCGAAAGGTAGATTTCTGCATGCGATTTAAGGACTGTACCTGCAACCCCGCATGATCCTTTAGAATAGTAAAACTTAAGGAAATGTTTAGAAGCTCAAGAGTTATCTCTCGCTAAACGTAGACTGAACAGACGGATTGTAAACAGTTTGCACTTTTCTGACAGTACCCCCCTCTTCAAAGTTCCCCCGGCTTTTCATGGCCTCTTTTAACGTTATCACCCTTACTTTTAATTACATTAAAAGACATACCCCGCAAAGCCTAACACCAAAGTATGATAAATTCTAAAAAAATATGGGATATGTTATAGCAGCTAAAGATATATTTCGATCATATCTTATTGAATAGTTTATGGAAATTTTCCGTCCATCATTTATGAATATTTTTTCTCCATAATTTCCATTCGCCTTGCATTCAAGCCGCTTCTGAAATACTGGCATTGCCATTTCAACCAGAAAAAAAAGCTATTTAAGAAAAAGGACTAAAAACTAACAGATGGGAAACCTTGGTGAGCATATAGAATTTACCGTTGGTAATAAAAGGAATCGTCCCTTTGAAGTTCGCTTCACGTACACATCCTCTCTGTTATACAGTGAAACCTCTGAGCAAGAATATTACCGGGACCAACAAGAAATATTGCTGTAAAGCGAGTTATTGTTCTAGAGGTTATCCTAAATACATAAACCTATTTAAGACATTTGAAATTAATTTATCATTACCCCATGTTTCTGAGACTATTATAAGAATATAAAATTTCCTGTACTCCCTAATGAGCCAATTTTATTCAGTTGTAGCAAAGAAATGTCATTGGAAAGTTGCTTTTATCAAGCTCTTCAAATTCTCGAACTTTCGTATTGAGCAACGTTTTTGAGGTTCTCAGGGTTTGTAAAATTGCAAGTCTTTTCTGAATGAAATAAAATTGAACAATCTCATGCATGCAACGCCAGCGTGCTTAGCAGCCTTCGACTTGGGTTGCGCCCTTGTCACGGGTTCCTCAGCAAGGGACAGCCGAGGAGTAATCAGGAGGAATTCCAAATGAGGAATTTCTCTAAATTTTTCCTGGTGACTGGCAAAGTGCAGTCATTCAGCCCGAGGCGAAAAGAATTATCGTCTATCACGAATCGAGGACGATGACAAAATGCATGGTAAACGCCCGCATGGGAAGGATTACAACTGCAAATATATACACCAGACCGTTACCATGGCGACGTTTTAATATGCCTCGACATATTTTCACTGCCAATTTTCGAATCACCACTTCACATGACTTTTTATTTTGCCACCTTTACCGCATTGGTTTGGTACACTCTCCTGACTGTCCTCTTTGTTCGTCTGGATACATTATGAATTTTAATCATCTTATGACGTGCACCTTCTTAAAGGACTATAGATTTACTACTGACAGCTGTAAAAGCAGAGCTACTTTGTATTGAGCTGCTAGGGGAGAACTATGGTCTCTTGACTGTCTCTCGACGTAGGGAAAAAAATGACGACGTTTTACATGCATTCTGTCATCTTCAAGTATTCTAAATTTTGTACTGATATTTGCGACGTATGATGGTTCGTTCCGTAGTGGGTTGCATAACTGGTTTTTTTGCTAAACATTTGGAAAAATCTTGGATTTGAATCCCCCCCCCCCAAGCATACTCATTGGCCATACCTTGTTGAGGAGTACATAACAAGGGCGAAACTTAGGCTAATCCTTAGGCTGCTTCGTACACCCAGTGTGTACAAATTTGCAGTTATGGCCCCTCCCATAGAGACGTTTCAAGTGCATTTTATACAATATACGAGTACATTGAAAACTATTCAAAAATGTCGTATAAAATTGAATTGATGAAGAGAAGAGGTCGTTTAAGATAAAGTGTTAATTAATGGAGTAGAACCAAGTATATCTAATTATGAAAAAAAATTATAAATAATGATGGGAAGTAAACTTAAAAACTACATGCAAAGGATTGTACCGATGTGAAAGTATAAATCAATCATTTGATTGAAATTTGTTGGTTATGAGTAAAAGCAGAATTTGAATGCAGAAGCCCACATATGTCACAGTAAGCCTGGTAACTTTTCACATGAGACAGAAATGATCAAGTATGCATAAAAAAACTCCTTTAAATTCAATCTGCTAGATTTAATTTGGGATTCATGCTTACGAATGTATTTAAAGTAAGTACACTGCGCATTATAAAGACATGAGTATACGTTAATTTACTCCTTCTTCTCTACGATCAAAATGCTATCTTCACATGTAAACAGAATGTCAAAAGTAAACATAAAACAGTCAAGGACATCCATTACGTAAGATGACAAACATCATAAACTAAAAATAAATGGCAACTTAACGAATAATTTTTAAGAACATAAAGCTTTAAAATGAACGCAGATGTTATTTTGAAACACATTTTCAACAATTTTTTTAAACGCTTCCTCTTTAGAGTTGGTTTTAATTTATTATACGTTTAATTTATTTCTACCGTCGGGTGAATAACATAGAATTAAAGAATGCTAGAATATATTATTCAATGATAATATTAAAACTCTAAACAAACGATGATTCGAAACATAAGTGGGAAAAGTTTATTAAAATTCTTCCTTCATTGTATGCTCCAGTGTTACTAATTAACAAAATAAGATAAAAACGATACCATGTCTTGCTTGCTTTGTTCATTTTATGTAATTTCATACATTGAATGCGTTTAGTAGTCTATTTTTCTTACATATCACCCTCTTTGGAAGCACAAATTTTTGTATCTTGATATTATTGGTTTTAGTTAAGAAGAAAACATGATATTTATATTTATTTACTGTGCTATGATCTATTAGATTTCCAGTTTTATCCTCATTAAAGACCACATAAAATTAGTAATGACGATTGAAACAAACAAACACAAACACACACACACACACACACACACATATATATATATATATATATATATATATATATATATATATATATATATATATATATATATATATATATATATATATATATATATAGAGAGAGAGAGAGAGAGAGAGAGAGAGAGAGAGAGAGTCCCGGTGGCATAGTGGTTAAAAGCGTCAAGCTGCCACACCACAGATCCAGGCTTCGACCCTGTGAGGGGGCAAGGTCGGCTCAGCCTTTCATCCCTTGAGTGGGTCCATAAAATGAGGACCAAGCATGTTTGAGTACTAAACTCTGGGTGCCCCACGTGAGGCTGACCACCTGATTGAGACATATGCTGTATGGCACCCTAAGCCCAAGGTCAAGAAAGCGGAGATGGACACCGCCGGCCTTGATCCACAGCAGACTGTTGCGCCATGAGTTTAGTTTTATATATATACTAGCGGACCCGACAGACGTTGTCCTGTTCGAACGTTGTAATTCTAGCTGAAGTACCCGGCGATGCCCGGGATTTTAAGAATGTTTGTTAACCAAAATCAATTTAAAAATTAACACAGTATAAATAACATAGAAAAAAAGCATACGAAATGTTATACATATTAATAATATGAAAACCCAATTAAAAATGTATAAATGTATAATAAACTTCTCAGATTTCAGCTATATTCAATATTTCATCATAAAAAAGCTGAAAAAATAAAAATAAATAAAAATAATAATTTAAAAAAATAATAATTTTAAAAAATTAAAATAAAAAAATAATAAAATAAAATAAAATAATAATTAAATAATTTAAAAAATAATAAAATAAAAGCTGAAATAAAAAAGCCTTAAAAAAAAAAGCTGAAATAACAGGTCTAGCAAAATTTACACAACTCTGGATTCGAACCCGGGTCGAGAGAATGGTACTTTCTAAATTTGCGACCTTCCGAATGCTCCACGATGACACGGCGTTCTAGTGGGTAAAGTGAAACATATTCGCTATTGGAAAGTTGTTGTGGGCTAGTGATTATACATGTCAGAGGAGTTTTTAGTCAGAAATAAATTAGTAGGATAGAAGCTTAGTCTTTAGCTCTTCAATAGACACAACGATATAGGCGAGGAGGATTGCAGTAGCGATTAAAAAAGATCTCGTGTCACTTAACGTGGTTGATTCGAATTTTCCATCGCGTGTCGAGAGTATCAATATGCCGTTGGATCTGATCCATTTTAGAGTATAAAATCTGACTTGAAAGATTATTATTTTCATTTATTATTCTGGTTTAATATATGACTTAAAACTTTTTGATTTTATTTATTTTTATTTTTTCGCTCGCTGTTTGCTAAGTAAACCTAACGTGGACGCCATTATCTAGAGGGATGATTTCACAAAGTGTAACAGCTTCCATTTACCGGACGCATCCCCTTATAAATTGTTGGCTTTTTATTAATTAATTAAAAATATAAAAACATATTCTATCGGATCAAATTGTGAATCTAAACCATTCTCGAATCAACTAAATTGCACACACAAAATTTCATAAAAATCAGTCCAGTCGTTTAGGAGGAGTTCAGTTACATACACACGGACAGAAGAAATATATATATAAGATATATATATATATATATATATATATAATGTGCATGTATACATATATGTGGGCGTGCGTCTATGTGTGTTTATAATGTTTCTTCTTATAAACAATTCAGTGTTCATTACAACATATAACTATTAAATGTTTTTAAATCCCTTTTTCCAAATAGTAATTATTCTTGGAGAAAAAATGAATACAAAACACATTCATTGCATGTGCATGTGTTTGATAGAATAAGACAATAGACGTTAAAAAATCACTCAGCTTTGAAAATTCATATTCTATAGTGGAAAATTTCTATATAGTGTTTTTCCTCCGAATATTTCAGTATTTTTTTTTTTAAATTTCTGTCCAGAAAATTGTTCTTAAAGGAAAATAACTAAACGACAAAATCAAATGCATGTGTACTCGTCTGAGAGAATCTTGCTAACAAAACAATAGATAAGAACTGAAATTACTGTTACTTCATTTCTTAATCATTTGGTTAACATTTAACATAACAGGGACGGTTATAGTTGTTTTGTGTGAGAAGAATTATTCTTTGAAAACCAATGAGTCACATTTCGTAGGTTGTTTCTTGCATTTATTTCGTTAGATAGTAACAGACTTTATTGTGACTGAGGCATAGGGTGAAAGACTCACGCCAGTAAACTATCTTAACCTGAAAAAGCTGCCGGCATTTCAAAGTCGAGGGTGTCAGGTGGGATCGGGACTTTTAAAACCTCACCTGTCCTACTGAGACGCAGAAATTTTGGCAACGCTTAGCAAAAAGATACGTCAGTCCCAGTTTAGAAATGGAGACGTCGGAGGGGAGAAAACACTTCCGTCGAAAAGTGTAATGCGTAGAACAAGGAATGTAGAATTATTCTAGATATACGTATATAACAGAGGAAATTTTCTATACTTATTTCCTTAAGAAAAAAGCGCAATATATGTAATAAGATCGGAGGAAACAGTTTACCTAATTGAAATTGCTTTATACCGAATAGTTTTCATTTAATTCATGTTTAAAATTAAATACATTTTATATTAAAATGCTTGAAATTTGTTTGATTTTAAATGGCTGATATATTAATAACCGAAGATAGCTTATCTATTAATTTAAATAATCCTGATTCTGTAAATGCATGTATTCTTAACGTAGAATAGAAGATAAGTGCATGTAAGACATTAAATTTAATTTTACAAGTGACAATTTCCATTACTTTAAACATATTTTTTCTTATAACTTATTTTCCAAACTTATGTTTTACAACATAATTTTTTTCTAAAATATTACGAACTTTAGAGTTATGAAAGCAAGTTGAAATTTTTACGTATAATAAATTTAATCTAATTTTCTCCAATATACGAAACCACAGTTATAAGCAGAGGTTTGTACTGATCTTTATTTCGTGAAATCGGGAAAATAGTTTTCTCTCCTTCAGCTCCTAAATTTTAGGGTATAACTGAATATTTTTTTCTCTAAAATATAATGAATATACCAGTGATTGTGCTGATTAGATCTGAGTAAGTTACTTCGAAAGAATGAGTGAGAAATGTTTATGTCCCCTTGCAGTGTCTTGGCGAATGCGCAGCTGAAACTAAAATAAAAGACACAAAAACATAAAAAGTATTCAATTTCATATTTTTAGTCGTATGAAATCGTGATGACTTTGAAAGAATAGTTTTCCACAGAGTCATGAAAGCAAGTTTATACTTTTATGTTTAGTAAATTTCATCCAATTTTGTTTAACATACGAAGCCACAATTATAATCAGGTTGGTACAGCTTTTTATCTTGTGAAATCAGCAGGGTTCTCTTCCCGCTTTCAGGCCGTAAATCATAGTAAGTTATAGACTTCACCAAGATACACCTTGCACTTTAAATAACCCAACAGAAAGGAGTCACATGGGTTAGGTCTGGGGAGCGAAGTAGCCATGCAAGTGGAAAAAAGCGACTGCTGACGCTTTCTACTGTAAAGCGATGGCACGACAGATTCCGCACCGATCTTTACAGCCCAAAATAATGGCTCTGCTGTTGACTATGTAGTCATGAATTTGCATTTTGATGTTTTACTTGCCTTTAATGCAAATTCTCTTGTAAGTCGACAACAACTATCTTCCCCTATCGGTGACTTTTGGAACTCATTTTTTTTCATGGAAATTCTTTCTCTTAGTCCCCCTATCAATTTTGGTGGAATTCCGGCTGATAGATCGCGCTTCAGGTGGCTCTGAGTAGTGTCAGTTTAATAAAAATCACCCTGTATATATAAAATACGTATAATTTTTTAATTTTTACGTAATTTTTATTCATAATCTATATCTACCAGATGAGGGAAACGGACTGATGAAAATAATCTCTATCCTTATATAATCCTGATTAACCCGAAGATAACTATTAGATTCTGACAGAGTTTGACTCGGAACTCCCTAAAATCAACTGACTAAATCCGAAGTGAGTTATCATGATAGAATCTATGAAGGCAGGGGGGGGGGTGTTGTTTCCATTGCATATATTATCGAGTAACTTTTTCCTTGCGTATAAATCTTACTTTTAAAAATTCCTAGCTATTAAATATAAAAGTTTACGACAGTTTGTAAGTCATATAGCTGCGAAATGTTTTAGATGAAAATGAAGTTTTGCTACCCATATATAATATTGATTAACTCTTTAACGTTGAAGATAATAATAAGTGAGGGGGAACTAGTATATAAAAACTCTAACCGAATCTGAAGTGAGGTACGCTGAAGTAAATTTTTAGAGGTAGGGGTTAGATATTCCACAGCATATATGTATATATATATATATATATATATATATATATATATATATATATATATATATATATATTCCAGTGCGGAGGCACTTGTCTTCAGATGGTGGGTATTTCTTTGCTTCTGACATTTGGCCCATGAAGATCCGCGAAGTCTTGACTACTTCTTTACTACGGGAGCACCATTTTTAGATCCACAGCATATATATGGAGTTTCTTTGCCTTCCTTTCCAAAGCGTATATAAGCAGTTTCTTTTTACCTGACTAACTTTTAGAGATTTTTAGTTACGAAACGTAAATAAGTTAACGAAATTTCATAAATCATATTACTGATATGAACTGTAAATGGTGATACTATATCGCCCATTTATGAATAATAATGATTCATGAAAAGGTAACAATTACATTCCGGAAAGAATTTTTTCCGGATATACCTAAAAACCTCTGGAGTGAGGTCATAAAAATTCAAACTCTGAAACTATGATTTTCTAGCGGATTGTGTTTAATTCATATTCGCGCAGAGCCACCACATCCGGTTAAAAAGTCGGCATTTCTTTTGATATACCGATGACGCACACATGCACACAGAAAAAGAAACGGCATCTGTTTTTACCACAAGGGACATGTTTTTTTATTATTATTATTTCTTTATTTTACTGTCGATTCTTTAAAGATAAAAATGAGTTCGGAAAAATAATTTTAGTATCCCACGTGCTTTCCGTAACTCTGGCATTTATTTTTCCTTTCTGAACAAAGAAACTGATCACTTTTTCTATCTCTCTCTTTCTTGAAGGCTGAAGAACATTCAGGCGTCGTTAAGAGGAATAATCTTTCCAATGGCACTCTGGTAACCCCTACCAGGTAAGGCAGGCTATATATATATAATCCCCATTCTTAATTTTAAAGTGATGTTTTTAGTTATGCGTATGAAACGTGGATTTGTAAACTTAGGTAAATAGCTGAACCTATAAAACTTCTACTACAAAACTTCTACTACTCGTCATTTTTGTACAAGCATAAACTGATAAAACAATGCTGGTTAATGTGGTAGCATAAACTGATATAAACAATGCTTTTATACTAGCATTCCCCTAATAGTTGCCGTGCTCTGTGTATGTCTCTGTCAAGTAACGCTTCCGGAGCGACCGCTTCAAAAATATATCAGCCTATATTAATTTCACGTGCAAAAATACAATAATAAACAGAAATTAAAAACACCAAAATCGTTTGTTTAACAAATTTGTAGGTTAAGTTAATTGTTATTCAATGCACGTGTATACAGCTTTAAAATTCATGAAAATAAAAAAAAATTCTGAAACGCGATTGCAGCGCTGCCTACCGGATCCAATTATTGAATGCACGTGTATACATCATTAAAATTCATGAAAATAAAAAAATTCTGAAACGCGATTGCAGCGCTGCCTAAATAGACTGCAAAAATTTTTTGCACGTGAGTAATTTGTATGATTTTTTAATCTGATTTGTTTTAATTTATATATGTTATTTTTGCTTAATATATTTATACATAGCATATTTATAGCATATTAGTTAGATTGTATACATACCATATAAGATTGTGCAAGTCGGATTGAAAAATCAGCGGTAAGCATGCTTTTTTTTCCCCAAGACGTTTTTTAAATTATAAACTCGAATTTTTACAACATTTTTAATTATAACATCAGATAGAAAAACAGCTAATATTCTGTAAAAATTTCTAATATTTTAACAAGGTCATGAACCTTTTATTTATTGGAACTGTTTAATTATTTACCGTCAAGTCTTGACGGGTACTATCTAGTAAACTGATAATGAAGGACTTTACGGAGGTCTACAAATGTTAGTAATATTTTAAATCTAAAATGAGCTCTCAAAGAAAAGAAATATTGGAAAAAAATATAAATTATATGCTAAACAATATTATTTCATCATTTTTATACTAGCATAAACTGATGTAAACAATGCTGGTTAATGTTGTAGAATAATCCTGTCTTAAATGTGATAAATATTAAAGTTACAAGCAAAACTTAAATCCTGAAAAAGCTGAACTTGTAAAAAAGGTCATATTACCGAAAAACGTTATATTCCGATTAATTAAAATGCTAAATGAAGTTAAAATGGGTTTGAACGCCTAAAAAAAACCTTAATTTTTTTTTTTAATTTTAATTACTTAAACTCGTTAAATTGCATAACAGTTCAATTGCTAAAGAAATTTAAAATATAACAGAGTCCTATAAATTTGTCAAAATTCTACAGTCTATAGCTCATTTCTTTATCTTAAAAAGAAAGTTATTGACGAAATACGTGTTAAAAAAGAAATGTTTATAATGTATAAATAACACACTATTTTGCACAATACTGCGTAAAATCCTAAAAACCTACATAAAAAAAAGGTCAACGGTTGCGATCGACATCTACTCTCTAAAAACTTGTGCGATCAACTAAAATAATTTGAAATTACATTTGTCTCCTAATAGATATAAATTCTGAACTTTAAGTGTACGTGAAAACCGCTCAACAAGACTTATAACAAACTTCTGCCGGAAACGAAATTCGAACTCTGATCTCCAAACCTCGAGTCAATATTCTATCACTTGAAATATTCAGGAGATATGAGGACGCGTAGTTTTCAATGACTTCCTTTACCTAAATAACCCTTTTCGAAGCCAGTCACACAAAGTATAGCTTGGGCATATTTCTTTCTTTATAAGTCATTAAAAATTACAATTTTTTTTGTGTATTACTATTCCTAAAATGTTTCTCAGCAACCCTGGCAGTCAGCCATTTTATTTTCACGTGAACTCATAAGAATAGACTCATAAGATGATTGTAAAAAAATACATAGGCTTTTATTATGACAAATATCATATTGAATTACTCATACATACATACTAAGTTAAAATTCTGTTGAAAAAAATATGTTGAATCCCTTAAAATATGTTCATTAATTATTATTTAAATTTGAGCCAGAAACATTGCCAATGCTCGTAGCATCCTTATCTGTTTAGTTCTGGTTGTTACTTCCCTTATGAAACACCTTCAGTTAGGAAAAGTCTGATAAAAATATTGACGGGAACCAAATCGTAAATGTGCTTCCATTATCCCTTTGATAAGTTAATCACGTATTGAAAAAACCAAAAATGTATGTTATAAGAGAATTGTCTTGGACCTCAAAATTATATATCTGAAATTTTTACATCTTTTTACTCTAAATCTTTTTTTTTCAATGCGTCATTCATTGCTGATGGTTCCTGAAGACATGGAAAGTTTATTAGCTGTATTGTTTTCCCTTCCTAAGCATTACATTTTCGAACAGTTTAACATATATTCATGAAATAATTTAACCGTAATTTACCTAAAAGATAAGCATTGGTACAATGCGTATTGGGCTTTTTTTCTATTAAAGATCTAAATAAGATTCATAAGATATCGAAAATTATAAAAATTCAGCAAGTTTGAGCCGTTATTTTCTACTGTACTTTTTGCCAATCAAGGTTCTTAAAAGTATCCATAACATAACAAAAATCGTAGAAATTTGTGCTGTTTGCCCTTTATTGTGTATTATACTTTTTGCCAATTAAGGTTCTAAAATGTAGTTTTGAATTATCAAAAATTACAGAAGTTCAGCCAGCACTTTCATGTTGCATTGTACTTTTTTCCAATTAAGGTTCTTAAAAGTGCCGATTAGTTAACAAAAATCGTATAAATTTAGCCAAGTTGCCCTTTACTGTGTATTATATTTTTTGTTTGTTAAGGTTCTAAAAAGTATCTTAAACATATCAAAAGTTGGAGAACTTTAGCCGGTTTGCACCATTAAGTTATTTTAATTAACCTTCGTCTGCGTATTCAGGTATTGCTACGTAGCGGCTGGTCTTCAGGTGTTCATGGGCCGATACGCGAAAGCGGAGGGGGCCAAGGCGATTAACGAATTAAGTTATTTTATTTATGGTGGGGAATAAATCTTGTGCATCTCCGCAAAACGCAGAGTCAATATTTTGCTTTAAACAACAATTCCGTGAAATTGGCGAGAAAGCAATTGCAGAAATTTCAAATTAAAACAAAGGCATCTTTCACCCTGTTCGCGGATAAACATTGTTCCCACCCCTTTGACCCTGTACCTTGAGTCACGGTATGGTAGAACTGCCAAGGAACATGAATCTCTGGAAAAAGTAGTGCAAGGTTGGCTTCAGGTCTGGCAGGGAATGTGTTTTGGATTCCTTAATGAAATTCTCCAAAATGCTTTTGCGTACCCTGTAACCGATGATCTTGTAGCGTTTAAGACAAGATGATTCTCAAAGCAACTACTGTGGATTGTTGTTTTGAGTTATGCAAATGAATTATCTCTATTTTGTTGGATATAAGTGCTAGACCAAATTTATGAATTATGCCTTGTTACAGAAGGCGAAGTAGTTCCTCCAGCAGTCTGGCTACGAAGGCTAAAGCTCTTATAGGTAAGTGACATTTGCTCATGGTTGATCATATCTTGCATATTTATATTACCTAATACATCACTGTAAACAAGCAAGTATTATGTAAATATATAGAGAGATAGTTATGCATAAATATATAGTAGATAAAGTTTTATAAATATTCATAATATGCTAATTCATTTTATCAGCATTCTAAATATATGTTACGCTTACAATTTTTATTCATATTATGTAGAAAAATTGAGTACGACGGGAAACAGAGATCTGAGAAGAACGCTATACTCATTGAAAGAAGTGTTCCAGGTAAATAAAACAGCATCTTTTTCTTAAATATTATACCGTGCCATATAAAAAAATTTCAGGTGTCTCTTCTAACGAAACTACCGCGGGTTATTAACGTAGGATTACTTACCGTTGCTTACCTCTTTTGTATGTATATATGTATCTATATATATGTACGTATGGATATGTATACATATATGTATATCAAAATTTTGATGCATCTTGGTACTTTTCTGTTTAACTTGTCCAAGTGATAGACTGGGTTGGTTAAAATTATAACTCGCGAGGACGGACGGACGGATGGTTTTAGCGTCCGAAATTTTCCTTTCCGGAGGACCGTTATGGAGGAACGTGATCCTACGTTAAAACAAATTTAGAGTTTTGAAAAAACAAAATCATGAATGATTTTGTTGTTCACCATTTTTGTCTTCAGAAGTTTTGTCCCACATTTATGAGACAAAGGCAAAAATTTCGTTTTTCATTTGTTTAATAAAGAGCATTTAGGCTGATAGTCTTAAAAAAACATACCTATTAGACTTGTAAAATCAAGGGAATGAAGAAAATTGAAATGCTTTCATAAGTTGGATTAGGAAATAGTATCTATTATAAAATACTTCGATGATGAAATCCTAGTAAACTGTCATCTTGAATACCCTTTACCTAATTGAGAAGTTTTATTTTGTTTTTTATCGTTTCAGTTGGAACACAACAATAAATAGAAATGTATAAGGATTTTTAATCCAATTCTAATATGTGCAAATGACATTTTTTAATGTTGGTCAGTTTTTTTTTATATTTATGAAAAAGGCACTATAAGTATTCATGCATGAATTTTAAAAAAATAGATGATCAATATCTAAACAACTTTTATGTTTTACAACCTTTGAATAATCGAATCAATTTAATTCAATTTAAGAAACACTTATTGGAAACATATCAAACCAGCTCTAATTTCAATGCTGTATTCATCGCACATAGCTAACCTAAAGCAAAATTTCATCGGAATCTTATCTCAGATTCTTTTACTGAAACTCATACATGTTGAAAACATATTGAAGCCCTTCCTACTAGACATTTCCGAAGATTTTCCAATAAGAACCAACGACACCCAAAGATGAAATATTCTATCACAGGGCCAACATCTTTTCATCCGTCTCCGATGAATTTCTTCCTATCGACGAATCGCTTCGTGTTAAACGGTAACTTTCTTCAGGTCAAACGCACAACATAGTGGCCTCTTACACCAATAGTGCAGGTTGATTTCCCTCGTGGATTTTTTTCTATTATTCAATATAATTATTTATCAATGAGGGCGATTTTTTATTTTACGATCCATTTTTATGATTTTTTTCATGCTTATAAACAATTAAGATGATGGTCGAATGTTTAACCCTTCAGCGGGCGCGCCAATTTTTGGAGCACCAGCAGGCGCGCGTGGCACAAAGTCCAACGTCTCTTTCAACCTTGATTATTCCTTTTGTAATAAACTTTTTTTTTCAAATTGAAAATAATAATTCTGTGTTTTGTGATAAGATATAAAATGTTGATAATACTGAGATATAGTTATAATTAAAGGCCAAAGAATGCAGAAACAATCGCCTTGTTTCAAAACTGTCCGGTTTATTGGATCTAAGGACAACTTGCGAATGGATTCCTATTATGTCCAAAAACCTAAAAAAAAAAGAAATTGTCCATCTTCTTGATATTAGGGATACCGTGTAATAGCTGCACATTTGATCGACTACATCAGCTCCTGCAGTATAATCGCTGGCTTACCACGGTAAAATCACGACTAACAATGAATGGAAAGGAATACAAGGTTCAGAAAATCAGACCTGCTTTTGAAAGGGTGTACCTTTAAATAGAAACTGCTTAAACATTCAAATTTTGCATGTAAAATCAAACTATTCAAAATTTCGAAAATGTTGCACTTTGTAAACGGGTGAGCACGATTCTTTCGGAATCGGCATTAAACCGTAGGTACCGGTATGTTAAGCCCTGAGTAGAAAAATATGACCGTACCGCTCTGAACCAACCAAGTTATCCCCCAGTACTTTACCTACCAACCAACTGCCAAGGATGGGGATTAAACCCATAACTCTGGACTTAGAAGAGTATTGTGTGTAATACCAGGTATCAATTACTGAATGATAAACTAAAAAGAGGTGTTTTGGCAGAAGACAATATTTTTCACTATACAGGATGAGGTTTTTTTTCCCTAACGCTATATGCCTTCTTTGCAATTCCAACAACATGGACGGTAAGCACATTATGTCCTGCTCTGCCTTAACCAGGCGTCCTCTGTACAGACGTTATTGGGAGACCCGTGATCGTATGACAGTTTGTCTTAGTTGCTTTTCTTGTTTATGTTTTTCCATTTTGTCCTTCTTTGCAGTTTTGTATTTTTCCCTTTTTTTCTGTTAACCTAAGAACTTTGTCCATAGGTTCCTGCATTAGAAATAAAATTACACCATGCTTTTTTCCATGAGTACAAAATTTTAATTGACAATAAAATATGGATGAAGCGAAATTCTGTTCTAATAAAATTAAACTGAATTCACACCGTAACTAAAAGGAGGGATTTTGGCAAAAGACAATATCTTTCCCAACATGCTATGAAGCTTTTTCCATAGGTACAAAATTTTAATTGGCAAACAAAATTGGGATGAATCGAAATTAAGAACTAATAAAATTAAACTAAAGTCAGTAAATAAAAAGGAGAGATTTTGATTAAAGATAGTATCTTTCACAACACGCTAAGGAAGTCCTTTAGGGAAGGAATTTTTTAGAGTGAATTCCGTTCCCTATAAACCTATGTCAACAAAGATCGTTTCTTTCTGTTTTATCATTTTCTTTACAACCTCTCTTTAAGCTAAATTATAATAATAAAAAAGAAATATTTTATAATTTTCAAATGTGAAATACAGATGAAACTTTTTCACGTGGTCGTTTGTTTTTGTTTATAACATATATACGAGAAAGATATTATAAACATCTTTAGATGTACATACTTTGAGCTTCAATTAATTACACATACAAAAAGCATGTATGCTGAAAGGGTGTTAATTAAAACACACCCTAAAATTAGTGTCCCACATTTGGAAATTTGAAAACTTAAGTTAGTATAATTAATATAAACATAAATAATAACATAATATATAATAATAATGATATATAACTATTATTTTATAAGTTCTCAATTTCGATATATCCATATTGTTCCGTTTTCCTGGGTTCGTCAGGATTCAATAAGAATCTCTTCAGAAAGGTCACACAAAATAAATTTATTATATTGTGAATTCTTCAGGCGTATACACACATTTAAACATAAAAGACGTAGCAACTGTCTTCTATACAGCAGAAAATTCTAAAAACACAAGTCAGGGTATCAGAATTTTCAATACAATACACGCCAATTAACGCAGTTACAACACATTCAATTCTCTCTAGGAAATTGAACTGAGTTCTAATGCGAATATCGGGTATATTTATAGATTTCCAAAGCGCCCTCTATAGGTCAGTCACAGCTATATATTTCTAGAAGCTTCCAGAAAGGTTTAGTCGGCAAGTTGGCTAAATATCGCCAAATCTGACGACCTAAATAAGTCAAAAAATCTATCTCCAATTGGGTGATAACTATTTGGCAAGATTCCCATAGACTCCCATGTTAAATAAATTGCTATAGGAGCTCTTCCATAGAAGCCATTTTAACGAAACAAAATGCAATATTTACAAAATTCGTAACACTATATTTTTGTCATTTATAATTTTGTACCTATTTTATAAAGTGTGCGGTGAAACGCATTGTCCTTTGCCAACTTATAACTGCATTAGTAAGAATTCCTATTTTTCGAAAGAATTGTAAATAGGCGCCATCCTCAACATTTCTCCATAAGTAATTTGATGATCCGGATGATGGGTGATCCTGAAAAATGGCTTACATTTTGAACTACACGAAGCGGAAACCCTATATTTCCAGGATAAAGCATGTCTTTTCAAATAAAAAAAAATATGTAAAATTTTGGCTTAGAAAAAATGTCCTATCCATCGTAGCTTGTTTAGTCAGAACATTTTTGGGCACACGTCTGCACTTCTTGAAGTGTCTGTCATTAATTAACGCTGATATATTTTTTTGTTTTGTATTCACACGAATTTTGTCTTAATATATTTAAAACATATGTTAGTTTATTTTGATTTGAAACAAACTCAATCCTTCTTTGGATAAGTTCCCAGACACAGACGTCAAGAATCGGACGAAATTTAAAATATAAAGGTTAGGGAACTATGTAGTCTGCCAAATATTTATTTGATTCACGAGTCGGTACTTTTTTAAAATTATTATCTCTCTCTCTAGAAGAGGGTCATTTATTTTTATGAGAAAATGTAAGATTTATTTCTAGATTAAAAACAGCTTCCGGGTTAAATATATGGGTAAACATTATATTTGTATCTTTTCAAAGTATGAAAAGAAAGATACCGAGTTCTCAAAAATCTTTCTAAAACATTCGTATCTCGCTTATTCAGGAAGCAGTCAGAGACTCAGACTATAGACATGCTTTGCGAGTCTATTACAAGGTGCGGCCATTAATTTCCAGGACTGATCTAATAACTCCAGAAAATATTACATGAAATACATACCCATTTAATATGTTTTAAATTAACTCCCACCTGCCGTAATGCCTTTCTGTGCTCGGCTGTTTAAGTTTCGGAATCAACTTTTAAAGTTCTCTTTCGGAATGCTCTTTAATGTGGACGTCACCGTTTTCTTGATGGCTTCGACATCCTCAAATCTTGTTCCCTTCAGCCAATTGGCCCAGCATGAGGTCGTAGAGAGGCAGCATCCTCCATACTCTCCAAACTTAGCACCGGCAGACTTTTTCTTGTTTCCAAAACTAAAAGATTTTCTGAAGGGAACAAGATTTGAGGATGTCGAAGCCATCAAGAAACTGTGACGTCCACAGCAAAGAGAATTCCGAAAGAGGACTTTAAAATTTGATTCCGAAACTTATTCAGCCGAGCACAGAAGTGCATTATGGCAGGTGGGAGTTACTTCGAAAAATATTAAATGGGTATGTAATATTTTCTGGAGTTATTAGATCAGTCCTGGAAATTAATGGCCGCACCTTGTATATTCATCAATTCCTTACACAAGAAGGTTTTCTTAAATCTGGGCAGTTTTACATTGCTCTCCGGTGTGCTTTACAAACTGACTAGATAAATTGCTACATAAACAAAACTAAAACAAAATGACTATCCAAATAACAAAATAGATTATGCCAAAATTAGTGACCAAATAAATCTGGGAAGAGATAAAGTTACAAAAAAAAAAGAAAGAAAGAAATGTAAACTAATCAGAATGAGTCCATATTAATAATCACGAAATTTTCAATGAAAGAAAATAAATGTTAACCTTTAGCTTACGGGCCCATTTTTTCCGATTTCCTCTTTTGAACGGGAAATTTCATATCCCTTTTGTAAGGACGGCCATTAAGGGGGTTATATATATATATATATATATATATATATATATATATATATATATATATATATTCATTCTTGGCCCCGTATTCTGGCTATCCCACCCCGTAACGAAAAGGTTAAGAAGTTGAAACTTCTTAACCTTTTTTTTAATGGTTATCGTCCTTAGTAAAGTTAAAACGGTCCTTCGTTTAATTGTAATTTTAGCTGTCCCGGGGGCGAGACTTTTCATTGAACTTTACTTACGACAGGAATGCCCTTTTACTAGGATTTTCATCTTAAGTTTATAATTTACCTGCATTATATAATTCCCTAAAATTGATTCATTTACCTATAGTATACCACAATGGATGATAATGTTGAAAATCTTCCTTTGTTCATAACTTTTGTGATAAATATTAATCATGGAAAGAAGAAGTTAAAATAATACAAAGCTAATAACATAAATCGGAACAGCAATTTAAGCACCAAGCAAGATTTTCTAATCTAAAACAGAGGTATAAAAAGTATAATTTAACAATGTAAAAGTCCCAATATTTTTATTTATTAGAAGGTGTTAACTGTTATAAAAAAAAACTCTAAAATTCCCTAAAACAAATGTTTAAACGGAAAATTTTACACTACACATCATATTAATTACTATCTAACACTTTTCTAATCTAAATTACAGGTATATAAAAAAAATCTAATTTTGCAATGTTAGGAGAAAATGTTGTGTTTAAAAGTTTTATGCTATGTTAAGAGTTATTTTTAGAGAGTGATGCAAATACAGCGTTAGAGGAAAATTCTGGTATTTTTTCTGTCAAATCATTGAGAAATTAGATTTTTTATACCGTCGTTTTAGTTTAGAAAAGTGTTAGAGAGTAGTTAATATGATGTCTATTGTAATATTTTCCGTTAAAATATTTGGTTTTGAGAGTTTTAGAGTTGTTTGTTTTCTCTTTATAATTAGTTAACACCTTGTAATGAATAAACGTATTTATCTTCCATTAACTTGGGTGTTCTCAAATTGCTGTTCAAATCTATGTTACTTTACAATCAGGACTATAAGCATCGGAGCACAAAAAATATAGGTGTCGAAGGGAATATTATGTCGTTAGATGGTTATCGAAGTATTTGATATGGAGTTGATTTGTATCGTGTTCTTAAAAAGGAATAGGTTTTCCATTCAGTTTATAAATTTTAATTTGATCACATAGGCATGAAAACATTTTTTGTTTTGTTAGTTGCTTAATGCGTAATAAACATTTTTTCAGTCCCACAATAAACTAAAAAAGGTGAGGGTTACGCGTTTTGAACTAGTTAGTAGTCCATCATCAGACCGGGGAGCGTTGGTGTGACTATCCCAAAGTATTTATGAATTGTTCATTGCGACAATCACATCAATGTTCGTAGGCCTGATGACAGATTTTTTAACTAGTTCGAAACATGCAGCCACCCCTATTTAATTTATTGTGAAATTGAAGAAGTGTTCATTACGTATTTATCCTTCACAAGTTTATAGTAAGTATGTCTCTGGTTCGATGCTAGTCGCTGATAAATCCACCACCGTGTTCACTAATGGTGGCCGGGGCACGTAAAACATGTCGTGGCTGCAATGTCCTCCAAATTCTCAAATTTACCTCTGGAGGTGCGGGGAAAAGTGCTCCGGTCTCGTCACTTGACTCGGTTAAAAATTAAGGAACCGGCCTATAGTGGGGTAATGCTGGTCCACCTATACGGTGCTCCCAGAAAAGTGGCCAGCTAAAATCGCGGTGTCATATGACGGTAAGGATAATGTCCAAGAAACCGTCTGCCGCAATGGAAAAAAAATTTATGGTAATTCATAATTACTTGATGGCTACGTGAGGTAAATTTATGCTGTCTATGATGTGATGCATTCATATATGATAACAGAGTTTATTTGCCCGGATGGGCGAATGATCGGGTACCTACTTTCTTGTGACTCAATAGAATAAATGTGGATGAACAAAAGTAATTGGGAAAGCTGCAGGTGCCTAACCTCTTTGCTCAAGCATCACCATTTCCCTGACATTAATTTAACCAAACATAATTACAAGATAAAAAGAACTTTTTATATACCATGTTTTTAAATTTTCTGTTGAATCATATAAACTTGACAATTCTATGTATTAATAAATACTTTTTAAAAATTTTTTTGATGAATTATCCCATCAACTTGAAAGAAAATGAAGTCAATTGGAAGTTAACTTGCATATAACTTTTCGTTCCCGTTCCGACCAATAGATGGCTGCACCAGTCTACAAAACAAAATTAACTGAAAATAACTGAAAATTAATTTAATTCTGCTTAAAGATGGCTAAAAATATTTAAAAAATGCATTGTCATCGTGTTCTGAGCTATTCTAAAAGTTTCAAATGTCTATCTAGTCGGGAAGTTAGTTAAAAATCGATTGCAAGATTTGTACTTGACAAACACACAAACACACAAACAAGAAAGCAAGTTAATAAAAACATGGAAAAAATATATTTAGATACGGCCTAATTTCTTATTAAGGAATCTGCTCAAGTGATGACTATCACAAAAGGTCAACCTAGAATATAGGTATTTTATAAACAAGACAGAAAGAAATACTCGCAAGAAAGGTTGCAGAACAGATAAGGATAAAGAACGTTTTGCTTGTAGATGGTTCCAAACAACTCAGCTTGTTAACACAAAGTAAAAATACAGCGCATCTTATCAAAATTAATCATTTCATTTTGTTGTGCGTAAATCTTGAAATTAAAGGTGTTTCTATCCAGAAAAACCTGTAAGTAAAGTAGGTCGTTTAGGTTTTAATTAATCTAGACGACTTAAAGACAAATAATAATAAGGTGCTAAAGTAATTTTCTTAGACAATAAGTTAAAGCAGACGTATTGAGAAAATTTATTTACAAAAGAGCTCTTTGAGAATTACTCAATGAACGACAATTCAGGGTTTTAATTCAGCTACTTCTTTGACTCTAGGATGAAAAGGACCTAGTTGGTGCTTTTATCGAAAATGGCGGACTTACGTGTCTTGTAAGAGTCGGGAAAGATGCAGATCAGAATCATCAGAACTACATTTTAAGAGGTAAGTTTAATAATGACTACACAGTTTCTCCGTAAAAATTAGATGAAAAAACTATATTTCAGGAAATACTTCTTCTTTGTACATGAAGAAAAGGTCAAAACTAATTTCTAACTAAAAGAAATGAGAGAATTAGAATATGTTTTTCACTTGAACTATTATAGGAGCTTTGTTTTTCTTTAGGTATTTTCATACCATTGTTACCAAAATGAAAATTACAAAGCGCTTGCATACAAAAAGTCAGGTGAATAGGAGCCTCTAAATCTGCAAATAAAGCAAACTCGCTAATTTTGTTTCATTGGAGATTTTACTACAGTAAGCTCTCCTTTTCACTCTACCATAAGACTGAGTTAAGTACAGCGAAATTATATATATATATAATAGCCGTTGTCTCTGTATAACACTTCCGGGCTGTACTCATCTTTCAATTGAAGCCCTCAGTAAACAAACAGCCGGTTAGGCTTAATTTCAATTTCAGATGTGGATCAGAATTTTTTCTTACCTAAAAACTAATATCTTCTCCATCAAATCACGTTTGTTCAGCCTATTTTTCTATAAAACATTCAGAACTAAAAAAAATGGATGCTTTTAGCTGTATATATAACAGTTTTTAAAAATCTATTTACTTTTGCGATGAATTCTGAAAGTAAACAAACTTGAATGTGAATGAATCAAGTAGCTCAAGTATTCATATCGCGTAGTGATCTGTAAAAAACTGGATGGCAGTCTGCTACTCAAATCGCATGAAAAACTAAATAAATAAAAAATAATGAAAGGGTTTGCTTTTACAAGGTGTGGATTAAATGCAACATTGTTAGATAATTCGGGATAGTTTTTAATTTTCATATACTTTTTCCATTATGACGTCATTATTAGTATTATGACGTCAAAATGACGGGTTACCTTCTAGTTCTTATATGTTGTCTCTAAAATAACTATATTTTCAACAACATTATCCTGTATAAAAATCAAACAGACTGAATGCATAGTTATTTAATTAAGAATTGAAACATCCTCGTACATTATTAGAAGTATAAATTTGTTTAATACTTGACATTTAAGGCTTTATTTTCTTTATCTATCAGCTTTTGATAATTTCCTTCTTTACAACTATTTTTTAGGAACCGCTGTTTGTAAAAAATAAGGGAGTTTTTTATTTACTTATAAAAAATTTTCTGTAAATAGAGTTATCGGCAATCGGTTTCTTTTCTTTTCTGCTGTATCTAAGCTTTTCATCATAATGTCTTTTTAGTAGTAAGATTACATGTAAATGACTAAGAATATCTTTTGTGAAAACTAATATAATACATAAATATCTGTAAGACACTACTAAAATAGTTCATATGCTTATTAAATAATTCTTTTCAACATTTTATTTCAGCTCTCGGTCAAGTTATGTTGTTCGTTGATGGCATGAGCGGAATAATGCAGCATACGGATACAGTGAAATGGCTTTACTCCTTGACTGCTTCTAAAGTAATAATTACTTATCGCTATTACTTTCAGCTATATATATATATATATATATATATATATAGATAGATAGATAAATAGATAGATAGATAGATAGATATATTATATATATATATATATATACATACACAGATATATATATATATATATATATACATATATATATATATATAGATATATGTATAGATATAAGACCCGCATGAAAAATTCTTAAAATATTCCTACAATTCATGTGCCTATAAATTCCCTGCATATAATTATAAAACATAGTGCGTATTCAAATTGGTTTCAATATCTTCTGTTTCAGTATAAAATGGTGGCAAAGATGGCTGTCAAACTTCTTTTAATGTTTGTGGAATATACAACAGGCAATGCACTGCTTTTGAGAGAGGCAGTTCAAACCGTGGATAGACAAAAAGGTACGCATCATCTTTTTCTTGAATGTTGATTTATTTTGAAAACCAAATAATATGATACAGAAAATCTTATGGAGTTATAATATATTGATATAACTTACCTAATGAAATCATACAATACATTTACAGGAAGTCCTTCATGGGGCAACATCATGCAACACTTGAACGAAAAGGAAAGCCTGGATATGGAGTTACTCGTCTATTGTATGACTCTGATAAATAAGGTAAAAGAACATTTCCTGGAATTTTTTTTAAATCTTACTTTTCACTTTTTATTTCATCAATATAACCGTAACTTTTAAAGACTAAACAACCGTTTATTTTAAGTAAATTCATAATGATTTTTTTAATTGAATTATTTTGAAGGTAGGAAAGTATGCGTATCAAAATATGCTGTAAAATTATAAGCGAGTTGAATAACACAGACAAGAAATCGCCGATTGTTTATAGTACCTAAGTTTTAATTTTGTTCCCTAAGAACTTAAACATGTCTCCATTTGGAAGTGTCTAGCTTCCAATCTGTTTTACTTCAGAGGAAATTTTGAAAACGGAACGAAGTAAAATACATTCTGCTGCCACCGTTTCGCGCAAGGAACTAAAAATAGCTTTTATTGTGCCTTTTACGATCAGTAATACGCTTAATGCCGTAAAAAAAATGATTAGTAAAACTGATATCCAATTTACTATGCCGCGATGTCTTTCTATACCACAATGAAAATATTTATTAAAGGATTCGGTTACAAACACCTAGGTGATTACAAGAAAACCTGTTGTTAAATGTTACAAATCGGTAAAAATTAGTTAAACTTTTTGGAAGCATTAGGATTACAACTAGACTGGAGTGATGGAAATAGATCGTGCGGTCCAACGAGTCTTTATTTACAACATTCCATAGCTCTGGGGGCAGACAAGGGTAATAATTGGACTTAACGAAGTTATGGACTCTTGTGCAAATCTCTGTAATCGGGGCCCGGGTGTTTGGTATACAAAACTTCATGCAGAAACATAAGAATCTCGGCTGAGTATCTAAATCTTCTTAAATGATCTTGTCATCCCATCAATGCAATTTTTACCTTCCTTGGTGTCACGGTCATGTTCCAGGACGAGAGCGCAGAGATTCATCTGACTCAAATTGAGATAGAGTGGTTTATGGAGCACGAAGAATCCTTTTCACACACGAGTTGCCTACCATGGAGTTTTGACCTCTATGAAAGCAACTTCGTGCATGTCCTGAAGAACAGTTAGATGATTTGTGGTTAAACTCTTAACATCGCCAGTTCCCACGATGAAACATTAATGATAATATTGCCGCAATAAGAAGCGGAGGCAGGGCATAGGAAACTATGTCACTTAAAATGAGTGACGCAGTCAAAGCCTAGTCAAATCTATACTAATATATAAAGAGAGAGAGAGACGGATTTTGTAAGTTTGTTTATATGTGGAGGGTAATCTCCGGAACCACTGCACCTATTTGAAAAATTCTTTCACTATTTGAAAGGTACATTATTCCAGATGGACATAGGCTATATATTATGTATATCTGATCAGTAGAAAGAAAGTTAGGGGCCTAAATGTTGAGCTGATGCTTCACCTTTACAGCTTTTCCTTTGTCAACCACAGTCAAGTAACCATAGCAACACATCAAACGATATTTTCATTTATTATCAGTAAAACATTTAACATTTGAATTTTCTTTGTCAACCATAGTCAAGTAACCATAGCAACACATCAAACTACATTTTCATTTATTATCAGTAAAACATTTAATATTTTAAAGATTCAAGTGGAGGAGGTATTGATAAATACAAAAAGGATTTTTGAAATTGGCAACGAAGAAAATTACATTTGGAACTACGCTTTATATTGGAAATTTAAGGTAAAAATAGATTTACAATTTATTGGCTATCAACGAGAAATTTATTGGTATAATATTACAGAACTTTATTTAACTTATAAACTTTATGTTTTTGAATTTATGTACAATTTTATGCACAATTTGCGTAAATCGAACTTGAATTATTGAACTTTAGATAATTGTTCAACCCGGACAAAGTCCGGACGGGCCGCTAGTATATAATAAAGAGCGCGACCTCCTTTAACCTGTCAGAATCTTTTGATTTCAGAAAAATTGATTAAAGTAAGTCTTTAGAATTTTATGATATATGACAGCATATGAACGATTTTAGGTTGCTGATGGCTTTGGTGACCAAGACAGCTATTTCGATTTCGTGGATGCTTTAGAAGAGCAGGGGATGGAGAAGGTTGTGCAATTCCATTTGTGCAAGGCAGGAACAGATAAGGAGCTTCTGAAGCAGCTGCAAATATATGAGGTAACGTAAGACCCATGTCTGCATGCCACTCTGAGCTTAAGTTTTATCAATTCTCCAGCTCCAACATAGAATAATAGTATATATTACATTATATTTTCAATTTCCTGATTGAAAAGAAATGGTATAAATTTTTTTTTAATGTATGCTGATGTTATAAGAACATCAAAATACAGAATCCTTTAGAATAACTTTTTTTTCAAATTTTTTTAAACTTTTGTTTTAAGCAAAAATTTTAAAATAATTGTATTTTTCTCATAACATTTTATTGCCTATTTGCATTTAAAAAAAGATTATACAGCTCCTCCGATTAATGTTTCACACATTGAGAACATCACCTGAGAATTTTGCTGGTTCTTAAAGAGGCTTAAC
This sequence comes from Dolomedes plantarius, assembly GCA_907164885.2. Lineage (NCBI taxonomy): Eukaryota > Metazoa > Arthropoda > Arachnida > Araneae > Dolomedidae > Dolomedes > Dolomedes plantarius. The sequence continues at coordinate 92,976,770 of OU015502.1, forward strand.
TCTCGATGTGTAGCACTAGAACATCAAAGGTGAGCCTGAAGTATGATTATTTATTACAGAAGGTTTAAGATAAATCTAGTGCTCTAATAAACTGTAATGGCTTCGGAATTAAAATGAAGATATCCTAGCATTAGTTTCACTTTACAGGTTGTCAAAATTGTATTACGTTACAGTGATGATATATGTGATTAACTCCAAAGGGAAAATACACTTCCTAAATTATCTTATGCATATATTTATTTTTAAATGGTTTAAAAACAACAATTACATTTTCAAATTATTCGTCTAAATTACTGATATTTTAATAGTAGTTCTGAGAATATATTAGAATTTTAAAAATAAATAAAACATTTATGCAAATTACCTCTTACGACGTATGCATTGTCGTATGATATTTTTAGCATAAAAAGTTGAGGTGATATAATTAATTACTACCCATTCACATTAACTAGGTTTGCATATATCCTTGAAATCCTTCAAATGGAATGTTCTGTCAGCCACAGTATGAAGAAATGAACTTTCCTTAATCACATGTTATTGTTGCATAGACTTGTAACATCTATGACTGTTTGTTGGGCAACATGTTATTTCAACCTAATTTCAAATATCTCAACTCCCACCTACGAAATTCACTCTTCTCCGTTACGTATGATCATAAGATTGAGATAAAACTGTTTTAAGGACAATGAAAAATGCTTTTCATACTGTTTATCAAAACTTTAGATGATTCTTATTTCTTATTCTTTTCACTGCCAAATTGAGACTGTTACTAAAATTCTAGTTTTCAAAAGTGTATGGCAAAGACGATACGGTCATTGTTTGAAAGAGCTTTTGCAGAGGTAAATTTTAAATTTATCTTAAATATTCAATTTTAATTCCTTAATTAATTAAGTTAATCTCGTTTCCTACGTTTATGAGTATGTCTTTATAAATTTCAATAGTAAAAAAAAATAATAATTTTCTTTTTTGAGAAGCAGCTTAACTTATTTCTACTTCGGAATTATAGTTTTCTATCATATTAGAAATGTCATTTTTTCCATTTTTTTTCACATCCTTTTTAATGATACTATTCAAAATTACTTTGCTTAAGAATGACAGTGATGCGCATACAATATAGAATGTTGAACATTATGAAATATTAGCGAGAAAAGCTTTTATGTCTTTAAGAATCATGAAACAATTAATAAACTATTTTCCCAAACTATAAATATTTCTTTAATGTTTTAGTATAAAGAGCAGAACTTCTTTAAAATTAAATGCAAAGTTACTATTTATGTTTTAGTAAAAGAAGTTCATTACTTTACTTTTGCCATGCATTTATTTGTAGATCTTAGTTATTAAATATTAAGGAAGTTAGATATCAGTCACATGTATATAACACTAATCACTGTTACAATTACTCTTGACGTTCATAAAAACACAATGCATAGCTGAATCATGTTACAGCTGCATTTAGAGCTTGTTTGATTTTAATGATCTCAGTGAGCAATTTTTTTAATTGCTGATAGCTAGATCTTTTAAATTTTGCGAAACTATTTAGGATACATTTAAAATTTGAAAGGCTTAATGAGGTTTACATTTCTTTTGAAGAACTTGAATGCTTTTGGGCATTATTTCCATATAAGATGCTTAAACATGGAAGGTGATATAAGATGTACCGTATTAGATGCTTATTTATGGCTAATTTATAAAGTTTAAAACGAAGCAACTGAACATTGTAATCAGTTTTCATCTAGAATATAGAATTTTGGCTTATCGGCAAAGAAATTTTATTAAAAAATATCTTTTTCAAGATGCTACAATAAGTTAAATTCACTGGAGTTTAATGCTTTCGATGTTAGAACATGATTTAAACAATATTTTTTGTTTGTTAATTTATACTTATTTCTAAACTTCTGTAATGTGAAGTATTTGACATTGACAGAAACATTCACTAATTAATAATAAAAAAACGCAATTTCTAAATAATTTATTTATTAAAGTTTTCCTTTGTCGTTATTTCAAACAGGCAGTACTGAAGCATGAAGACGGTGAAGATGATGGCAAACCCTATTTTGGAACATTTATAGAGAGGTATGTTTAAACAACCAACCCTCTTAGTGGACAGTGAATTAATAACTTCTTTAAGTCATATTCTGAATTGATTTTTATGTACAAAATCTTACACAAGTATAACAAAAAATTATAAATACTCCTGAAAAGGGTTGGATGTTTTAAATGTCCATTTCAGCAGAAGAACAAGAAAGAAATAGTTAAAGAAAACCATAAAATTACAATAATAATGACAGTTATTGTATAGTCAAATATTAAACGATTATGATTATGCGATATGCGATTATTATAATTATGCGATAGTGAATTGCCTTATTATTGCTGTAAGTTCCTACTTACAGATTTAGAAACCGTTATTTAAATTTCGTCTCCAACTTGTCATTAACCCTTCAGCGGGCGTGGTAATTTTTGGAACACCAACAAGCGCGCGTGGCACAAAGTGCAACGGCTCTTTCAACCTTGATTATTTCTTTTGTAATAAACTTTTTTTTTTCAAATTCAAAATAATAATTCTGCATTTTATCGCAAGATATATAATGTTGATAATATTGAGATATATTTATAATTAAAGGCCAAAGAATACATATACAATCACCTTATCTCAAAACTGTCCGGTTAAGTGGATCTAAGGACAACTTGAGAATTGATTCCTATTATGTCCAAAAACCTAAAACACAATGAGAGAGTCCATCTTCGTGATATGCGGGATGCCGTGTAATAGCTGCACATTTGATCGGCTACATCAACTCCTGCTTTTGCCATATTGTAATCCAGCATAATCACTGGTTTGCCATGGTTAAATCACAACTAACAATGAATAGAAAGGAATACAAGGGTCAGAAAATCAGACCTGCTTTAGAAAGGGTGTAGCTATAAATAGAAACTGCTTAGAACATTCGAAACTTACATGTAAAAACGAACCATTCAAAATTACGAAAATGGTGCACTTAGTGCACGGACGCGCCCGCTGAAGGGTTAAATAATTCCTCCTTTACCTTGTATTTTCTACCATCTAAAAACTAAAAAAGGGATCGCTGTGTCTTATTCATTCAGTTTTGACAGAAAGTACTTTACAGTTAAACACCTTTAATGACAATGATTATATTATTACTTTTCCATGAAGCAATCAGAGTAATCCTACGAATAACATTCTACAAATATACGATAATAGTCTCTGGTTTTAAATTCAAGCTATCCTGTTTTCAAGGTCTGATTAGAGAGGAAATAATGGATACAGTACGAAAGTGGAGGGATTTTTATTTAAAAAGTAGTTTAGTCATCGTTGTTGTAGTTGTTGTTTCTAATGCCCTGCGGGATGAGGGGTGTGACTCCGGTTCATTATGGCACAAAGTTTGAAATCTGATTTAGGCAGGTGCCAACTCAATTTTCACCCTGTATCTTCAGGGGCATCATCTGGGGATCGTACCTTCTCCCACCCTCTCTGACCTCATAAAAGGACTTTCTGGGCTACGGATTTAACGTGCCTATATCCGGTCTAGACACGAAGGTATTTAATGGCGCGTGTCGGGATTCGATCAATACCCTCGATGTCGAAAGCTAACGCGTTACCACTAAGCTACTAGGGCCTTAGTCATCGTCAATGACTAGGGCCTTAGTCATCGTCAGCATTCAGAGCAACAATAGTTTTACCTAAAATGGATGTATGCAAATCGAATAGCTAAGATAAAGGTTTTTTGATCCATTCATTAGGCAAAATTCCATCTGACTGCAATCTTGATGAAAGGAAAAGATAGCCAGATCAAATCTGTCGCTCCTCAGCTTAACGTTACGATTTCATGATGTTGAGGATCGGAGAATGAGGACACAAAGGTAACTTTTTGACTTCCTCATTTAGAGGTCTGTTGAATAAGAAACGACTTTAGTTCGATTTTGAACTGAACTGCGTATTATCCGCTAAAAACCAAGAACAATCACCGATAAAGATTGTCTGCGCCATGGGATGCCGGTCGTTCCGTGAAATGTCCAGATAAGTCTTCGCTGAAACACACCTTGAGCTCTTTCAGAAAATTCGAAAGACAGTTTGAGTGCCATGAAATAGCCGCCCATACCATGACGGACCTACTTCCACGTTCCACAACCGGATTCAAGCAATCAGGAGGGTTTCTGTTCCACTTATGAACAGATGGCTCAACACATGGGTAAAAAGGTAAATGACAATTTGTCTAATAGTCAGTGACAGTCTCATTGAGGTTCCAGCTGTGAAGTTCCCCCGAGATATTTTTTGCAATTCACGACATTGTTGGTAGAAATGAGTAACAGTTCAACGTTTGACAACGCAAACTTTGGGGGTGTATTGCGTCAAAACTCCAAAGAACTGTTTGGCATAATATTGGAACACTTCTAACAGTAATTTGCTTGTAATGTTATCTATTTGGCCAAGGATTTTAAGTTTCTCCTCATAACTCGGATTATTGCTCACCAGTCCTTATTGATCATCTTTTTTTATCGCTGTTCTTGTGTTTGACGGCAACGAAATGTCCTCTTTCCTTCTTGACCATGATTTTCGAAAGTCATTCCTAAAGCAACTTGCACAGTTCCGATGCTTCCACCGATCGTAGCCTCCACTTGACTCGTTCCAGTACATAATTCTTCGTTTCTGAAATGGGCTGAGATCGACATTACATACTCCCCACCATCACGCTTCTTCTACACCAGCTGCTTCTATTATTTTGTCTACAACCGACGCGTCACTCATTAAAAACGCATAATTTTTGCATATTTATTTTCAGATCCAAGAACACTGCCAGAGGTGCGAAATTAGAGCGAAGGAAAAGTCGTCGTCACTCTACACCGATACTACCTGTCACTTTTGCTACCCCAAAATCACCGCCCCCAGCTTCTCCAGCAGTAACGAAACCTACTGTACCATGGGGCAGAAAGTTAGTTATTTTAAGATTTTAATACTTTAAATGTTAAATTGTGTTATAATTAAAAAAATCTTTCTGTAATATTTTAGATTAATAAATAACAAATTTCGTCGTTTACTATGATGTACAGCAGTGGTTCCCAAGGTGGTACGCGAGAGCATTTGAAGTGATACGCAGAAATGTTCAATGATATTAAGCACAATGGGCTGGTTCAAAGAAAGATTGATGAAATGACATAGCTCTTTTATGAATGGATTGATGATGTTGATGGATTGATGAAATGACCAGCGTAGAGGAGGCTGGCTCTGTATCTTCAGAAATGTCTATTTTTCTCCCTTCAAATCGACGAGAGCACATATATAACAGCCTGCTGATAAAGATATTTTAGTGTTGGGGTATTGTATCTGTTATTTGTTGATAACAATTGCGTATAAACGGCTTTTTCTAGTTTCATGGATTTATTTTCTGTGTTTTGTTTTATTTATGCTTAAAAACATTTTGTAAAGTTATTCATATGTGTATAGAAATTATCTGACTCCCTCAAAAAGGCATAACACAACCATTGATACACCACTACTCTACAAAGTTCTCAGGTGGTACTCACGTATAAAAAAGTTGGGAATCACTGCTGTACAGGATAAATATATATCCTTTACCCTTTTTTGCGAATGTTGTCTTTTCAATTCGAGTTTTATGAATAAAACCGTTTAAACCTTTCCATAATAATGTTTATGTGGAAGAAAGTAAAGTGTTTCCAGTCTTATTAATACAAAAATTGTTACTTGTGTTTAAAAAGTATACATTTCCCTTTAAATGATATCAAAGTCTATATATTTAAGTTGCTAAGCCGACTTTTTGGGCAGTTCGTGAGAGAAAACTACTGCATCCATTTACTTCATTTTGGTCTTAAACGAAAGATTGTAATCTGTAGATTTGTCAAATTTGGTTTATGTAACCGCAATTTCTATTAATTAGCGATAATTTACAATTAAAAATTGATTTCTGTGCATGCTCAGTGGCATGTTTAAATCTGTCTTTAGAAACTCACTGTTTCTGCGCATGGTCAGTGACATGTTTTAATGATAAACACTTTTATTCCGAGAAGTCTCTCTAGATCTCTCACTGCAGTTTTTATTTTTATGATAATTATGTTTGTGAAATATAAGATTAAACCTGATGGAAATTGTTTATTTCCAGCTGTTTAATTAGCGATAATTTACAATTAAAAAAATTCCTTTCTGCGCATGCTCAGCGACATTTTTAAATCTGACTTTAGATACTCACTAAGCACGATGCCGCTTAAACACAATAATTTTTTTTCTTCGCATTATTATGATTTTCAACATTTGGAAATGATTTGTTGAGTATAATTTGTGTATTAGTACATTTATTTACTATCTAGCCGTCATGTTTTGACGGGTACCAACTAGTAGACTTTTAAGAACTCTAGTAGAATTGCAAAATAGAAATACCGTTATGAAATTACTTCTACTGTAACTTTCATAAAGCTATTTCATTTGCTCATTTCAGATTTAATTTTGATACACGTGTCAAGGTGTTTTCTTTTCAATCTTTTCAGTTAAAGCACTTTTATTATTTTCTGCCATTCGTCTCAAGCAATTTATAATGACTTTAGGAATATTTAAAATAAATATCATGTTTATTTGTTAGCCTTATTGTGTACAGTATTATTCTTGCGTTTTTATTTTCTTATTTCTCACTTTTTTATTCTACAGTTTCATATTATTTCTGATATCAGTCCTCATTAAATTAGTCTGCTGTAGGATTCTTTAGGAAATATCATTTATTTCTCTCTGTTTCAGTAACTTAAGGTATCCTTACACCTTTGAAACGGCATTTTCGATTTTTAAAAAATCGATTTTCTACTTATACAATAATATCAAAGCCTAATCTTTTATCTTTCTAATTCTGTTTGAATTATGTTTCTACTTTAACTAAGAGCCGGGTAACAGCAATTTTAACAACAGTTGTCAAAGAATTTTGTAACCGGAAGTAGCTTTTTCTCAAAATGAATTTTTTCATCATTTCTCTTTACGCAAAACATACTACAGTAAAAAGTTACGTATGAAATGCCTTAAAATTTTGAATAGCTGCTCTTCAAATGTATATAAAGGGAATAGACTACGCTCATCATTATAAATAAATTAGTTTTTATTTACATTGTTATGAATTGCAAATGACAATGCATTTTAAGCGATTTTTCTGTACACCAGTACATAAACTGCTACACCTTCTGAGATAAACAGAAAATTATCTTTATTCTCCAATTTATAAAATAATAATATATTTGTTTATTTCTGAGTTATCCTGTTTTGCAAAAATAGGAAATTTGCAACCATTTTTTTCCAGTTTTTTTCCCTTGAAAATTTTTTTTTAATGTAACAGCTAATTTTTTTATACATTTTCCCAAGTTTCAATTTACATATTATTATAAAAAATAGATAAAAAAGACGAAAATATTTTTTTTAAATCACCTCAATATATCACTACCTTAATATATTACTGCTGAAACTTCACCATAAAGCACAGCACAAAATCTTTACAAAAATGATTTTTATTTTATTTTTTACTCTTCAGAGACAGTCGAGAAAATGAAAAGCCTGTAGAACCTACACCAGCTCCAGAACCTGCAACTCCTGGAATTGACATAGATGGTAAATACATTTTAAAGCCTTTTTTTTAAATAAACAATATCAAACATTCAACTTGATTTGTATAAAAATTCCCTCATTTCAAATTACATTTTTACTACATTGGTCATCAGAAAAAGCGTAATTTTTTATTATCTTTTAAGTAATACAAAATTTAAATGATGTTTTTTCCCCTCATCTTGCCTGAAATTGTTCTTTTCAGTGTTTTTAGAGGTAATATTTACTATTAAAGCTAGGATAATGATTAAAAAGCCTTGACATGGACATATCAGTTCATAAACCTTCTTTGTACTTTTCCAATCATTCTGTTTTCCACCATAACGCACATCTTCATGATCTATGCTGTGTTTCTATGCCTTATCACTGAAAGATTTTACACTGCTACATTTGTATTATGTGTGTATTTTTTTTTCAAAAGATCAACTTAGGTGGATCGTGATTGTACCGTATTTACTGTGTATCAGATTTTGATATAACAGTGATATTACATTTCGATTCGCTGATACGAGAGCACTGTCCACACTGGACATGATTCAGATATGATAAAATTACTCTTAAATGTCACAAGAGGGAACGTACTCTATAATATTCTGTTAATGTATCTATGGCATGAGCTTTTAACAGCTTACGAGCAGACATATCTTAAAATGCAAAGCATTAATTATTGAAATACACTTCACACTCTTGATATTACAATACTTAAAAATATAAGAACTGTAATCTGAGAAAAATATTAATGAATTTTATAGCAGTACAATATTATTTCCCTTGCCCAGTCAGGCTGGTAGGTGCCATCGTAAAATATTTGTAATGGTCTTAACCTTTAGTTTACGGGGCCCATTTTTCCGATTCCCTCTTTAGAACGGGGAATTCCGTACCCTCTTTACAAGAACGGCCATTAATAGGTATATGTATGCACACACACACATATATATATATATATATATATATATATATATATACATACATGACATATCATGTCCTGTAGAAGCAGCTGGAAAATCGTTAGTTATTGGGACGCAGTAAACAGGCGAATTATTTAATATAGTTTTATTATCATTCGTACGCAGTTCCCCATAGGAAGGGAGCTAGACTGGGTGACATGAAATGTAACAAACAATATCAGAAGAAAGGCTCCGCTTTCAGCCGTGTTCACATTTTTATATCGGAAAAATACAGAAGAGGTGATGCAAAGGTTATTCCCTATGATGTTATGTTACGTCATGGACTAGGGCGTGTTCAATGATTCTTATCGGCTCAGTCTCCCTAGACAGGGATTGTCCCAAGTCTATAAAGGATCTTTTTCTGTCTACAGGGGAACGAAGGGATTAAGCAGGCTTTATGAGCTATTACATCATCTTTAGAAATCGAATAAATTATGTTTTACAGGAGCATGGAGAAATCAGATTATTAATATAAAAATTATTTTTATATTACATACATATATATATATATATATATATATATATATATATATATATATATATATATATATATATATTCATTCTTGGGATACATGCTATCCCACCCCATAAGGGAAAGGTTAATAACTGGCTTTCGTTTCTCCTATTGCATATTTCCACACGAGGCCTGTCTAGTCCTGAATAGATAGTTAGATACATAAATGCAGTAACAGGGCCTTTATAATTCTATCTAAGGATCTTATCGTAAGTAAGAAGGGGCTCCCCATTAAAACTCTTGGTCCAGGAGTAATAAGTTCTTGACAAAGTTAGAGGTAAAAAATTGTGATGCCATTAGGTATGGGGATCAAAATGATAGGTTTCAATTTCAGGTTTAAGCCACACTCGCCCTTTCGATCCCCCTGAATGAACCCAAAGACACCTCATAGAAGAATGTTATCTTTCAAAAATTCCCCTTGCACTAGATTTGCCCCTGTTAAAGAAATTCCTAAAAAAAGGTCTGTTTCGGAAGATATGCTACAAGTTAAATCAAGTTTACAAATTTGGAAGAATAAGCGTTTATTTATTAGTTATTAGGTTTCAGAGCTGACAAAATGCATAAAGCAGACCAGTGTAGCGGAGCTGAAAGCAAAATTAGTCTTTTGTATATAAATATTTTCAAGCTAATTTTGCTTTTAGTTCAACTTCTTTGGCATACTTTATGCATTTTGTCATCTTCTTGCACTGTAAATTTTGTGCTACAATGCGTGATAGACGATGGTTCTTGCCGAAGTGGGCTAGTTGACTGCCCTTTATCAGTCACCAGTAAAAATCTACTAAAATTCTGCATTACGTTATCCTTTCTCTCCAGCGTTCTTATTCGTTATGCATTGCTGAGGATCCCATAGCAAGGACGAAACCTAGGTTGAAGGCTACCTGGTACACTTCCCATGTATAATCTTACAATTGGCACAGCCTAGCAGGACGTTCTCTAAGTATTTTATCATCATCGCGCACTCAAAATTTTGCACCACAATTCATGATAGACGTTTTCTTCCGAAGTCGACTAGAACTTTGACTGTACTCTGTTAGTCAATGGTAAAAATTTAGAGAAATTCCGTATTTTGAATTCTTTTCCCTCCCGTTTGCCTTTAGTTTTCATAGCGTTACAAGAAACTTCCATTTGTGATCTTCACTGAAACTGTTTTTCAAATCAACCATCAATACGCAAAAAGTTAAAGGATTCTATTATTTACTGTCAATATTTAGTAATTTGACGACACATCTTGATCTCTTCTCCCTAGATGATACAGGCATCACACCAGCACTTCGCCGACGCCGTGATGCCAGGAACCGAACGCTAACAGGGCAAACTGACCCTAACCATCCATCGCAGCAGCAGCAACCTTTACCCTCTCCGGAAGTGAAAGAGAAACCGGCTTTCCACAGCGATAGGGCAAGTAAGTGAAACTACGCATCTTAATTGAAAGTATTCTTAAATTTAGATGGTAAAAAGTCCTTTGGGTCATATTCATAATGGGTGAAATCAATTCAGCAGCAACAAATGAAATCCATTAGGTATAATATTTATTTCAAGGATTTCTTCAGTTGATAAAGAATATTTTAATGAGTTATCGCAGGATTTTAAATCATGTTCAAATGACTGATTCCATCCATAAGGAAATAGACAATATTTTTTCCAATAAAATATTTACTGGAAATAAACTTTAAGAGATCTAAAATATTTTCAAAAACATATAACTATAGATTGCTTTAAATATTTTAACATCTTTAAACGTATTTCTTATATATTTTGCTAAATAAACCTTTAAATGTGCTCGTGATAATACCAAATTAAATTTTTTTATTAAATTTACTCACATTTTGTCGTCATTTTTTTCATCATACCTCTCTTTTTATAACATAGTACAGTTGGTTTTCTGTTTAACGACTTTCAAGGGACCGTAAAAAATCGTCCTTAAGTAGAGATCGTCGTTAAACAGAATTTGTGAAAAAATAACATTTCCCTTCACACTTTACAGGCTTAGGACTGTCAATATATTTCTTAATATATTGGAGTGTTTAAAAATGTTATTTTTATTATTATCATTATTTTATTCATAAAAAGTTATTTTAAATTACATTGAAAAAAAAGAGTACAAACAATACAATAAATTACGTTTTAAAAAATTCAAAAAGTGTTGATTGCTTCATTCGCCATGTTTTCATTATTCTCTTTTCCAGATTTTCTAAAATGTTAAATGAGTCACCTTCCATTTTCGATGTAATATAGCGTCGGAGATTATCTAGAGCAGAAATTGCATCTGTGTAAGACAGTGGCAGTGTCTCGTTTTCCGTGTCTTCAACTTTACCTTCGTCTGACACTGTGTTTTCGTTTACAATATCTTCATAAATTTGTTCTACATTTCTGAAATCTGTTGTTAAAACATATTTATCACAATTGTAGAAATCTTGAATTGAAACATCCTCATCTTCAACAAGACTTCTCCATTCTTCAGGGGTAATGTGATCTTCGTTGATTTCTACATCTGTACTTTGCAGTTCCACTACAAGTTCTTTGTGAATTCCAGCAACGCGAAAGCAATTTTTTATTGTGGATGAAGAAACTTCTTTCCATGCTGATATTATCATGTGCATTGCTTCCAAGATTGCAAATTTTCTAATTTTTATACTGTCAGCCGAATTGTTTATTAATTTCCTAATTGAAGACTTTCTGTAGTATGCTTTCACACTGCGAATGATACCCAGGTCTAATGGTTGCAACTTGCTAGTGCAATTAGCTGGTAAGAAATGGATAGTCAAATTTGTAAGTCCAGGGATATTTGGAGTATGTGCAGTGCATCGGTCTATTAAAAGTAAAACTTTTCTCTTTTATAATACAAGCCCGTATCTTTCTTTGAACTTTGTTAGCCAACCAGCCGAAGCCTGAAAATTTTGCATTCCAAACTTTTCTGTCAGAATAATAGCATTTTCTTTAAATATCACTCCGGAAATTGGAATGTTAGATGCTCTTGCTTGATGAAACCATTGCAGGACTGCCTTCTCAAACTCTTCTGATCTGCCACATTGAATTTTCTGCCGTTTGGATTTGGATCCCAAACCAAATTTTTGTGCTGCTTCAAGAATTTTCTCTTTGCTTGCTAAAATGCCTTTGAGAGTAGACTCGGGTAGCTGAAATTGTCTTGCGAATTGGACCAACACTTTCTTTCCAGTTTTCAATAATTTTCACTTTTTCGTGTAGCGTAAGATGCTTTCGCATTGATGCCATTTTCCTCTGCTCACCTTGTATTCGTACTGGAATGAGCTCCTACACAACCATGAATTCTCTAAACATGAACACGTGCTTCCCAGAAGGAGTGAGAGAGGGGTGCTTTTGGATAGTAAATCACATGACAACATGGTAGGTACAATAGAGTGATTCCACACTCGAACTAAGAAATTCGATCCACCAGGGAAGAATGCTGGATCTTCCGAAAAACAGTAATCCCCCCCCTCCCCGGGTTTTTTTCACTGCAACAAGTTTATGATTGCAACAAACATAAAGGAAATTCCGGGTCTGTTATTGAAACCAAACTCCCCCACAGAAAGTAACCCTCCAGTAGTAAAAAAGTTTATCATGTAAGAAAAAATCGTCGTTAAATAGAAACAAAATCGTCTTAAAATAGAATTTTTTTTACGTCGGAGGGACCGGGACCGGGAAATATCGTCTTTAAATAGAGATCGTCGTTAAGTAGAGCGTCGTTAAACAGAGAACCAACTGTATTATAGAGAGACTTTTATAATTTTTATGATGTTTTTTATAAAGATACATATAAAAATACTGGAACTTGAAATTCCGTTTAAAAAAAATTTAAAGTTCAAAATTTGAAGAATACTCACTGAATCAAATATTCTGTTTGAATATTTTTTCGCTGTGTTCCCAGTAAAGGTTTCCAAATAATTTATCATCAGGATCCTAACTGGTGAATTAGAAGCGAGAACTCCTTTGAACTGTCTAACCAATGCTTTCTATAGCTGGTGGAATTTTCGATTTGAGTTCATTTTCTCCATTAAAGGTTTCTTTTTTTTTCCTGCATAAGAAATACGCTAAAATGTTTGCCTAAGAACTTACGTTTCTTACAACTAAGAACTTTCTTTCGAACAGCAGCATAAAAAATACAGTGACGCAGTATTATTTTCTAATACGTTCGCCTCGGACCACCAAAAATCAACGAGGGGTTACGGTAATGCGTAAAACAGAGATTCAATAAGTACTGAAAAACCAAGTGTTATATATATATATATATATATATATATATATATATATATACGAGGGGTGTTCCGAAAGTAAGTTTCGTCATTTTTTTTTCATGGAAACTTTATTACCAAAACAAATACACCATGGCATCATGAACTATACACCTTGCACTATTTTTCCACATAGTCGCCTCCGACATTGAGATATTTGTCATAGTGTGCAATCAGTTTGAAGAGACCACTCTGGTAAAACTCGGTGCCCTGCGATGCAAGGAATTGTTGCACAGCCTGCTGCACCTCAGCGTTGTTTTGGAAGTGACGCCCCGAGAGTGCGGCTTTCAATTGCGGCAGGGAACAAGTGAAAGTCCAATGGGGCAATATCGGGGCTGTAGGCCGGGTGATCCAATCTCTCCCATCTGATGCGACGAATCTGATCTTGTGTGAGCCTTGCTGTGTGCGGTTCCGCGTTGTCATCCAAGAACACAACACCTTCACTCAAGAGTCCTGGTCTCTTTCGTCGAATGGCGGACCTGAGTTTGGTGAGGGTGTTGCAGTAGTGTTTGCCTGCCATCGTGATTTGTACTGGAATAACCTCGGGCCCGCCGGTCTGCTGCTACTGTCTCTTCTTCGGCGCTCTGCGCATGTGTTATTCCTCCTCCGCTGACGCTCCTGCCGTCGCTGAACCAGCAACGGGTGTGGATTCTTATGGCGATTGTTTGTTTCACTTGGTGTACCATCTTCTCTTTAAAAAAATGACGAAACTTACTTTCGGAACATCCCTCGTATGTGTGTATGTATGCGCACACACATATATAATACTCAATTTCAAGACAACTAAGGACAATTCCAGTATTTTAACTATTTATATTTCCTCCATAGCAAGGCCCTGTTTGGTAAGCAGGCAGCGATCCCTCTTTGAAAATCAAAAAGAAGAACCCCCGAAAGAGCCTTTGGAGAGGAAATCCAGCAGAGGCGAGTCTGGGTTCGTGAAGCAACAAGTCCAAGCAGAGGCGAAACCCGTGCCTCCGCCATCACCCACGAAACCGACATACGGCAGACAGAACAGTCTGACAGGTAAAAACAAGTACACATTAAAAATAATAATTATAACTTGTTAAAAGTATTTCAAAACTGTTAGATTGGTTGAAAAAGTTGCGTTTGATAAATACCAAATTTTGGTCTTCAAACGTTATTTTTTAATCACGTGTTACCAGAATAGTCTCGAGGTAAAACTAATAATTTCAAAACGTTTTTGAAATGCAATAACTTAGATGTTTGTTTGAAAAGTAAAATTTTAGTAGGTGGCATTTTAAGGTGTATGCTAACAATGTTAGAAGTTATAAATCAAGAAGCTGGCCAACATTGAAAAAGAATTGCCTTAAAATATTTCACGGAGCTTAAAACTACCCATTTGTTTAAAGAACAGCATTTTGAAGGGCAATTTTATCTTCGTAAACGAATTTTTACATGTAGACTTAGGAACTTATCAGTTGCTTTAACAGAAAGGAACGAATACAATCATATTAGTCCAACCAGTGCCTGAGTGATCATAACCAACTGAACTCTACAAATAAAAAATAACCCTAAATATTATCTGTTTTAGATTAATAGGTACTTCATTCGTGAATTTTCCAATCTCCTTCTTCTCCAGGAATTAAGCGTGTTTTAATTTTTCCTTTTGGATTCAATATCAAAAAGGTTCACCCATCCCTGATCTATCTTATTAGAAATCGTCTAATTCAAAGATTTCCTTGGATATAATTTGCTCATAAATACCTCGAAAGAGGGAGAAGGGAATATATATACCTGTGACTGTAATTTATTCTTTAAATTTAGCTTTTATGTGAATGCTATTTAAATCCACTTTAAATCACTTTTCATTCCAGCTTCCATTCCATCAACGCCTCCTACTTCTGCACCCAAGCCCTTTTACGGTCAGCAAAATCGCAGCCCAGCTCCTTACGCAGCCCAGACGGAGCCAAGCAAACCTGTAACTAACTCGTTTTGGGGTGCTCAAAATCAAAAACAGGTGGAACCAGAGGAACCACCTCAGCAACCTAAATTCCAACTCAAGAAAGACAACAGCTTTCACAATAGATATTCAACCCAAGATAAGACTCCTCCAGTACCTGAGCCCCCCAAGAACAGATACGGTTCTACTCCGGGCATAGTCAACAAAGCCAAGGAAGGACTTTCTGGATCTACTTACTCAAGGCCGGAGCAAAAATCCCCTATAGTACGTTGCAAAAATTTTACAATTGAGTCTACTATGTCTACTTTTCAGTTTATAATAAGCTTCTCCTTTTATGTAATTTAATATATTACATTACTGAGTAAAAAATATATCACCTGGTTGACAATTCTTAATATGATCGATTCAGTTAACTCTTCCAAAAATTTTATCATTATGGACTAGAAAAGAGAAGAATGGATTAAAAAACGAGATCGCACAAGTCCTTTGGATACTTCAGGTGGTAGCACACTGGCGCCAAAGTTAGAATTCAAGTTAGAATAGTCAATTTCCAGTCATGGTAAACGGTCGTTATAGTAGCAGACAACAGTGGGAAGTAACGATTAATGGACCTTTAGACAAACATATGGTAAAAAAATCATGATGGAAACAAATTCAGCATCCCCGAAAGAAAGAAATGGATATTAATAAATGAATAACAATAAATAAAAGCCAACATTTTTTAAAGTTTTCAAAAGGGAAGGTAATATGAGATAAATGAGTGTTTCCCTTTGCCTTGGATAATGGAGTTAGTAGAACTATGGTCTGGATATTAGGAGTCCAGGGTTTAATCATCGGCTTTTGCAAGAAGCACCTCTGGTCAATGCGGGATTATTTTTTCAACTAATCAGATCTTATCAGTAAATAAATGTTATACAATAATGTACCCTCGACATGTGATTTTTTTTACATGTAGCTGTATTACATGCTACTGCTTGAAAAGTATTTGCAATTAAAAGATACTGCTTCAGATACCGTTCAAAAATAGTTGAATATTTCCTTTCCAATTTTCTCCACTGATGGTCCTCTGAGGCTCTGCCAAACTTCCGTCTGCGTGCCACATATTTAAACCCTCCTCACTCCGGGTAAAATGCCTTCGTTATACCAAATATTCTGTCTTGGGCTAATTTTCCACTGAAACATTCATTTCACTTTAGGGGCAAGACCTGAAGCGTTCCCCCAGTGGCGTGAAAGAACTGCAATGGGACCAACTGACGCAGACCATGAGGCGCCCCCTGCGCATCAACGACCTCGACTTCACAGATCTCGGGGACGACGATGACGTCAGCATCCTCATGAGGCCGGTAAACGCCGCTCCATTTCCTGGTTGCCCACCGCCACCACCCATGCCCGGTGGAGCACCACCTCCACCTCCTCCTCCAGGAATGGGTGGTCCACCACCTCCACCCCCACCTCCAGGTATGGGTGGCCCGCCACCGCCCCCTCCTCCAGGCATGGGTGGCAACAGAGGACCCCCTGCGCCTCCTCCTTGGATCCGCAAGAACATGGGACCCGGTGGGCAAACACCTGATCAGAATGAATTGCTCAACAAGAAAGTCAAGACAGTCAAGCTTTTCTGGAAAGAAGTGAGTTTAAAAGCCCAGTGTATCATTTATGTAAATTATTGCGCCCCTATACTAGAAGGCTATGTCAGCATACGCATGCAAAGAATTAATGTTTGCCATTTCCTCTCAAAAGTCGCTCTTAGGGTCTGTTCACATAGGAGTCCGGTAGCAGAAGCGTAAAAGGAAAGATGGCGCTAAGACGGAAATAAACCAATCGTAGGCGTTAAAAATTTCGTTGCTAATCGTTTGGAGGTTTGTCATTGGTTAAATATATTTCAATACTTTAACACTTCCGCTACCAGATTCCTATGTGAACAGGTCCTTAGTCTTCAATACGTTGTGATGTTTCAAAAAACACCTTTTTAAAAAAGCAGAAAAAAATTATCAGAGTCTTATTAATGGGACGGTGGGCTTTCAAAACGCTTTTTCATGGTATGCATAGCTAAGAAAATATGATTTTTACTTCGTATCCATAAGAATCAGTTGTAATGTTTTATGCTATACCTTAGTTATCAAATCATACATTTACTCTTATTTATATGTTTAAATAGAATTTTTCAATTCTGAAAACTTCTTCCTGTTGTTACGTTTGGATATTCATTTTAAACCGAAACTTTAAACTAAAAATTCAATTCTGTACGTCAGAGGTAAATCATCGTAAGTGAATTTTCCCATTTTTCAGGAGAGCTTTGTGATGGTTTACCTCTCATCAGGACTTACATATGCGATAGTTTATGGGTCTATATTTCACACGCCATCTTGTTTTGCATATAGGACAGTTTTCCTCAAAGAAGCTCCATCCAAAAGGAATCACTTACAATTAAAAATCGAAAATGAAGAAAATTCACTCATGATGGTTTACCTCTGACGTACAAAATTATCGCGTCCAATCTGGGACACGATTGTTCTCTCCTGGTTTTGATAGGGAAGTGAATACCATCTTTGAAGACATACTTGTTTAATACATAGAGTAAGAAACATACAAAACTATTTGCAAATGAACATGCGCACACAACGAAAAAGAAAGTGGTTCACTTCATATACCCAAGCTCCCCGACAGCTCTTTGTCTAAACGCCATCTTACGTCCTCCCAAGACATCTTCGTCGTAAGCGGGATCCTCACACCAATATTAACTAAATGTTGGCAAATATGATTTTAATGCAGATATAATTTTTGTTAAGTCATACTCTCGTTTCGATGGCTGTTGAGGTTTTAAAAAGAAAAACAAAGTTATTTAAATAATTTTTTAAATAAATTTATAAATGCTGCTAACATTTACAATAAACGTTAGTTTCGATTCTAGATTATAAAAATTATTTTATAGTTAAAAATCCTTGCATTACGCGAAAAAGAAAGGTGAAAGGTGCAATTTAAATTAAGTCAATAATACGTCACTTCAAAGCATTAAAATTTTAACAGGTGAAAACATTTACAGTATATTTACACAAAATTTTAATGATGATCATTTAAGTTTATTTCTGGTAACTTGACCAAGTTTTAATGAAACTCAGTGAAAGTTCAAAGAAAGAAAGCAGAAGAAATAAGGAGGTCGTCATCTCATTTTAATTTAATTATTAATACATTTCAATAAATTGCTGATAGTTTCACTATTAATGCTAAATGAATTGGCTTCACAAATTTTTCGCAGGTGAAGGACGAGCCTATGTTAATGGAGAGAAGTGGCAAAAAGCGAACCATATGGGATGAACTGAAACCTATTCCAATTGACACTCAGAGAATAGAAAATCTATTTGAAAGCAAAGCCAAAGATGTGTTAAGCAAGGTATGTAATTCTATTTTACTAATGCATTCATTTAACTAATAGTACAAGTAACTTTTCATATCTTTTCTCAGAAAAAAAATATTATTTAATGAATAAATTCAAAGGAAAATTGAAAAATATTTGTAATAACATAATTTTACAGCTTTAATTTTTTTTTTTAAGTTTCAAAATATTTTCACATAAATTTCTGGAGTTTTGTCCAAAAAATTTTCCAACGAAATTTTTTTTAATTATCCGATGTGTCAATATTAATTCAATCAGTCTCTATTTCAATAAATCAAATTCTTAACCCAAACCTTCAGTCCTTTTTAAATGACGCACACTTTCTGATGTTTATTTTTCTTTCTTCGTCAACTTCTGTAATTAATTCCTCTGCCATGAATCCAGGAATTAATATCGTTGGTTAAACTACTCATGGCAACGAAAATGGTAAAATACTTTCAAAGTTTTCGGACCATAAGACGCACATTTTTACATATAATAAATCGACTTTTACATATAATAAATCGACTTAAAATTGGGGCGCGTCTTATGGTCCGAAGGGAACATTAAAATAATATGAATATTTTATTATATATATATATATATATATATATATATATATATATATATATATATATATATTTATTTATTTATTTATTTATTTATTTATTTATTTATTTATTTATTTATTTATTTATTTATATATATACTAGTTGAAGTACCCGGCGTTGCCCATAATTTTAAGAATGTTTGTTATCAAAATCAATTTAAAAACTAAACACAGTATAAATAACGTAGAAAAAAAAAGCTTTCGAAATCTTATACATATGAATAAAAAGAAAACACAATATAAAATATATAAATTTATAATAAACACCCCAGAAATCAGCTAGATTTAGCCTTTCATGATTGGAGCCAAAATAAAAGCTGAACAGTAAAACAGAAAATATATACATTTATAGTAAACCACTAAAAGCTGAAAAGGAAAAATGTCAAATTGTCTTTTAGAAAGTAAAGAATTTTGAAAAGTAAAGCTGAAACGTAAAAATGGCAAATTGTTGAATGTTTGTTAACCAAAATCAATTTAAAAACTATACACAGTATAAATAACATAGAAAATAAAGCATGGGAAATGCTATACACATCTCAGAATTTAGGTAGATTCAGCCTTTCATCATTGTACCACTAAAACCTGTAAAGTAAAAATCTCAATTTGTCGAATGTTTGTTGACCAAAATAAATTTTAAAATATTTTTTTTAATCTTTATTAAGTAAGAAACTGAAAATATCTTTATATATCTAACAACAAAAAAAATATTCTTTTCAAAAAATCATCCATCAATTTAAAGTGCGTCTTATGGTCCGAAAAATACGGTACTTTGATTTTTTCAACATGAGGTTAAATCGCAGCAGATAATTAACAGCATGCTTCTGTTATTTATATTTTTTGAAAATTTTAAGCTTTACCAACCTTGTTGTGTCTCTTGGGTTAAAGCTGGTGTGTGGAGAATATATGTTATAAATTTGTTACACTTAACAAAAAAGGAGAAATGTAAATTTAAACTAATGATGTTTTGCAGAAAGTTCAAGACGGCAGCAAAAAGACCGAACTGATCGTTCTAGACACCAAACGTTCCAACGCCATCAACATCGGTATGACTAAGTTGCCTCCCAAAGGAGCCATAAAAGCCGCCATTCAGAAGATGGATACCACCATCATGAACAGAGAAGGCATCGAGGTAATTAAAAAAATGTCATTTCAACATAATATTTCTTACTGTCCTATTCATCTGTATAGTTTGCGGGAGCCTCGTATAGGCCTGCGTTTAAAAATTAAGGAAAATTTGGAAAACTTTCCTTAATTTTTAGAATGGAATTCTTGTGCAACTTCTTCCACATAAGATGGAACTTTAATAATGGCAACTAGGTATTTACAAAGTATACAGAATAGATACAGGGGTGAAACCTTAATAGCCCTTCAAAGTAGTAACCAGCATTGTTTAGCACCCGTTGCTAACCCTCTGGAAGCTGCAGGATGCCGTTGGCAGCACTTGATCTGTTGATCCTTCGAATAGAGCAGCCTACAGCATGCAGAATCTCTGGTGGAATCCACTGAGCAGTTCCTCCATCTTGGGGAGGAGATCAGAGTCACAGGGACTTAAATCCGGGGAATATGGAGGATGGTAGAGCATTCCCCAGCCCCAGCGAGCTAACACATCAGCCACAGTGTGCGCACAAGCATTTTCCTTCCATCAGTGCGATGCAACAAATTATTTCGTACGATAGACCGATAACTGAAACATGGTTGTGTTCATCCTGTCACGGTGCAGGCGTGTGATGTTTGTGGGGAGAGCGTATTCGGTCTGAAGTAAGGCAGGTGCGTGATGTATGTGTGGTGTAAACTGCTTTCCTGGGAACTTCTGCTTGGGAGCTCTACAACTATGTTGCCACTATTAAAGTTCTATCCCTCGTATATCACGAAATCCTGAAAGATGTAAGCTATGTTTACAATTGATTAAAAATTAAACAATAAGAAATACTAAAAGTCTGAATCTTAGCCCTTTTTTGTAATATCTACGAAATCACTGTAAGTTTCTGTATGCCAAACAGGATTGGCGGTACATCGTTTTACCTAACTTTCAACATAGACCCACTTCGAAAATCTTTACCAAAGAAATAGTAACAACATTAATTTTATATTTTATCAATTTTAATTTATTTTTCAAGAAAACCCGACGCAAAAAATTCGATAAATCTATTAGTGTAGGACCTTTCACTTTTTCTAGCTTAAGACCTGAAAACTTGACAATCGACAAAGAACATTTTTTTAAAACTATGGTGAATTAATAAATTCAACAGGGTGCATTCTCGCACAATAAGACAATGAGGAAAAGGTGATAATGTACATGCATTTTTCTTTCCCAGTATAGAGGCTACGAATTTCAAAAATTTGTGTGTCATCTAATTTGTAATAGGGTTTTCTATTTACCTTCGCCACCTAACGTCACCTTTTTGCATAAATTCGGCATTCTGCCAAAATTTTTATCACTACATTGGTTTATTTTATGGTCTGTACTCACCTATGCCATTCGAAAGGCGAATATCGAGAGGAAAGATCGCGAATATTTCAAAAATCTAAAACACTAAAATGATATTCTTCTAACACATCTTCCACGTAAGAAAGCAAAGTTTATTTACTTTATTGTTCAATCATACAATGATCAAGAGCCTGATTTCACTCAACATTGTTTTTAATCTAAAATAGAAACATTAAGATCTACATTAGTTTCCGTGACAAAATCAAGAATCAAACAGCCCTGAATGATATAAAATGACTGAAAGTTTTCATAAAATTCTTGTTTTATTACAGAAAATTTTGACAACCATGATGCCTACGGAGGAAGAGAAAACTAAGATAGTCCAAGCACAGCTTGAAAATCCTGACATTCCTTTAGGTTCTGCTGAACAGTTTCTATTAACTCTAGCTTCCATAACTGAACTGGAGGCTAGACTGAAGTTATGGGCTTTCAGACTCGATTACGAAACGATGGAAAAAGTAAGACGACTCATATTCTAAAGTCATAACAATGTTTAAAGATTTATAACAAGCATTCGTTTAACCTTCTAAGCAATTTTATGTTATAACATTCCCTGCCAAATAGCTTACATTAGCTTTACGAATAAATAATATACATTTTGAGACATCTTGTTTGTTAAAAATCTCAAAATGCTACAATCAATATACAGGTTTGCGTATTTAAAATTGAAAACAAATTATCTGTGCCAGCTTGTAAAAGTTGTTTGTTTGTTTGCCAATGCGGGGCACTAGTCATTGAAGACATTCGCACTTTTACCGCGAGAAGCGTTGGTTTCTTTCAATTAGTGGCACCGTATAAGTGATGCAACCCCTGGTGCCAGCTTAGTTTTCACCAAACATCCCCAACGGCGACATCTGGGGGCTCGTGCCTTCTCCCACCTCTCTGTGACCTCATTTAAAGACTTTCCGGTCTACAGATTTAACGTTCCCATATCTGGCCTAGACACGAATCTATTCCAGTCCTGATAATCTCTAGTTACAAACCCAACGCGCTACCACTAGTCTACCTCGGGCCCTACCCGCTAAAAGTTCATTTACACTTTTAGTTGGGATACTTAAAAATTCAAGGAAGACTGAACTTGCATTTCTATTTGAGTCTATGTAATTCGAACATTTAATCAGAAGTAATTATATTCGTCTAATAAAGAATTATTTAAAAAAATTCTTCTATATATATATATATATATATATATATATATATATATATATATATATATATATACTTACTCGAACTGATCACCACTAGTCACGAACCCAACGCACTACTACGAGGCTACTTCGGGCCTCACCAGCTAAAAGTTCTTTTACACTTTTAGTTGGGATACTTAAGTGATCAAGGAAGACTGAAATTGCATTTCTATATAAGTCTATGTAATTTTAACATCTAATCAGAAGAAATTTAATTCCTCTAATAAAGAATTATGTAAAAAAATTCTTCCGGATCCAAGCCTCTGTTTTAAGGCACTCATCCGAGAATTCTAAGCATATTTTTTTAATCTTCTTGACTTCTTTTGTAAAGCATTTGGTAGCTTACTTATTGGTAAGAAGAATCATCCTTTGACTGATTTATTTAAATTAAAAAACATACCTTTTTTTGATTATGTGTGTTTTATATTATCTATGGGTGTATTTATTTGTTGCTTTAATATTTTCTCTCTGTTATCTCCTTTAGGAAGTTGCAGAACCTTTGATGGATCTCAAGCTAGCCATAGTAGAAATAGAAACCAGTAAAACTTTCCGCGCAATACTTTCAACGTTACTATCAGTTGGAAATTTCCTCAACAATACAAATGTAAGTAAAATTGTGCAAAACATAGATAACTAAATATTAAAATGGAAGTTTATAAATGCATATATATATATATATATATATATATATATATATATATATATATATATATATATATATATATATATATATATATATATGCCTATATATATACATATATATATATATGTATATATATATATATATAAAGAAAAAATACTAACATATTCAGTCTATATATAAATTTTACAGAGAGATTGAAAATCTAATACAATATTAAAAAAGGGAAACTACTTTTTCTGACATTTATCCTAATTTCTAATAAATGGCAGGCATTTTTATTAGAATTTTTTCTCACTCTTTCCACAGGCCAAAGGATTCAGTATCGAATATTTGAGCAAAGTGCCGGAGGTTAAAGACACAGTACACAAGCATTCTCTGCTCCATCACATCTGCACAATCGTGATGGAGAAGTTCCCAGATTCTACCAATCTTTATTCGGAATTCGGTGCCGTTACAAGAGGTTCCAAAGTAAGATATTTCGACTTAATATAGACTTTCTGTCATTCTCTGTATCTTTTCTTTGTATTCTTTTCGGCAAACCCTTTTCAAGCACGGATAAACAGAGCGGTGCGCGTAAACAGTACAACACAGAATAATGATATACCTAGTAATCAAATCATCGTAGAAATATGCAGTTATTCGTCTTTTACTCTAAAATTTCTATTGTATGTTTCAAAAGAAGGAACTAAAAACATACTTTCTTCAGAATTTTGCTTGCAAAAAGTTATTAAATCTGATATCTATTAATAATAGAAAAAGTAAGTCTATCATGCTGTTTTGGAAAATATTCCCTATAGGAAACTTGACTACAAACGTCAAGGTACTGAATTGCAAGCAAACCAATCATTAGTGATACAAATCGGGAAATAAGGATTACATTTTCTGGAAACGTTAGAAAACTATTATCTATAGGAAACTTGACTAGAAATGTCAGGGTAATTACATGCAAATTACATGCAAATCAGTCATCTATACTAATATATAAAGAGAGAGAGAGAACGGATTTTGTATGTGGAGGGTGATCTCCCGAACCACTTCACCTATTTGAAAAATTCTTTCACTATTTGAAAGGTACATTATTCCAGATGGACATAGGCTATATCTTATGTATATATGATCAGTAGAAAGAAAGTTATGGGCCTAAATGTTGAGCTGATGCTTCACCTTTGCAACTTTTCCTTTGTCACCCATAGTCAAGTAACCATAGCAACAGATCAAACGATATTTTCATTTATTATCAGTAAAACATTTAACATTTGAATTTTCTTTGTCAACCATAGTCAAGTAATCATAGCAACAAATCAAACTACATTTTAATTTATTATCAGTAAAACATTTAATATTTTAAAGATTCAAGTGGAGGAAGTATTGATAAATACAAAAAGGATTTTTGAAATTGGCAACGTTTAAGGGTTTATTGAAGAAAATTACATTTGGAACTACGCTTTTTATTGGACATTTAAGTTGAAAAAATATTTACAATTTATTGGCTATCAACTGGAAATTTAGTGGTATAATATTACAGAACTTTATTTAACTTATAAACTTTATGTTTTTGAATTTATGTACAATTTTATGCACAATTCAAATATTTTTTTTCTCTCTAATGTGGCAGACGATTGAACATTATCCGAAAAAATATGAAAATATAGTAAAGAAATGTTCTTCAAACAGTACTATATTAACTGCACTATATTCTTTAGTATGTTCTATTAGATTTAATTTGAATATTTTCTTCTACATTATTTTGTCTATAAAAATATCCGTTACGATTTTTTTATAGATTTTTTTTGTTTGTTTTTTGGCATTAATTGCACACATTGACCGTTGTATTTATTATAAATTTATATTTATTATTTTTTTTGGCATTAATTGCATACATTGACCGTTGTATTTAATTTGAATGTACTTCGTAGCGAAGCACGGGTATTCAGCTTGTTAGTGATACAAATCGTGGGAGAAAAGCTTAAATTTTCTGGAAGTGTTAGGAAAATATTACCTATAGGAAACTTGACCATAAAAGTCAGGGTAATGAATTGCAAGCAAACCAATCATTGATGATACAAATCGAGGAAGAAGGATTAAATTTTCTGGAAGCGTTAGAAAAATATTACCTATAGGAAACTTGACTAGAAACGTCAGGGCAATTACATGCAAATCAATCATTAGTGATACAAATCGTGGGGGAAAAGCTTAAATTTTCTGGAAGCGTTTGGAAAATATTACCTATAGGAAACTAGACTACAAACGTCAGGGTAATTACAAGCGAACCAGTCATTAGTGATAAATATCGGTGGAAAAGTCCTAAATTTTATGGAAACGTTAGGAAAATATTACCTATAGATAACTTGACTACAAACGTCAGGGTAATTATAAGGAAACCAATCATTAGTGATCGTGGAAAAAGGCTTAAAATTTCTGGAAGCCTTAGGAAAATATTACCTATAGGAAACTTGACTACAAACATTAGGGTTATCACAAGCAAACCAATCATTAGTGACGCTAAATATTGGAGAGAAAAAGCTTAAATTTTCTGGGAGCGTTAGGATTAAACTTCGGAGCAATGGAAACAGATCATTTGACCCAATGAGTCAAGATTGACCGGATTCCAGAACTGCGGACGTGCCAGAATAAGAAATGGTTGGCTGGTTGGGATATCTTGCACTAGGTCCAGAAAGGACAAACTGCACCAAATGCACGACGAGAGCAGATCTAATATAGAGATATAAATTAAAGGTAAAGGTAAAAAACAACAACGACAACGATATAAGAAATGATAAAAACAATGAAGGTAATAAAAACAGTGAATATAGAAGGTGATAGAAACAGTCATATATAAAATAGAATAAAAACAGTCAAGTATAATGATAAAACAGTCCTATATAAAAGGAGATAAAAACAGTCAAGTGAAATGATAAAATAGTGATATACAAAAGTGATAAAAAAAACTAAAATATAAATGTGATAAAAACAGTGATATACAAAAAGCTAAAAGGTCATGAGGATAAGATTGGAACTTTTTGTGTCCATCACGTAAGGATCTATTATTACAGTTTCAACCTGTGACAAAAAATTTTAATTTTTTCGTTGTTTGAAACTAGGTTATAGGCATTCACTAAAATACTAAGCAACGTCATTTTTGTCTGACAATTCTTATGTAATAATCCTTAAATAATCTTAAATATTATAGAAAAACCTTGTAATAATTCTTACTTTTTCTAGCAAGGTCCTGAAATTTTTAACCTACATCCTATTAAATGCCTCTCGATATTAATGCCTTTGCTTTTTCAAAGGTGGATTTCGACGAAGTGGCGAAGAACTTGATAAAGATGGAAACTGAGTGCAAAGCTTCGTGGGAGTATCTGAAAGCAGTGGCGAAACATGACGGCATTCCAATAAACAAATCGAGGTATTTTGTCAGATATTTAAATGAGTCTGATGTTCACGCGTTTTGTTCGCTGACAACAAAAACAACTTGTGATAAAACTGCAGAAATTAGTTCGGTTATGAAACTTCAAACTTAAAAAACAGGAATAACAATGTTTTTTCCTTTCTTAGAAAATGATAGTCATAAGCTGCGTAAAATTGGGGACCACCACAAAATGGAAACAATGGTTAAATGCATGTCTCATTTAATTGTATTTAATAGGTCACATCTGTTTCCCCACATTTCGATCTACGTAAGGAACTTATAATGTCTATACCAAAGGTGGGGAATCTTTTTACCATTAGAGGCCACATGTAACTTCTATTGACACCTTGGACCCCCACTCGTTAGAGTATCGTCCATTGATACACTGAAGACCAGCCGCTACGTAGCAATACCTGAATACGCAGACGAAGGTTAATTTCCGCAGAGGCGACATGTAAATTTAAGAGTAATAAAGGAGGCCGCATAAGTTGATGTACCTATAAATGTGACTTTTATGAAATTATTATAGTTAGGTATAGTTTTAACAATTTGGTGCATTATATAGAAAAATAACAAAAAATTAAGTCCTTATTTATTTATTATTTGACATAAAAAGTTACAATATAAAATATTTTTGTATTCACATAAGGATAAAAACTTGTTATAACATTAATCATTAATTATTATTTTTTTTTTTTTGCAGAAAAAATAATGTTTTAACGTAAATAGAGTCAGTCACAACAATAATAGTAAGAAAATAGTTTTTGTGTAGAGATCATATAACATGTCTGGTAGTATTGCTAAGAAACTCTGAGCATTAAATTACATATAAAGTGTAGTTAAAGTATCATATAATCAAGGTAAACGAAGCTCATTGGGATAAATATCCAATTGTAGCGACTTTAGACAACAGTTTCAAAATGTCAACTTTATTTTGTCCAACACTGTACATACATTCATGCCGTTCTTTATTTAATTCCATTGATTTGCAAATTGTTGTAATCTATATAATTAAATATTAATTAATACAAGTGCTAGCTTTTATGAAGGCCGCACAAGAAGATCACGCAGGCCGCGCGTCCCCCAGCTCTGGTCTATACTATACGGAATTATAATTTATCAACCGCTTATCGTTCAAATCGGTCATCGAAACGGGCATGATAATGTTTCGATCTTTCTAAGAATATCTATATATTCTTAGAAAAGAAAAGTTGCGAAGCCTTTGGGCAGTCTATGAGAGAAAACTACTGCATCAATTTACTTCATTTCGGTATTAAATGAAAGATTTTAATCAACAGATGTGTCAAATTTGGTTTTTGTAATCGCGATTTCGATTAGTTAACGATAATTTACAATTAAAAATTGCTTTCTGCGTTTGCTCAGTATCATGTTTAAATCTGACTTTAGACACCCACTAAGCACGAGGCCGTATAAACACGTTAATTTGTTTATTCCGAGGAATCTCTCTAGCTCTCTCTCTGCCATTTTAATTTTTAATTATGTTTGTGAGATATAGAATTAAACCTGACGGAAATTGTTTATTTCGCGCTTTTGAGTAACCCTATTTCTCTTTACTGGGTTCAATAGTAATTTTTTGAATTGTATCTCTCTTTTCTTAATATTATGACTTTCAACATTTAGCAATGATGTATTGCGTATAATTGTGTGTTAGTATATTCATTTACTATCCAGTCGTCATGTTTTAACGGGTACCAACTAGTTACCATGTTTTTATTAACTCGCTTTCTTGTTTGTGTGTGCGTTTGTCCAGTACAAATCTTGCAATCGATTTTTAACTAACTTCCCGACTAGCTAGACATTTGAAACTTTTAGAATAGCTCAGAACACGATGACAATGCATTATTTTAATACTTTTAGCCATCTTTTAGCAGAATTGAATTCATTTTCAGTTAATTTTGTTTTGTAGACTGTTGCAGCCATCTATCGGCCGGGACGGGAATGAAAAGTTAAACGCAAGTTAACTTCCAATTAACTTCATTTTCTTTCAAGTTGATGGGATAATTAATTCATCAAAAAAAAATTTTTTTAATATTTCTTAATACATAGAATTGTCAAGTTTATATGATTCAACAGAAAATTTGAAAACATGGTATATAAAAAGTTCTTTTTATCTTGTAATTATTTTAAGTATAAGTTGTGTGAAATTGAGAACCACAAATCGAAGCGACAATTAAATGTGGAGAAGCAATTCCTCTGCTACTGATGAGGGGTACAAACTAAACCAGGACTTGCCTTAATGAATTCATTATATACATAAGCGTATGGTATTTACAGTCTTTACATATCATGAATCTTGTGGGATCTTTTCCCAAGACCGATCATCATGGCGAACCGAAGCTTCTTACACACATCCATACCTTTTGAATCGACGCGGTTTCCCCACCTTCATTAATGCAGTGACATCTGATGGCGGTTTATACAAAATCGAACAAAATGCATGTTGCATTTAACTATGAGTCGTATTGTAATTAAAAGTAATTTCTGCTTTCCAATCTACGCAATGAACCTATTATGTTGAGCATTTCTATTAAATGAAATTATAAATGAAAATTCACTTATCACTATAATCGGAAATGGGAGAAACAGACACGGTATTATTTTAAGCTTAAACAGGTTGAAATTGTATAATAAACAGAATGAGCTAACAGAATGAACGGCAAGTTGAGTGACCGTATAGCAACAATTAAATATAAGTTCCATTTATTTATAAGTCGCATTGTAATTACAAGTCAACTCTGTTTTTCAATTGTACGATTTATGATCACTTTAATCAACACATATTGCTTTGCATATATTTATAAAACCACATAAATACCGCTTATCACTCGAAAAGAAGCACGGAAGATACTGTCATGATAAATTTTCGTACTTTCTAACAGAAGATATCAAAAAGCTAGGTGACTATGTGTTGTTCCTAATGCCCCCTGGCCGGTAGTACCAGACCAGGTCCATATAGGCCTCGGTCCATAGGCCAGGTCCATATAGGACTCCGGTTTATAATAGCACCACAAGAGTCGGTGTCCGACTTAGCTAGGTGCCACCTCAGTTTTAACCGAGTACCCCCAGGGGTGACATCTGAGAGGATCGTACCTTCTCCGACCTTCTTCCACCCTCTCTGACCTCATAGAAGGACTTTCCGGTCTACAGATTTAACGTGCCCATATCCATCCTAGATACAAAGGTAGTTAACGGTGCTTGCCGGGATTCGATCCGAGCACCCTCAGTACCGAAAGCCGGCGCGCTACCGATAGGTTACCTTGGGCCTAGGGGACGATGTAAAACCAACATATAAATGCATATGGTATTTAACTATGAGTTATGTTGTAACTACAAGTCATCTCAGAGTAACTACAATTTATGTATGTAATAAAATCTTAATGTCCTGCAGTTATACTAGTCTGAAATAAAAATTAAAATCGCCGATAAATAAGGATTATACCGGTTCCTTTACCGAGATGTCACGTTATAAAACAAAAACAAACAATTTTAAGGGCGTAACCGGAAATAATCATTTATAAAATATAATGTAATAAAAACAGCTGCTATATTAAGATTTTTTTTTCCCGCTCTAATGGCAGGAAAATTTTTCTAAACATCTATAAAAATATTGATCACTGCCTGAAAATATAAAAAAATTAATTTCCTTTTCATTTACTATATTTCATCGAAATTTTATTCATTAGTCTATTAACTTACATATATAAATCAGTCATGCCTGGTATTTATACTAACACCACCAACAATCCTAATGCTTTTCTCCTCCTTTTTTTTTTTTTAGATTATCAGACTTCCTCAATGACTGTGCAGAACGAATCATTGTTTTAGGAATAATTCATAGAAGAGTTCTCAATAGGTAAGTACTTGTGTAGATTATGGTAATATCAATAAAAAATCTCGTGAACAGGGGCTGAAGAAGGGCCGGCCGCTAAAAATCTGCTAAATCGGACAGAACAGAGTTTCAGTTTTCAAGTTTTCCCAGATCCGGGTACCCAAGTATTACCCGGGTTTGAATAATACCTGAACCAGAAAACGTTTGCCCTAAATATCAATGGCAAAAACTATATTTATAGTGTAAAGAATTTTAGTTTAATGCGTAAGTAAAAATTGCATTAACCTTTTTAATTTATTTTAATTTAAGGAAATGGGTTCCTAAAACCGGAAACTACCGGATTCTGTGAGATTTTATGTTTTTATATTTAATTTGCTACTAGGTTAGAAATTCGTCGAAAATTAGATTGCATAGCTTTAAATAATATAAAGTACAACGTCTTTTTTTTTTGTTGTTTATAACTGCAATAAATAAAATTTCTTTGGAAAATTTTATACGAAAGGAATAGATAAAAGCAAATGAAACTTGATGGCATATCTTTTGGAAGCAGGAGGGGATTGACCTTTCGGATGGTCAAGGAGGAACTAGTAGATAATACTGTGGATGCTCTTAAGACAAAGGGTTCCAAAGAACTAGATAGTTATACATTGTAAAGCATGGTAAAACTATTTATCCCCATTAAAAGGTTTTTTAAACCTAAGATTTGTTAATTTCGAATATTCGGTTCTACAACCATTGGAACCAGGTTTTCAATTCCAATAATTTTCCCCGGGTACCTGTTTCTGCAATCCCTGTGCTGAAGGTTAAAATCCCCCCTTTTCAAAAGCTCAAATATCAAAAGAAAAAATAAATTCAAACATTACTCTTTTCTATCCTCTTAAGAAATGGATTCTGCTTGAGCCACTGGAGAGCATTGATAACCTTTTTTAATCCTTTCCTTCGTATAGTGCATTCAAATAGAGTGGAAAAAGTGACAGACAGATGTCTGGTAGTGAATAATCAAGGGGAAAAATAATAGTCACGAATGCCCGAATGAAAGTGTTAATAGACCCGTAACGTAAAATTTCAATGTCGTACGCAATACTGTGGTCAGATCACATGCTAATATAAGATGCGTTATAAGAGTCTGGGTGTAAGCGCCTGTTCACATAAAATCCATCAGCATCAGCGTGAAAAGTTTTAACCAATCACATGGCAATCATTGACCCATTTAACCAATCAGCGCTAACAGAATCTTTGACGCTGACGGATTCTGTGTGAACAGGCCCTTAGACTGAATTCCCGGCTTATGATGATATGGATTTGTTTTGTTTGTTGCGTGTTTTCATAGCCATACCACATTAACATAGTATCGGTGTAAGACTGACTTTTAATACTTGAAAATTACTGAAAACATTTCAAATTGGCGTGATTTTATTTTGCCTGATAAAAATATGATTTTTCATACCTTAAAATTACTGAATACATTTCAGGTTGGCATGATTTTATTTAACCTGATAAACATATGACGTTTCAATGCCGTAAAATTACTGAATATATTTCGAATTGGCGTGATTTTATTTTATCTGATTGAAGTATGATTTTTCATACCTTAAAATTACTTAATATATTTCCAGTTGGCGGGATTTTATTTAATCTTTTTAAAGTATGATTTTTCATGCCTTAAAATTGCTGAACACATTTCAAGTTAGCGGGATTTTATTTGAAGCTAGTAAAAGTATAATTTTTCAATGCCTTAAAATTACTGAAAACATTTCAATTTGGCGTGATTTTATTTAACCTGATAAAAGTATTTCATAACATTTCTGCTTGTTTTTTAAGCGTCAGTCCAAGAGGGAGAACTAAGCGTGAGAAGGGAATTCAAACAGATAAACTTGCTGTTTCTTGATGTTCTGAATTTATGGACCACAGTAGACTGTAAGCTGCAACATTGAATAGCATTTAATTTAAATTCCTGAAAGATAGCATGGGAATTATTTCCATATTCAATTATAACCAAAGACTAGCATCATTGTATATCAAAAAAATTCCCTTCCAAAGCGTGTTTTCTCCTTTAAAGGCATCCCATGGATTTTATCAATATTGAGGCTTTTAAACTATAGAATCATAATTTTAAGGGAAACAAAAATTGTGAGGTTTATAGCTCACTAGATTCAGCATCATTGTATATCAAAAAAATTCCCTTCCAAAGCGTGTTTTCTCCTTTAAAGGCATCCCATGGATTTTATCAATATTGAGGCTTTTAAACTATAGAATCATAATTTTAAGGGAAACAAAAATTGTGAGGTTTATAGCTCACTAGATTCGTATGCAACGTCAAGAAAAGTAAATTTCGAGGGACAAGTTTCAGAGGGCGGACTATTTCAAGATCCGAGCATAAACATCAACTCCGTTCATCTCAGCATTTTAATCGAATTCTCATAGACTGTAAAAAACTATAAACTAAAGAAAAAAATTAACTATATTTAAAAAGTCATAAAATATTTTGATTATTAACATCATTCTTTATTTTTCATTCATTGGGAATGAAAACAGAAGTCCTGTGTTCTTCTCATCGAATTATTGTTGAAAGAAATTCATAAACAACGGCTGTAAATAATCATCCATGCGTAAGGGACACAAAATACAAACTATTTTATTTCCACACACATATAGACAGTTCAAACAATCAGAACAGCATCACAACGCTATTCTTAGCACGAAGCTAAAACAAAAAAAAACATCTTCATTCCACACTAAATTCTAAAAACGTTACAACCACATTGATTGGTGCTGACATCTAGTGACGCAAGAATAAAACTGTAAGCACTTTCGAACAGGGAATTTATTGGGACAAAGGTTGAAACTTTTAAGTTTTTAGTAGTTTTACTTGAATTTCAGCTAAAATAAGCTGTGTCAAAAAAAAGTCATCATTATTATATTATAAGAAGGTAGGCTAAAATCAGAGGAGGACTGAAAATGAAGTAACAACTTCATAGTATTAACCACTGAATAAAAAGAACAAAAAAGGATCTCCAGGGGATTAAACAGAAATCATCAACCTAGGTGACCCTTTTTACGGACTCCTTAGCATGACAGTCAAAAAATACCCTTAAGATTATGCAGGTGCATTCTGGTTTTTTATCGGTCCGGACTTCATTAGACAACCCACAATGGAAAGAACTATATATTGCACGAGCTATGGAAGAGAAACTGTGGTACAAAAGGGCAAGTGGCGTCATGATGAGTCCGCAACTGTACTGGTGCACCCCTCGATAGTCTTAAAATGTATATATGATGCTTGTATTCTTTGCTGTAGTACTTTTATGCAATGCCTTTCAGAACAACTCGCAATTTTTTTCAATTTATTTATTTATATTTATTTATTTTTTTTTTTAATAAACGAAACAGCAACAAAGATTTACCATTCATTTTTCAGGTTCCTCAAACTCATGGTGTTCCTAGGATTCCCTACTCACATGATCCGCGAAGCCAAGGTCCACACCATCTGCAAGGTGATAAGTGAGTTCGCCCTCGAATACCGAACTTGCAGGGAAAGAGTTCAGCAGCAGATAGAGAAAGCGGCTGCTCTGAAGGAGAGGAACAAAGCTAAAGAGATGATGTTGAAACAGGTAATGTTGAAACCTATAGCAAAAGAAACTCTTTCGGGCTCAAAATTGATACTCAGGCCTGACGACAATACAGAAGAGGGACAAATGCAAAATGAGGGGTACTAACTGGCCCCAATACACAGGGGTTGACATGGAACTGAGGCCCCCCTCGCAGGTTTTCGACTCGTACAGTTGAAATTCGCAAGCCAATGGTGGAAACATTCAGAGGGATGGTCTAAAGCAGTGTTTCTCAACCTTTATTGAATCGCGACCCTCTTTGATGGTTTCCACGCATCCTGCTCATCCTGTAAGTGGCCTTTCCATCAGGGTGCGCGAATTCCATTGCAGTGTTATCACCAACAATCTTTGCCTTACGTTCTGCAGACATTGTTCTGCATTCTAATGCTATATTAATGGCATAGCTCAAAAAATATTTTTGGGATATGTTAGTGTGATTCGCCCCTCTTCTAGATGAGTGTTACATTTCAAAATAGCTATATTTTCAGGAAGAGCTAAAGAAGAAATGAAATAGCTCTTCCTGAAAATATGGCTATTTTGAGATATAACACTCTTCTAGCAAAGGTGCGATATGTGTATAATCTCAAGATCAATAATATGGTGCGAAAAATCTTTGTCATAGTCTAAAGATTTTGATAGTCATACAGATATAGTTATAATTTTAAGGTCCGTATTCTCTCAAACCTACAAATTTTGAAATTTCATTGTTAGAATATTCTGATTTCCAAAAACACACCCTTTGAGCATATTAATTTACAATTAAAAAACTTCAATCAAATCCTTCGTTCGAATTTTCTTTAATTTTATAATGACTGCAATAACATGTAAAAGGAACTGCAGAGACTTTCTACATATTTTTGGTAGCTGATATGAAGGACAAATAAGCTTCTACTGGGAAACTAGAACAAAATTTTGATAATTCTTCCACATGCAGAAATATAAATTTACCGATTTACTCTATTTCTATGAATTATAGGCGGAAAAGCTGCAACGAGCTCCAACGAAAGAGCAGAAGCAAGATCAGCAATTACGACAGATATTGGCAGAGTCTGATGCAGAAGATGTCAAGATGACCAAGTGGGGATCCATGATAAATCTCAGAGGAAGGACGAAGAATCCTCCTCCGGGTAAGTCTATGAAATATTTTATTTTGAGAATATCTGACCCCATTTTCAGCAGTAATCGTTATATAACGTTTAACAATAATGATGAAGCAAATGTTCAAAATCAAGGTAGTAGGGTTTACGGAGTTCCTAGCAATTGCACTGCTTCACCTCCGAACGGATAATGAATTTATAAACTTATAGAAATTTTCCGAAGTAAACGAGTTGCCAAACATGAATTTAGAAAAATCGCATGGTTGCCGCCTGGATCCGTGATCGGTCCTAGCTTTGACCTGAGAAGAAAATTCCGTTTCCCCATAGAGCACGGGTAAAACGATAACTGTGTGCTAAAGATCAGATACCTTGACGATGACTTTCGTTAAAATGAAACGGAATGACCGCTTCCAATCATGAAATTGAATATTGGATCATTGGTTCCATTTATTATTTAACAAATGCTGGACGCATGACTTTGTGTTATTTATTAGCCATCTAGCTTTCCCTACTTTTGTATCCATCACTTAACTCCTTTTAAGTGCAATGCACGTGTCTAAATGTTGTTCCGTCATAGGTTATCAGTGTTACATAAAATATAATCAAGAATGTCAATTAGGTTACAGGTTAAGGTTAGGTTAGGTTTAGGTTATTATTTATTTATTGCCCTATTAGGGCAATGTCTCGCAGCATGTCACATCTCAACTCTTGCAGATTTTACTTCTTGTTTGGCGAGGAGTGGCAAAAAATTGCATAATTTAACATGGCGTTCAATGAGCATTCATACAGCTTGTTGAATAAAATGCTCTCAGATTACGCATTTTATTCAACAAGCGTATAATAAGTCTTTAGATACGGTATCTAAACAAAGGTATATCACTAAATTAAACATTCAGGTACATCCCGGAAAGATTTATTCAGTATGTGACCCGTATTTATTGACAGAGGAAGACTGGAGTTAGGATACAAGACGCTGGCCTGAAGTAACTTATCCTGATATCTATACATATCTCAACATAATAATAATCATTCTCAACGAAAGAATGATTATATTCTCATAAACCTTGCGAAATATTAAAAAAAAAGTTTTAAAATACCTGTTACATACAACTAATATGAGGAATTTTATAAATAAACTTAAATTATTTAACTCAAAATGAAGGTATCGTCCAAAAATACATGCAAACGCATAGGAACTGCTTCTGTTTTCTGCCACCCGATAATGAAGTCATCTATAGCAGACGAAAACTGACGTAGCCATTGGCATTGCGACGTTTCGCCTTATTTAATTAAGAGAGCATGGAGCCTTGAAAGTTTTAAGAAGAAAATGTATATTTGGATTCATTTTTAACTCTTTATTTTCAAACAAATTACCGAAGAAAAGATTTAACGTTTTGCTAGACATTTTTCTATAATGTTTATCATTTATTTTTTTATGTGGTTGACAAGAAGTTTCTTAAGAACATATAAAGTTGAGGCCATAAAAATAGGATTCTTTAAGATATCTTTATCACAATTCAACTATTTTAATTACAGGGGAATTTCATGTTAATACATGAAAGACTTCCAACTGAAATCATTATTTTTTTAAACCTGTTGACTGGGGGAAAAATTTTTAATAAAATATATTAGATTTTAAGCCATGACTAAAGGGCACGATTAATAAAATAAAATGCTTGGGAACCTCTGATCTTGATAGACAAAATGTTTTATTGTAAGATAACATCGTGAATCCACTTACATTCTCTAATCAAAAAATTACAAGATAATAAAGATGGTAAAATTGTTAATGGCACTGAAATAATAATATATTAATAAAGAATTAAATTAGTTATTTACGTAATTTTTTTTTGGAGTTTTTACAAACGTTATGGGGTTACGATAAATTTCCCCCAATATTGTCAGAATATACACACGGAGGTGTTACGAGGGGAAAAAACGCTCGTGACTCTACTTCGATCTTTGAAAACACCTACGAATACTTAATGTTTTAAAGTCTCAATTACATTGCAGACTAATTTAAACTTAACCCTGCACTGGGCGCGTATATAAAAATTGCAGGCATGGTTTCGTGGCGTCTGATAGAAGCCAGACTATCCTATTTAGGTTTCAGTTATTCTATAGGTAAAAATAAATATTTATTAAAACAGTCAGTTAAAGGCAAGATGGATGTAAATGAAAACCAATCAAATTTTTTTAATGTAATTCTATATGAACTTTTTACAATAGGATATCTATACTAATAAAAGGAAGTGTTTATGTGTGTGCGTGCGGCCTCCAGACGAATCTATGTCACTTACAGCCATGAAATTTGGCACACAGGTAGTGCAGACGATGAGTACGTGCACCTCGAAGCCAGAATTTTGAATTTTATTCTAGAAAAATTTTTATTCAATTTTTTATGCAATATTTGGTTCTATTTGCGCTAAGGTCCACCAGATGGCGCCACGAGAGTGATATAGTATGCGCTGTATCGAGTGTGACACATTGTCTTTGAGCTATTTATTGTGATTTATGATGATTGATGTAGTCTAGACTCGATATTTTGAATATTTGTGATATATCGAGAGGGATACAGTATGCGCTGTATCGAGTGTGACACATTGTCTTTGCGCTATTTATTGTTGTGATTGATGTAATCTAGACTCGATATTTTGAATATATGTGATACTAATTAATTAAAAAACAGGATTATATGCCGCTTATTTAACAAAAACGGTTGAAATACCTTTATTAGTTGTTTTTTAATTAATTCTTTTCCCGAAGTCACTTTTTTATTTTCAACCAGTTCCGGACACCAAAACACTATTTCTTCACCCATTCGTGGGGAGGGGAAAGTCTCGAAGAAAGAATTTTTAGCCCATACGTGGAGGGGTGGAGAGAAGGGAACTTCTCGCCGTGGGGGAACGGAAAAGATAACTACAAAATTTTAATACCTTTATCCGTTGTTTTTTAGTGTTTCCATTTTCTGACAATGATTGCTGAAGGGAGCGGGTCCCTAAACCAACCAACTAGACGGGCGAACCCCGGCTAGTATAAAAATAAAGCAATTTTTTTTTAAATGTATTTCTATTAGCAATTTTCACAAATTTGGAGAAACTCCAATCGGATGTTTTGGTAAATATCCGTTTACTATAAAAGAATGATAGCAACTGCAGGAGATTCGTTTGTTAGTTATGACTCATACATAAACGCTTCGAAGGTACTGACATCTGCTGGGAACACAGAGCAATCCATCAATACGTAATATGTAAACAAAGGGCTATTGGCACCTGTGAGACGCCAAGCAACCAGTGCAGGGTTAAGCCTTGAGATGAACAACTATAAGAGACTATCAAGTGGTAGATTTTCAAACAAAACGGACTTATGCAAAACACTTTTTTTTTTAACTTTCAGGAGGTACTTTGAGTAGACCTAACTCTGTGATGATGTTGGAAAGGTGCGGATACTCCACGCCGTACGAGAGTACAACAGACATAGACGAGGAAATCCTAGAGAGCTTGGTTAAAACGGCTACAGCCCAACCCTACAGAACTGAGCCAAGAACGCGAAAGAAGGCTCGATATACTGACAGAAAATCTCGTAAGTAGACTGGGGAATTTATGCTATTAAACAAATAATTCAGCTCTACTACTGTTTGTTAATTTCCTGCTACCGTAGCACTGACAGAGCTTTTTGACTATATGGATAACTGATAGATTACCAACGAATTGCCATCAATAATTGTGATTCTAGAGATTGGTAAGTTGTCTGTGGTTGGTTGGTTGGGAGTGTTACGGTCATATTTTGTAACACTAGGGTTTAACTTGTTTATGCTTTTCCCAATATGATAAGTCAAAACAACACACTTTTTACTGTAAAACAAATAATTCAGCTCTACTACTGTTTCCGAATCTCCTGTCACCGTAGCACTGAGAGAGCTTTTGACTACATGGATTACTGACGGATTACCAACGGATTGCCATCAGTAGTTGTACTTTTGAGAATGCTAAGTTATCTGTGGTTGGTTACTTCGGAGCATTGCGGTCATCTTTTGCAACACAAGGGCTTAACCTGTCTATGCTTTTCCCAACATGATAAGTCAAAACAACACATTTTTTACAGTGAGACATCCATGAAAACATTCCATTAGCAAAGAGCTAATCGTTTGTGATCTCG
Organism: Dolomedes plantarius; assembly: GCA_907164885.2. NCBI lineage: Eukaryota > Metazoa > Arthropoda > Arachnida > Araneae > Dolomedidae > Dolomedes > Dolomedes plantarius. The sequence continues at coordinate 93,016,434 of OU015502.1, forward strand.
CTGTATAGTTTTCTTTGCCGTTATAAAAGGAAGTGTAGTAACTTAGAAGAAAAGTTTAGTTAAAGAAAAAATCGAATATTCCATGAAAGAATAAGTTGAAGAATTCCGTAGAAGAAGATGCTGAAGAATTCCATGACTAAAACCATCATTTAATCTTTTAAAAACATTCTGAGCTACCCACTAATATTCAATTAAATTTGTACCTAACATTTCTCACGCTAAAAGACCATCAGATATATATATATATATATATATATATATATATATATATATATATATATATATATATATATATATATATATATATATCATACAGAGGCTGTTCACACATTTTTTAGACGATGTATATTGTATTCACAAAACTAAATTACATAAAATTCTTGTGTTTTAAATGTTCTATTTGACATCCCTTATTCTGAACTATCTTTCGACACCGCAATTTCCAGGATAATAATGCCTTTTGAAGTGTCAGAAGAGGTATTCTATCCCATTTATCCTGAACAGCTTTCCAGAGTCCTGTAAGGGTTTGGGGACGACGTTTGGATAATGCAGATTTTAAAAGTCCGAAAGCACAAAAATCCATAGGTGATACATCGGGAGATTTAGTAGGGATATCAGTGAAGGGTATGGCCTTGATACCAGTTTTTTGTTCCATTTCTTTTAGGAAATTTACAGTGGATTTTGATGTGTGACTGCTAGGTTTGTCCTGATGGAGTCTCAAAGATTGATGGCACTGTGGGTAAAGCGATGGTATTTCATTCGAAAAATTGGCGATAAAATATGTTCCTGATAGTATTTGGAGTTAATCTTGACATTTTTTTCCACTCTCTTTATTTTTAACTTGCCATTATAAGAAAAACCAGCAACAATCATGAACCCCTTAGAAAAACTTTCTTTCGATTCTTTGAACCATGTACTTAAATTTTTTTCTCCCCTTTTATGATAATAAATGGCTCTTTTTTTGTTGCAATCATTTAAATACACCCATGATTCATCTATTGTGACAATTGTTTTCCATTTTTCTTTGGATAAGTGTTTCTCATATAGAATTCTGCAGCGTGTCCTGCGTTCAGCGATATGATTTGGAAGAAGACGATGCAAATTGCGTTTTTTCGCTTTCTTAAGATTTAAATCAACTTTTATCATTTTGTTTACAGTGGACACCGAGCATTTTAATGATTTTGCAACTGTCGTTTGAGTAGGGGGGATTTTCTTTTAACATTAAACAACGTACCTTTGCAATAGTCGAAGATGTCCGTTTTTTCCTTGGATACTTGTTTGGAATTTTTGTCCCACTTGAGGCTCCAATTTGACGTTTTTTTCCTTTCTTATTGACGATATTACCTATCGACGCTTTAGATATCACAAAACCATGACTCTCACATCGTTTTTGGATAACGGAGTATGCATATTTTTCTTCGGAAAGAGCATAAATGTAGCCTTCGAACCACTGCTTTGTTAAAAACGCCATTTTGAATAAAAACAAAACTTTTAAGCCGCAGACGATAATTTTGACTTTTAAAAACATAGCACAATTGCAATTATTTCTTTTGCAGCAAACGATTTTTTATTACCGCTTACCAAAATCGTCTAAAAAATGTGCGAACAGCCTCTGTATATATATATATATATATATATATATGTGTCTGTGTGTGTGTGTGTGTGTGTATGTATATGTATGTGTATATGTATGTATATATATATATACATACATACACATATATATATATATATATATATATATACATACACACACACACTGGCTTTTTTCTGGGGGTACGCCGGGATACGGCGTACGCATATACGGCGAGGATGCGGCGATACGGCGTATCCCTACTTTTTTTTAAAAAGTATTATTTTGGCTTAACTTAACAGAAATTTTAAGAAAATTACGAATCAATTTTTAATACATAACAAAAAGCATTTTTTTTTAAATTGCGAGTTTTTTGTTCCCCCGTGACGTGTTAAAACATGGTACTGAAAATACGCACCTTTATTTGGGAAAACACAGTATATCCACCTATTTTTTTAGAAAAAAAAGCACTGTATATATATACACTGCTGGCCACTGTAAATGCAACACCCTGAAGGAAACATGCAAATAACATGAAATTTACAACATGCATTAGCGGAGGTGAGATATTCAAATGATTAGAATTTCAGCGCAGACGCACATCACGCGCGCCTGTGGCGCCACTTCAAAGCGCTATTTAAGGCTTGGAGATTTCGACGATTTCAAGTTCGGCAATTGTGTTTTTCTTGTGGTTTTTTCAAAATAAACTATCAATTATGTCTCGTCGAAAACAGCGATCATCTTTTGATCAAGTATCCGAGTTCGACAGAGGAAGGATAGTGGACTACCGAGATTGTGGATTATCTTTCAGGGAAATCGGTAGTCGTGTTGGACGAAACCAAATAACTGTAATGCGGATATGTGATCGTTGGATGCAGGAGGGTACGACGGACCGGCGTGTTCGATCGCATCCACCTCAGCGCACCACTTCACGTGATGACAGGCAAATTGTGCCCATGACAGTGACGGATCGCTCAGTCACATCACGAACCATAGCACAGCACATGCAGTCTGTAACGCATCATCCAGTGTCCGCGCGTACCATTCGACGCCGTTTACAGCAGAGTGGTCTGTCCGCAAGACGTCCATTGCTTTGTCTACCCTTGACGCAGAACCACAGACGTCTCCACCGCCAATGGTGCGATGACAGAAGAATGTGGACGGCAGAATGGAATGAAATTGTCTTTACTGACGAGTCACGCTTCTGTCTGCAACACCACGATGATCGCATTCGAGTCTGGAGACACCGTGAAGAGAGGATGCTGAACAGCTGCGTTATGCTCCGCCACACTGGTCCTGCACCGGGTATTATGGTATGGGGCGGTATTGGATATCACTCTCGCACACCTCTAGTACGCATTGCCGGTACTTTAAACAGCCAGCGCTACATCTCCGAGGTGTTGGAGCCAGTTGTTCTTCCTTACCTTCAGGGCTTGCCCACAGCCATATTTCAACAGGATAATGCGCGACCACACGTTACACGCATTGTCCAACGGTTCTTCGTCAATCGCCAGATTGAATTGCTTCCCTGGCCGCCTCGCTCTCCGGATCTTTCGCCGATAGAAAACATGTGGTCCATGGTTGCACTACGATTGACCCAGATTCTATCCCCAGCTGCCACAGCAGATCAACTTTGGCAACGTGTGGAAGCTGCTTGGTCTGCTGTACCCCAAGAACTCATCCAAAGTCTCTTTGAGTCAATGCCGAGGCGTGTGGCAGCGGTGATCTCCCACAATGGCGGCTACTCTGGCTAGTGATTTTGGCAGGAACCACACTTCACAGAAGTCTATAAATTTAATCATTTGATACTTGGTCAACATGTTATCTACAAAATAAATTTTGTTGTGATATCTCTTGTCTTTCTTGGTGTTGCAATTTGGGTGGCCAGCAGTGTATTATGGTATATACATATACCATAAACTGCCTATCGTCACTCATCAGTTTAATTCGTCCTGCAATTTCTTAAGCGTTTTAATTTTTAATTTAAATAATTCTACTTTCACAAAATTTACACCCAGACCCATGCTAAATTTTCTACAAAGGTTCTTCAACAGCTGAGGACAGCTGTTTGAACCATTTTTTTTCCAGGAAGTTATCACAAATTCTCGTTTGTTGATATTTTGCCTCAGAAAATCGGAGGAAAATTGGTTCAAACAGCGTAGGCCGTCCAAAATTCGGGTAGTGCGGTTATGAGACTAATTTTCTCATCGCAGTGAGTCAAATCATCTGGATTTTAATAAAACATGACAAACATATTATCTTTAAAAAGTTAGATATCTTAACATTTCTTGCTTCTTTTCAGTGAGGAGAACGCTAAAAGGTGGCTTAGATATTGGAGACGGAATCGGCACGTGAAGATGAAGATGTCTCCAAAGAGAGGAAGATTTATTTGATATGACTGCTGTGAAAATTCTTAAAGAAAATATTGAACTATCTTTTTTTATGTATATTTTTCATGTTTTCACGAAGGTGCTATTTATGGAGGATAAAAAACGTCCTACGACGTTTCTCAGGATTTTTGAAACCACAGATTTTTATAGCGGTGTTACAAAGAGTAAAAAAGCATGTCATTTTTTTTTACCCTTGGTGATTAGCCTCAGTATTTATTTCAACCTTTTTAAAGTGATTTGCTTCTTCTTTGTATAGCATTCACTTCATTGCTCAATTACAGATTTTCTTAAGATTAGAGGCAGTTTGTGAAACAGTTCCCTTTAGACTATATGAAAGTAAATTTTCCCCCAAAAAGAGTGTGAAAAGCAAACTCATACACAAGTAAACGTGTGCATTTATTGTCGGTGAATAGGTAAAAACGAACGAAGCATGACAAAGTGTTTTGGGTTGAACGTTTGGAAATTCTTTATATCTGTTTGATAACGACATCTTACGCTGTGAAAGACCTACGGAGAAAAATATCTGAATATTGCTTATCCACTTTTCACTAACGGAGAGCAATTTAGACCCTGTCAAGTAATATAACTTGTTTGTGGGAACAATCGAAAATTTTACTAATTAGAAATTCAATCTGCTTTTTAAATTTGGATGGAAAAAAAAAACCTACTTTAAATGGTTTTAAAAGAGTGTAAATGAAAATGGTTTGACTCTGTTTGGTTTTGATTTCCTTCCTTAATCAGCAGATCTAAGTAAACTGATTTTCATAAATGTATATATATTGATATCAATTTAAAGAATAATCGAATAAATTGTTACTTGATTCGGGAAAAAGTTTTTTTTCTTTCTTGGAACAAAAGCTTCCTAAAAATGTGATAAATTAAATTTACACAAAAAATATATGTATAAAAATATATAATATATATATATACCATGTTAAATTATACTCTGTTTCGTTCTGTCAGATTAAATCAGATTTTGAATGTGCTGCAATAGCTCATCAACACTCAATGCTAGTCAAATTAGATAGTAAGATGTCTAGTCCACGCAAAATCGATTTATTGTATATAAATATTGTTGCTAAAATATGTCAATAAAGTTGTTGGTGTACAAGTTCTTTGTACTGTTAATTATTTCACGATAATTAAGTTAAAGTAGAAAATACATATAAAGCCTTAAAGGAGATATTCGGGCCAGAGGTAGCCTATCGGTAGCGCGTCGGCTTTCGGTACTGAGGGTGCTCGGATTGAATCCCGACAAACGCCGTTAAATACCTTCGTGTCTAGGCCGGATATGGGCACGTTAAATCAGTAAACCGGAAAATCCTCCTTTGAGGTCAGTGGGTGGGGAAGGTACGACCCCCCTCCCCCCAGATGTCGCCCCTGGGGGTGCTCGGTCAATATTGTGGTGGTACCTATCCAAGACGGACCCTTGTTGTGCTATTCTAAACCGGAGCCGTACTACTCTGCCCTAATCCTATATGGACCTGGTCTGGAACTTCCGGCCCGGGGGCATTAGGAACAACAGTAGATTCAGTTCAATAATTTAAAAAAAAAGTGTACGCTCCAATAACCAGTTTTAAAAGTAAAATTATATATTTCACACATTTACAATCGGGGCTCTCTATTAATTCTACCACTAAACTATAAGGGGTTAATAAAATCATCCACCAAAATAATGGATACACTAAGTGTTTCTGCGGAACTTTTTATTAATAAAATGTGGGTCCACCTCCGAATTGCAAAAAAAGCGTGAATTCGATGTGGGACAAAATGATATAAGTCCTGGACATAAGGTACTGGCAGTTTGATACCATTATCTTGCAGCATTTATTCTAACTATTCCAGTGATGTTGGAGGGGGAACGTAATAGATAATTTCTCTTCTAATGTCCCCACAAATGTTCAATTACAATAAGATCAAACGATTGAGGTGACCACGATAGATGTTAAGCGTCACGAGCTTCCATGGAGTGGGCTCTGATTCGAATCCCAACTAAGGCATGGACGTTCTTGCGCTATCCCCTCATAGGGAGTAATGTTAGTTCACTTGTACAGTGTTCTCATAATACAGTAGCCAACAAATTCGTGGTGTGGAATGGGCGAATGTTGTTGAGCCAAATGCCTGCCGTAACAGAAAAAAATTTTAAATATCGTTCCGTTTTTCCTGGGTTCGTTAAGATTGAGTAAAATCTCTTCAGAAACTGCACACAAAATAAAATTTATTATTCAGTAAATTCTTCAGGCGCATACACAAATTCAAACAGAAAACATGTAACAACTGTCTTCTAAACAGCAGAAAACTCTTAAAAACACAAGTTAGGAGTCTTCAATACAATACACGCCTAACGCACTTTCAACGCATTCAATTCTCAGTAGAAAAGAACTCAGTTCCAATGCCAATGTCAGGTATATTTATAGACTTCCAAAGCGCCCCCTATCGGTCAGTCGGCTAGATATCTCTAGAAGCTTCCAGAAAGGTCTAGACGGCAAATTGGCAACTATCTGGCGCCATTTCGCCAAATGTGGCGAAATATCGTCAAATTTGGCGACCAAAATAAATCACCAAATCCATCGCCAATTTGGCGATTACTCTCATATTTGGCTAGATTACCATAGACTCGTAAAATTCGTAACAATATAATATATATATATATATATTATCACAAGTCAAATACTCTCGCAGACTTAGGGCCTGTTCACATAGGAGTCCGTTGCGTTGCGTTAAGGAAAAGATGACGTTGAGACGAAAATAAACCAATCATAGGCCTCCAAACGATTAGCAATGAAATTTTTAACGCCTATGATTGGTTTATTTTCGTCTTAACGTCATCTTTTCCTTAACGCAACGCAACGGACTCCTATGTGAACAGGCCCTTAGACTAGACCATAAGATAAAAAAACATCCTACAGTTTTCAAAATTTACTTTTTTGTTTGTTTGTTATTTTTAACAAATTTTTCAGTTAATATATTTTTAGCAGATAATTTTTTAAAAAACAAAAAACAGACAAATAAAGGATAAAAATAAACTAAGAATTGAGAAATGAATTTTATTCTTTTCTGTAGTCATAATAGTTGTAAAAATAAGTATATAGAGCACACATACAACAAATCTGAAATGTTAAATAACAATTATATATTCACATTTATTTACAAACAAAGACACATGTAATCATTCACTGCTAGAAATGATCAATGGAATTACTAATACACCGGGTGTGCTTCACCTAAGTAGACACTCTCTTAAAAGTGTGACAAGATCGAGAATTAGTCGAGAATTTAAAATATAAAATAAAGTAATGATGATAAAATTATAGAAATAAATTAACAACAAGATGTGTATAGATGCATTACAGTCAAATTCTAGTTGTTTTAGAATCCACAAAAATAAAAGATTCAACATTTATGTAACTAAATATCCACCAATTATACTTCTGTAGATTAATGTGCTCTTAATTTCCCTGAATTGTAGTTTATATGCCCAGATTGCATTAAACTGATTTCTATAATAATATTGCGATTAGTTTAGGTAGCTTATAGACTTATAATATATTTAAACCCTACATACACCTGGATGTGAGTATGTTTAATCTGTTTAATAGAAGGAAATGAAATAAACAGATATTTACATTAATTTCCTAAGATTAGTTATGTAACTACAAATAATCCATACACTGCTGAAGTTTTGTACTTTATAAATTTGGTCCCTATTATGTTTCAGTTTTAATACTTTTCCAATCTGTAAAGCAAGTGAGAGTTAAAAACTTATCTTAGGATTTAAATGATATTACAAAACAATGAGTACAGTTAACATATATAGAAAAATGAAATTAAGTGTTCATAATTACTTCTGTTTATTAGCTAGTGGTTAAAATACTGAACAGATATTATAATCAAAATACATCAGTCTAATTACCATGAGAATAAATCCAAAATCACCATTTTTTATCTAAGAGTGGTTAATATTGATAAATAAAATCTTGAATTACAAAGACTTTAAAAAAGCTTCAAAAACAAAAATTTGGACATAAAGTCAAAAATATAAAGAACTCAATATTCAACAGGTAAGTCGAAAAAATAGAAAAGACATTTATTATTATTTTTTGAAAGAAATTTTTAAAGCAAACTTTTTAGCTACAGAAACTTCTATTTAAACCATGAAAAACTGATGATTTTTAAATGAGCATTATAAGGAAGTAAACTGAATAAAACACTTTGATTAAAATACCATGATTATATAAAACCTATGACTTTTGATTAAAAACATAAATTAAAATAAATAAAACCTGAAAAGAAAAAAAAACATTCAAACAACATGAAAGCACTTATCATAGATTTTTAGATTATTCCGTAAAGAAAATTACAAAATTCTCTCTCGGAGTGCTAAGTAGATGCCTTTGTCAGTATTACTCTGGAGGCCAAACAAATGAAGATGAGTATGCAATAGACTTATATTCAAAATGATACAAGGCAAGATTAAAAACTAAAATATTTGAGTGATGTAATAAAATTATAAGACATACTTTTGTTGATACATTAAAAACATGCAACAACTTTTGAAGAGATGACAACATAAGTTACTTTAAATTTTAACTTTTAATTATAATTAAATCACACGAACTGGTAAATTGGAGCACGTCTTCTTTTGCTACACAAGGGCTAAACTCACTTTTTAAAAACAGTTTGATCCTTTTTGCTTTATGACAGGTAATTCATAGGATATATAACTGAAGTTCTTGAGACATTTAATAATTACCAGAAGCACAAAATTTTTATAAACATAACTTTCATTACATTTCTAGAGTTTTTGCAAGAACAAAGATTTGAAATATTTTTTAACACAAGCATACAGATAACCCATAAAATCTGTATACATTCAGACATATATATATATATATATATATATATATATATATATATATATATATATACAGTCGAACCTCCATATATCGAAGTAGCAAATTGCCGGAAAAAAATTCGATATATAGAAATTTCGATATATAGAATTAAGCTTAGTTTTATCATAATTCTCCTAAAAAATTAAATCAAATTTTCGTATACGAAAGTCCATTTCTAATTTATATGCGAATCCCATTAAATGAAAGTTAATAACTAAAAAATGAATTAATATGAAAGATTTATTGAGGGCTACATACCTTTAAAAAAACAATAATCCAGACAGTGGTTACAATGATCACAGTTACATTCTTTAAAAAAAAAAAAAACTACGAATATCTTGCTGAACAGCCAGTTATGCGGAAAGTTCAAAGAAATTTTTCGTATTTATTCAGTCCACTAAAAACTTAATCAGGGACATTTTCCGCGAATTGAAGTCCACGACATATTGTTTCAAATGCCGAAATTGGGAGATTTTATTCTAAAATGGAATAAAATCTCCCAATTTGTCTTGAAAAAAATTTCGATATATAGAGATTTTTTCGATATATAGAAACAATTTTTCTATGTAATGAACATGGAGATTTGCTAAGAGTTCGATATATAGAAAATTTCGATATGTGGAAGTTCGATATATGGAGGTTCGACTGTATATATATATAATTTATTATTTATTTAGTGGAACCTACATCAAACCAAATCATTGTTTTCCCATATGTCATCTATTTCATCCAGTCCTGACAATAATATTTATTTGTTATGTTCCCGCATCTATCGTTTTCTCATATGTATTGTTCAGTGCAATAGGTCCCTTTGAAAGTGATAGATTGAAGTTTCACTGAACATATATTTATATATATATATATATATATAGATAGTTTCAATGGGATATGGAAAATAAGCCCACATGCTTATAGTCTGCCTATTTTTTGGATGAGACTTAACCCTTGATATAAAAATTCTGCATTAAAAGAAGACTGCAACTTTTGTCTTGGAATAACTTTAATTCTACTATTAAGAATCCAAATTAAAGCTGTCTTAATTTCCAAAGCAAGCTGAGTGAGATTGTGTGTACAGTGGAATTTTGATTGATCGTTCGCTGAATCATCGTTTTTCCGTATGTGTTGTTTATTTCACCCAGTCCCGATGATCATATTGCTTTCTTATGTTACCGCATCTATCGTTTTCCTGCCTTTATCGTTCAGTTCAGTCGGTCCCTTGAAAAACGATCGAAATTTCACTGTATTTGTCTGTTGAGAAATGGAGTAATTAAAGACTATGTTTTTCCATTCCACAAAAACACTTCTACAAGTAACAAATACTGCACTCTCCATCGGGATGAATGACATAACTGAGTAGGAAAATTAGGGCTCTTCTAAGGACTCGACACTGAAATTAAGCTCTTCGAAGGTCAATAGAAAACTGGAACAAAAATTAACCCCTTTTTGAACATTTTATACAAACTCCTAATTTCAATAACTATAGATCATTAAAAATTTCTTTAAGAGTATTTACAAAAACAAAGAGATTTTTACATTTTGAAATTGCCTACCTTTTTTAGAAGCATCTAAATTTGAAAAAAACTAGTTAAAAGGCTAAATATGCCACACATTCAAAGAGAACTAACGAAATTACATATATAATGTAAAAAGAATAGAATAATGAAAAATATGTAAATATACATCTCGATTTAATAATAGTTCACTTCTAAAACATTAATTAAATTACAACAACGTCCAAAGGAAATAAGCTCATTAAAACATTTAAATTTAGCTGAAACACACCCTAAAACATTTCAGTTATTTTATAAGCACCAGAGAAGTAAAATCACTAAAAATCAGCTAAAAAGAAAATATCATTTACAATAATTTTATGTAAAAGCACAGTTTGACAATCATATATCATAGGGTATATTTTTAAAAAACAGAACAGTTGAAATGACAAGGCAGTGTTCACCAACGACTCAATTGCAAATAGTTATAAAGGAAGGTTTGCAGATAGATGGTGTTAAATAATATCATGTATTACAAATTCATAGATATTTGTTCTATATATTGAATTCGGATAAAAAATATGAAATGTGAATCTAAAATATTTCTACATAAATCAGTTAATATATTCTAGTGAAAAGAATTTTAGATGGGAAACTTTTTTATAAATAATAGATGGTTAGAAACTGATAAACATCTGAGACAATAAATTAAAACTGCTTGGTTGTAAACAAATCCAGTTAAACAAATATAAATGTGTATATACATGTAAACATACAGAAAGATCTATATTATTCTCCATTTCATTTTATTGAAAATTGTATGCACTTGAGGGAATTAAAATTAAGAATTATGTGGAATTTTTACACACAAGAGGGAATAAAGATAAACTAATGACTCAAGTAGATAATAAATAATATAATTATATCATTCTGGATGAAAAAAGTATTAAGTTTTAAAGCATCAAAATTAAGATAGCATAAAAAAGACCATCTGTCAGTAAGAATGTCTCTAGTGCAATACAGCTATATTCAATAAGTGTGTTACAAGATGTACTTATTAAGTAAAGGAGTTCATACTTATTAAATAAATATAATTACATAACATGTATGAACTCTCTCACCTAACTCCCACCCAATTCAGCAAAAAAAGAAAAAGAAAAAAAACCCAAACTGTTCATAAATATCTAGAGTAAATCAGCTGAATAAAAACATATAATTTACAAATAATTTTATGTAAATGCATACTTTGTCAATCAAATATAGGGTATAATTTAAAAAAACAGAACAGTTGAAATGACAAGGCAGTGTTCACCAATGACTCAATTGCAAATAGTATAAAGGAAGGTTTGCAAATAGGTGTTAAATAAATACCATGGATTACAAATTCATAGATATTTGTTCTATAAAGTAAATTCAGATAATTCCAAATGCCACAGTTTACTGCAATTTGGGTATATGTGAAGTCCACCACCTTTTCCCTAACGACCAAAATCCTGGGTGCACCACTGACTGGAGTAACACATAGACATATAGACAAAAAAAAATTAACAAAATTTATCTAACAGAAACTTTTTTTCGACAGTCCAGATCAGTTTTGGACAATCTTTAGAGAATTCCCGTACTCAATTCAAACAAACAATTGAGCAAATTCAACTTTTAAGGAAGACAAAATGGATTTCTCTTAGCAGTAATTAAACACACGGAAATTGAATAACAGCTCAAAGTCATGTAAACTGGATTTACATCTCATTCTTTGTAAACCATTCAGTTTCTTTCAATCTCCTTTTTTTAGAAGTGTACTTTAGCTTTAAAACTCAAAAAAGCATTAAAATACATGGGTAAAATACACATTAAAGCACTAAACTTTTCAAGATTTTAGAAAACAAAAACAGCACAAGCTCTGAATTCAAATATTTATGTGATGAACCCCAGAAAAAGGTACCATGTAAGTCAGGTTAACTGATTTCAAGCTTTTGAGTGTATCTTACTCAGAAGACTTTGGGGAGTACAGTTGAACCCCATTATAACAAACTTCAAGGGACCAAAGGTTCTGTTCGCTTTATCCGGGGGTTCGCTATATACAAACCGTTAAGAAAAATGCTAGAGTTCACAAAATGTATAAGTCATTAGTTGCAATGTGTATTCAATAATGATGTATTAAAAAAATGATAAAATCTATTATAAATGATCATTAATGAATTAAATCGACTAAAATCGATTACATTAAACTGACACAATACTAATTAAATTACGTACAATAGGAAACGGCAGGACCAAAATTTTCCTTTGTTATATCCTTGAGTTTGTTATATACCGGGGTTTGACTGTATTTTAAAAATACGATCAGCTTGATAAGTTGGAAAATGAGATAGATACAGTATTTTAAAAATAGAATTGCTTTTTTTAAATCAGTTTTGAGAAAAATTACCTTTAAAGTTAGCATACAAAAGAACAATAATTTGCAACAAACTACTAGAGCAGTGTTTCCCAAACTTTTTTGATAATGGGACACTCAGAACATTTTTCAAAGTTCACAGAATTCTCAACATTTTTTCCATCAATAGACACCTTCCTCCCCTAAATTTAATGTGATATTGATTAAAGCAAATATTGTTTTAATACATAGATTTTATTGAAATAAACAAAAAAATCCTTAAAAACTCTATAAATCTATATATATATATAACATCTATATATATATATATATATAACAGTTCCATGACTGACTGACTGACTGACATATAATGCACAGATCAAATCGCTGGACCTAGGGCTGAAATTTTGCATGAGGATTCTTTTTATAGTGTAGAGGTGCACTAAGAAAGATTTTTGAAAAATTCTTTTTGGATTTTTTTAAATTAAACTTTTAAGCTATTTTTGTAACATTTTTTAAAGTTTGCATTTAAAATAATAATTTGAGGGTTATAAAATTTATATCATGAGGAAGATCATAAAATTTCCTTTAAAATGAAATTTTTTTTTTAATCTTTACCTCAATTTTCTGATTTTTTGGTGAATTTTTAAAGATTAATTTTTAGAATTTAATTTATTAAATGCTGATCACGTGGTTTCTTTTCTTTTTTTATACTTTAAACTAATTTTGTGTCATGTGCATAACAATTAAATAGACCAAAAAATAATTTTTCTTGCTAATGTGGCAGATGATTGGACATTATCAAAAAAAATATTAAAATATAGTAAAAGATATGTTCCTCAAACATACTATATTAACTGCACTACATTATTTGGTATTTTCTATTAGATTTAATTTGAATATTTTCATCTACACTATTTTGTCTATAAAATTATTCGTTACGACTTTTTTAGAAATATATTATTTTGTTTTTTTACATCAATTGCATATATTGATTGTTGTATTTATTATATATATATATATATATATATATTGGCATTAATTGCATACATTGACCATTTTAATTAATTTGAATGTACTCCGTAGCAAAGTACAGGTATTCAGCTAGTAGTGATTATAAAAACAAAAATATGAGGGTAAATAAAAATATGGCTTGGCCATCACACTGTCTTGCAGAACCCCTAAATTTTTTTGTCAAACCCCAGGGTTCCATGAAACACAATTTGGGAAACTCTGTACTAGAGAAATGCAACATTTAAACTATACTTTCAGTACTCAGTTTCCAGTATTGAATGCCTCTTATGGAGCTGATTTTAGGAAGCATTAAAAAAAAATTAGCTTGACCAGATAGAAATTCTTGCAGTTGTGCAGTAATTGTAAATACACTGTCACACTGTTATCATCTGAGTCTGGAAAAAATCGACTCTATGTAGCAGAGTACATATATAGGAGGATAATCTTTAGTTTACATACTGCCAAATATTATTAGAATCAGCTGACATTCAAACCTGAAAATCTATATTTAATAATGAACAAGGTTTTTTTGCTCTGATATGAAATTTATGTTTCCAACTTAAAGTACCCTTTCATGGGTTGAATCACATATAAAGAAAAAGGAATAATTAACAGTAAATATGTAAATAAATAAATATAGATAGATACATATTGAACATACATACTGAACTAAATTTAGATATCTAATTACAATCAATGGAAGCTCAATACATGTACAACAATATATTTTCCTCCTTGTAGAAAGGCCAAACAAGAAAATACATTGCAATTATTATTTTTATTTTATTGAACTTCTGAGATGCAAATCTTGGCTCGTATTAAAAATTCTTTATACACACAGCACTGTAAAATACATACATCTTACACAGTTTTCATATCTGAGAATATGCTCAAAACTTCAGCAACAATACAGTAATTTATAATACACATCATGTAAGTGCGAACAAATGGTGACAAAAAATTGAAAAACATGCACCTATGATAAAAATTAATAATTGTTAGTACATGCATCTGTGGGTGTACTATTAATAAAGAATATCAGTACAAACAACAGTGATGTTCTACAATGATACAGTAAATTTTAATTTACATTGCTTAAAAGCATTTAAATATATCTGTACACCAGAAGTAAAAGGCACTAAGTCACCATTATTGAATTTTACAGGAGAGCTAAATGATATTTACTTAGTATTCTTTACCTTGATGAAAGGCACTAAGTCACCATTATTGAATTTTACAGGAGAGCTAAATGATATTTACTTAGTATTCTTTACCTTGATATAATGATGGGACATAGCGCAGTTTCCAAAACTCTTAAATATAAGAAAATAATTTAGTGCTTTGCACCACTGAAAAGAGTGCAAAAACAAAAAAGAAAGAATAATGTCAAAGAATAAAGAATAATGCAGAGAAGATCGAATAATGTCAAATAGTCTACTTGTGCAAATTGAACTTTGTACCTTTTGCCCCCAACAGACAGATATTATATATATATATATATATATATATATATATATATATATATATACATACAGAGTGGTAACTCGGTACTCATCGTTAATTGGTTCCAGAAGGAATAACGAATACAGAACGAATTTTTGACATTAGGAGAAATAAGGGTAAATTGAGTTAATTTGTCCCTGAAAATCGGAAATTCCTCATTTTACTGGGCAATTTATAAATGGATGAGTTTTTTTTTTATACAAAATCTTTTAACCAGACAAGACATAATTTAAAACAATTTTAAAAAATAAAATTTATCTTCTCTCATCCTGTACTGAAACGAGTTGATAGCCTGATGTGATAGTGGCAAAGTAGCAGGAGAGGGGTTATTGCTTGGGAGGGGAGTCTCCTTCCAATAAAACATCAGGTGCTTGCATAGGGATTATTTCTCTTTTCTGTCTCTTAACACCATTGTGTTGTAAACTCATATTTAGAGAGTTTCACAGCAAACCTATGAAGAGAAACTTGTTTCTGCCTACGTTTCAAAATGTTTCTGAACTCAGACATTGTTTGATCACTAAACAAGTCAACATTTTGGCTTGCTATCACTTTGTTAGGGTGATACTTTTGAACAAAATTTTGTAATTCCACCATTTCAGTATTTTTTTTTATCCAAACAGACAAGATGTGGGGGCGCCATCTGGTGTCATACATGTTTTAGCATGTGTGACATGTACTGAGCAAACATCAGGTAGTACCAAGGCAATTTTTTCATGTCGAAATACGACGAGTACCAAGCTAACATCAAGTAACAAAGCAAGTTTTTTTGCGTTGAAATGTGAAAAGTATCGAGGTATTATTTATTTATTTAATTATATATATACTAATTGTGAAGCACAAGCTATAAATCATCAAAAATAAATTATTTTTGTATGCATGACTAAAATTGTTTTGCAAACCAGAATAGCGCAGATGCAGTTAAAAAGAAAGAAAAAACAAAGATAAAATTTTAAATAAATTTCACTGCTATCAGATACATGCACGTTTTTCCAAACAGACTTTCAACACAAAACAAAACACAAAAAGTTCTACTTTGAATTATACATATATTGCATGCAATAAACTGGAATGCTGCTATGAAAAGCAGCAATTTTGAGCTATGTAACTCCTTATGTATGTATACATGTATATAATGCAGGAGTTAAAAATATATTCTAAAATGAAGACTTTAAATAACATGTAAGTACATATTTTATAATTTATCAAACTAATGGCATAAATATGATTTCCTATTTATTTTCTATGAATTTTTAAACCATGACAGCTGTGGATGACCTGTGCACATATTGTTTGAAGATCACATACCTCATAAAAGCTTCAACAATTTTTCATATATCAGAGTACAAATTGTATGTATATTAAATATACAGGCATGATAAAATTCTAATAATGAAAAGACAATTTTTTTTTT
Organism: Dolomedes plantarius; assembly: GCA_907164885.2. Lineage (NCBI taxonomy): Eukaryota > Metazoa > Arthropoda > Arachnida > Araneae > Dolomedidae > Dolomedes > Dolomedes plantarius. Next base: position 93,033,084 of record OU015502.1, read on the forward strand.
AACCTGAAGTTTAGTTTACAAATTTGTGAAATAAAGAGAATTAGGGAAAATGTTTTTCTATTAAAAAATATTTGAATACTCATCATACTATTAAATGATAAAAAACTCAGTTATCCCACATGATTACTATTATAAAGTTGAATATAAAGCTAAAGAAAATAATAAAATCATAAATTTTAATGTACAGAGTGTTTCAAAAAGAATCATCCGATTTAAAAAAATTATAACTATTCATCTTTTAATCCATTTTGGTCAAATAATGTAAAGGCAGAAAGAGGGAAATCTCGAGTTTCACGCAGTTTCCGACAAGTAGTGCTAACACTCTTTCTTCGCCCACTACTTCAGTGTTTCTAAAGATGGTGACTGCACAACAGAAATCATTTTGTGTTCTATGCTTTGTGAAGTGTAAGTTCGTAACAACTGTTCAGCGTGATTATCGTCAACAAAACCCTAGTAGATTGAAGCTCCTACCTCTCAGAGCATTAGGTAATGGTATAAACAATTCCAAGACATGGGTTGTCTGTGTACACATAACAGCCGTGGAAGCAGTGTATGCAGACATGCTTGCAAAAGTTTTGGACTAATTTGTCTACCATACAGACATAATGTCGTGCATCCAATGGTGAGCATATTGAGCACCTTTAATTTGGTATGTAAAAAAACTTTATGATTAGCCATGTAATATAACATTAATTTTAAGTTTCTATGTTCAATATTTTTCATAATATGCTAATTTCAAATTGGGTGATTCTTCTTGAAACACCCTGTATTTAATTTAAGGTAAAAAGAAAATAGATTCCTTTCTCTACAAAAAAAGGAACATGTAACTTTAACTGCAACCAAGATAACATGACTTTGAGAATTATAATTTCAGCTTAATTACAAAGTTATCCAATAAACACCAAATTGATTATGACTTTAAATTTCTCAAACGAATTCTTCAGTCAAGAGTAAGGGCCTGTTCACATAGGAGTCTGATAGCAGAGGCATTAAAGTATTGAAATATACAGTGATTTTAGCTTAAAAGAATCACATTTGTTATTACTGTTTTTGATTCTTATAAGCGGTTGATTCTTATAGCCGAAATTTAGGTTTTTGGACAAGCACACACACAACTATATATACATATATTAGATAATTTACCATAAAAGACTCTTTAATTTACATTAATTATCTTTTATTAAAATTATTTTTTATAATTTTAAAAATGCAACTTAATTTCTAGACCTATAAGTAAATACACATGATTATAGTAAGAGAAGAAAAAAACCCGATATTTCTTACAACATACCTGCTTAACAGTTTTAACATTTCAACTACAGGAAAGGAGCAAGAAAAAGTTTTTTTATGGTAGTTTGACATAATAAAAGCTTTCAGGAGGCTGTTTTTCCTCTTTCAATACTAATAGTCTCAGACGAAGATTCACCTTCTAGCTTGCGTTTCACGGTTTGATAACGTGCTGAATCTACTAATGTCACGTTTGCATAAGTGATAGTGGACACTTCGCCGAAGATTTATGTGTTTCAGGGTCCAGGAAGCCGCAACCAGGGGGTGAGAAAAAAAAGAGTCCCTATTTTTGTTTGCCAGTGGAGAAAAGTGAAATTGGACCCGGATGGGTAAAGATATCCCTGGGTCAAGCTAATAGGGCAGTGTTGTGCTAAAGTGTTTAAGTGGAAACTATTGTTATGTCTAACAAAGAAAGGGATGAATTTTATGACTATATTTCATCCCATCTTATCAATCTTTCTTTATAAAAAAAAAAGAAAGAAAGATCTTTGTGCCTTTTGAGGGTTTAAGTGGCTTTTTTGGAAAAATGAAAGGAAAGTGAAGAGTGTAAACTGATTCTTAAATCTGGTGGATTGATTCTTTAAAGCGAAAATTTTAACATGGAAATAATACATTTGTTTTTGTTTTCGCGATATTGATTCTTATAACCACTGATCACTATAAGCGGTGGTTACTGTATTTAACCAATGACAAACCTCCAAACGATTAGCAACAAAATTTTTAATGCCTATGATTGGTATATTTCCGTCTCAGAACCATCTTTCCTTTTATGCTTCCGCTACCGGACTCCCATATGATCAGGCCCTAAAACCAAGCACAGCAGCCTCTTCAGTAGAAGAGTTGTCATAACACTAAACCCATAAAATGATGTAAAATAGCAATGTGATATCATAAGGCAAATAAAACTTATTTAAAGAATTAACTTTATGTACTAGTAAAGAAACAAAATTCTACTGAAAGGTCTCAACATACTATAATATAACACTGAAGTTTTAGGACAATTTTACATGAAATTATATTTTCCCAACGTTCTGAATTAAGCATATACTCCAAATATTACATATAAGTGTTTAATTTTTATCTTTGGTTGATGACTGGACAATACTTGTGAGGCACAGAAAACATTTTCAAAGAAAAATCATCAATGAAATTTCAATCTTAGGAACGCAAGAAATAAACTCCACATTTAAAAACCAGAAATATGTAGATTAGTCAAATCCTAACATTCTGAAAATAAATTCCCCTTCCCCTCTCATAAAACAAATGTATAAAAAACATTATATTTTGATCCACTTTTATAGATAGCTTAAAAACAACAATTTTCTAGTAGCAACTGTTATTTTCGAGCTGCCATAATGCAAGAAAAAGGAAAGACAGCTTCGAAGGTATGTCACCTTTAAATGAGAAAAGAATAAGTAACTAGAGATGAATTTTCAATTATCACCTGGCATTACGCACAACAGTTACAGCTGCTCTACACACACTTTTGTCCTCTGGGATAAGATAGTTGAGAATGGGTTCCAGCCTACAAACGTTTTCTTTTTCACTTTCATCGACAAAGTTATAGTGGATTTCGACATGATTCCCAGCAAATCTACTAAAGTGATATTCAGTACCCAAATCAGAATACAATGCAACAGTTGAATTGGATACTGCCTCTATCTCGTCTGCACTATGGTAAGTACTGGTCTGATCGGCTTCCTCCTCAATTTCGTCATTATACGACATCAGGTCCTCACCGTCCTGTGCCTGCTCATGAACTTCAATATTGCACCTGATCTCAATGATATCAGACATTCCTACAGAGTTGGGAGAAAATGGAAATGCAGTTTTTCTACACCTACCAACAGTGTGGCATATTTTCTGGACACGAGTACCGTCAGGCAAAACCCAGGACTCTTTTTGGACCTGCATAGATACAGAAATTTTTACTAAAAGCTAGAGGACATGGAAATCAGTACCAACACCCATTAGTAGTTAGTAGCAATTACAACCTGTTAGTAAAAAGTCATGTTTCAATGAATCTGTTATTTACAGAATAAATACAATATTGCACACACAAGCTTTAATAATTACAAGGATTTAATAAATATTCAAACAAAACAAAACAAATATAGGGAACATCAGAATAGCTGAAGTACATATTGTAACTAATACAATTTTACATAGTCATGATTCTTTTAAACAAAGAAAACCAAGAGAGGACTTGGGAACTATTTACATAAAGAAAGAATGGAACTATTTTGAGTCTGAATAAAAAGACAAAACTCATGTACTTTGTCATTGTACTGTCTTATATGAAAACAAGGACATGCTAAAATTTGTAATTTATAATCTAAAACAATGGACTAATCACAAAAAATTTCTCCCCTTTTTAACATAGTTTCAGGAAAGGAAAATTTTTTGAAAGATTGTGCAACTATATACAAATATCACATTTTGTTTCATTTTGTATTTTTTTCTCCAAATCAGACTGCTGGAATTCTACCCGGAGATGCTTGAGGAGTTCTCACAGTCCTCCGAGGTCTGATTTTCCTCCGCCGATGTCTCCCCCGCAATCGCAACCAATTGTAAAACAGGGAGAGTGCAACACCTGCTGTGACTATCACAATAATTACGTGAAGAGATTTAAACTGAAAGTCAGTGGTAGGATTGCTCACTGTTTGAGGAGAGTCCCATGGAAGTTTAGACATTTGAGTTTCTGGGCCAGGCCGGAAGGGAAAAGGAGCATCCAAATTCACAGAAAGCAACTTCTGAGCTTTGTACAAAGTGCTGGAAAAAGAAAGCAAACATTATTTAACTCACTTACAAGAAGTGTGTTTAATATAGAGATAAACAGTGTATTAGAAAATATAAAAAAAAATAGCACACATTTATCACATATCACAATTATCATATTTTCTGAGAGAACTGATACAAAAAAAAAATTGTTTCACGATTTATATTTATAATAGCATATTATAAAATATGAAAAAATCACACACATTTATCACATATCAAAATTATCATATTTTTTTAGAAGACTGATAACCCCCCCCCCCCCCCAAAAAAAAATAAATAAAAAAATTAGAAATTAGAAATTAAAAATTTAACATTTATATTTATAATAATGTATTATATAAAATATGAAAAAATCACACAAATTTATCACATATCACAATTGTTATATTTTCTGAAAAGACTGATAAAAAAAAATTTTTTTGCTTTAACGTTTATATTTATAATAGTGTATTATAAAATATGAAAAAAATCACACACATTCACCACATATCAAAATTATCATATTTTCTGAAAAGACCGATACAAAAAAATTTCTTTTAACATTTATATTTATAATCCCATGAAATTTAAAATATCATAGCTGCCAACCTCCCAAGAAAAAAATAAGAAACACAGCACACGACAGAATTGAAAAAAAAAAAAAAAAAAAAAACCCAAGAGCAACAAGATGTATAATATTTTCTAACACAAGAATAGAACTGTAAAATATCGCTTTCAGACAATTCTTTGACAAATTCTGATGTTTCGGATCCTATAACTAAATCTTTATCATCCTTCTGATTTTTAAATACATCAAATTTCACATTAAATACACATTTCGAGCTAGTTGTGACAGATATTTTCCCAAATCTCACCAACAAATCTCTCTTGTGAATTTTCGGCTCTTCACTTTAAAACATCACATTATATGTTTCATAAATGACAATCACATTTTTCACAAAAAATGTTAAAGCATGATCAAGATTTGAGCTTAATGCCAGAAAAATTCTTTCTTCCCACTGCAATATGCGTTTATTATTATTATTGGTAGATGATGGTGACTCTGCAAGTGATTTTACTTTTTTGGCTGACTTTTGAGAAGCACATGAGGTTGGTTTTAACTGTTTTACAGAGTTGGGTGAAGGACTTTAATTTAAATTTTTTTACTGGTATTGGTGAAGCAAATGAGGTCGATTTTACTTTTTTTTATTAGTTTAGGTGAATGACATGATGTTGACTTTCTCTTTCTTTTTAATGTTGTAGTAGCTGCTTGCTGTCCAGGAAGTTTTTGTATAGTGTAAGCTGCTAGGAGGGGAATCTCGAAAACGCGATGTAAGGCTTCATTAACACGATACGGTTTCGGTTTTATGATCATCTCGGTTTTGTCGTTTCGTTTGAAGTAAACAGTGTATTTTGTTTTGTCTGTTCACACGTTGCGGTCGAAAACCGCAAACGGGAGAACAACCGAATCGGTAGCAGATGTTGTTCGAAAAAAAATGTAAAACTTTATGTGAAGTTTTATGATGTGATTTTGTTTGCAAATTATATGGTTAACCATTACAAAAAATACAAAGTTTTAACTCAATAAATGTATGTATCATCATTCGGAAGTATGAAATCTCGATCTATCGTTTTTCAAGGGACCGATTGAAATGAACGTTAAATGCGGGAAAACTATAGATGCGGAAACATAACAAAGCAATATGATCGTTGGGACTGGATAAAATGAAAGACACATACGGAAAAACGATGGATCCAAAAACGATCGATCGAGATTCCACTGTAGTTGAAATATTTCAATTAATCTCTTCTTAATTCAATCATAAGTGTTTCAAAAGATCCTAGACAATATCTGTCCCTCAAAATAGGATGTACCCAATATGTTCTATAAATTTTTTTAATGTTACTTTGACGACGACGATACCAGTATATTACAAGAAAGGTATTTACGTCCATCCTGGAAAGTGAACTACACTGCAATGATTGCAAAGGACGGGAAAACAGTAAGCGGTGAAAGAAAAACCGAATCGTGTGAACACAGCTTTCGGTTGACACTGAAGCGATCATAAAACCAAAACCGTATCATGTGAACGAAGCGTACGGGGGAAAAAAGCGATGGTGCTGGGGAAGTAAAAATACGGGACATTTTAGCTTGAAAACATATTTTCGTAACAAAGCTTAAAAAACGGAATGAATACATTTTTTACGGAACACTTGGCACGTATGAAATATGCATTAAAAAATTGTACTAAAAATATTAAACAAAAAAGGAATAATTAGAATAACAAAATTGACACCTCTATAAACACACCTGAAAGACAAAGTATCACATACATTTATAAAATAAAACAATGAATACTACTCATTTCATGATAAAAATATGAGAAGCAATTATTTAAACATTGCTGCATGTTGAAAAATATTTCTTTTGTATTTAAATTTCATAAATGTATATATACAGTGAAAAAAATTGGAGACCAATTTTCACTGTCACCATAATTCATTCTTTTTAAATGTATCTATTAGAGGGAAATTAATATTATATATATATGCACACAGACATACAGTCGAACCCCATTATAGCGAACCTGGTATATAACAAACTCACGGATATAAAGAACGAAAATTTTGGTCCTGCCATTTTACGATTGTATTTAATGCTATTTTATCGTTTTATAGCACACCTTCGAAATCATAAGAATCAGCTATAACGAACCTTTTTTTTCAGTCAACTACTGAATTTTTTAAAAAATTTTTTTAACTTTTTACGGATGTTGAAGATACAACAAATGTTGAAGAAGCAAAGAACGTTGAAGAAGAAGATGAAGATTTACCTATCGCAATGTAGATAGAAAAGCACAAAATTTCATCATTCTCAGAATGTGACATGCAATTGTTCAAAACGTGATTATGAAGTCATTACATGTGAAAATCCGACTGGTGATGATATTGTAGAAGAAATTAAAAAGAATCATTCTGAAATCAAAGATTCTGCATCTGATACTGATAAAGAGGAGCACATAAATGACGAAATACCCACCATCTCAGATGCTACAGCAGCGATGCGTGTAATTAATAAGTTTTTGTCTACACAAACAGTGGAAGAAGTGTTGGAGTCATTTAATGTATTGGACAAAGAAATTCATAAAATGTTTTTGAAATCGGCATCACGTCAGCAGAAGATTACCAATTATTTCTGTATCAAAACAGTCAGCAACAATTTAAGGTGAAATGAATTTATTTCCATTTGTCTTCCTTTTCAGTTAATTTAATTTGTATTGTATCAGTTTATTGTATTCAATTTTAGTCAATGTTTTAATTAAAAAATTGTACTAAAAAATTGTAATTGTACTAAAAAATTGTACTAAAAAATTGTAAAAAAGAGCAATGACAGCACAATTATCTTTAGTCAATAAACAGAAATAATAATACCCTATATGCACAGATTCCAATCCCTCTTGTACACTTATTTTGCATAGAAGGGGTCAGCAAATGAAATTACAAAATCAATAGTTAAAAAGATAATTTTCAAAAAAATTCCCTTGTGTTCCATTATTTTCATAATAGCAGAATATAAATGAATAGCATGACATAAAACCTTACTAATAATTATTATAATACCTTGGACCAGATTTGTTCAGAGGCTGTGGACGAACCCAACTAAGCCTTGGGCAAGTGGGCAATGGACGAGTCTGAGGCGTTCCAAGATGATGCTCAAGCACTTTTGAGTATCGATATAAGTGATTGCCTAAAATTTGAAAAAGCAGTTAAAAATAATATACTAGATAATTTAGAAGACAGCCTACTCATATGGAATAAAAGTTTCATTGGCCTATTAAGTTGCCCTCAAAGTGAGTAAAAAGAAAAAAATAAGTCCATGACTATAGCTAAGTTATGAAAGAATTGAAATATATCATCAAAAATTAAATAATGCTGTACACCCCTGGTGTAAAACATATCCTAATAGATTTTTGATCAATAGCAATACTAGTACTAGAGCAATAACAGCACAATTATCTTTAGTCAATAAACAGAAATAATAATACCCTATATGCACAGATTCCAATCCCTCTTGTACACTTATTTTGCACAGAAGGGGTCAGCAAATAAAATTACAAAAGTGAGCTACTTGGTATGCTTGCTTTATATTGAGATCTACTTTGATCTACTGTGAAAACTATATAAATCACTATATTAACTATAAGCTTCTGTAGTGCTCTAACTTTTTTACGAGACTTACAGTATAATTTAATGACATATGAGTTACATTCCATATTCCTTTCTTCTAGTCCAAAAATGTCTTCTTTGTCATGCTTGTAGCAGATTAATGAGCTTCACAACTTTCTCAATATTGTGGGTATTCAAAAAATTTCTACTAAGTGAATGCATTGAAATGATTACACAGGCCTGCAAAATTTGAGTCATAGAAAAGTGTTTGCAATGTAATGACTGAATTTTATATTATTTGGTGTGCTGATTTCAAATATGACATCCATTTTTCTTAATCACGTAAGGATTTTTCACAAAATGGGCTTTAATATATGGACAAGAAAGCCTACCGTACATATTCTGGGGAGAAGGTCTTTTCAAAATATTTTTAAGTGTTTTATTTACGGATGAATAATATATCAAACAATTGGAAATGATTTGCTAAATATATATAAATTAGAACATTTAATGGTTATCATTGTTTAATGCATCCTTAATGCTTTCTTTTCCTTTTTTCCTGAAAGCTCGTTTTGGCACTTAGTATGTTGTAGTCAGTACGTGGGACTTCTCTGTGTAGCATCCAACAGTAGTCCCCATCATATTCACTTTCCATCTACCTTGGTATCTAAGCTCTATCTCTTTGAAATCTTGGTGAAATTTTTAACCCTGTTTTTCACTAATTGCACCAAGACCACTAACTGCACCAAAAAGGGAAAGTAGTCCAAATGTGAATTTTAAAAATGCACTTTCAAACTCATTGAACAACCCATGTTTTTGAATTTCATTAACATGTTTTCCACGATAGGATTTATAGTTGGGGTCCTTAACGTTCCCGATGAATTTTGTGACGACTTCCTTGAAAGCTCTCCAGACCTCTTTTCCCCTCGAAAGCATTTTACTTTCAAACACTTTGTCTTTAAAAAGTTTCCGAATATCTGGACTTACGAAAACACCTTCCTTTATTTTTGCTTCCGACAGTCCTGGAAAATTGTTGCCTGGGTATTTAAAGCACTCTCCTTCTTTTGATAGAGCTTTAACAAATTGTTTCATCAAACCAAGCTTGATGTGAAGTGGAGGCAACAGGACTTTCCTGGGATCAACCAAACTTTCCTTTACTACATTTTTGATTCCAGGTGTTAATGCTTTCCTTTGCGGCCACTCCTTTTTGATCCAATGATTTCTTTTCCCGACTGCCATAATTAAATGTGAAATTCTTTTTATCCCAACTGTCCCATCACACAAGAAGCAAGGGTACTTGGTGTTTCCTGCTTGTTGTCCAAGAAGCACAGAAAGCACTTTTAGATCGCCACATATGATCCATCCATGCTCTTTATATTTCAAATGGGTGAGAATCAAAGCTAAATTCTCTTAAGATTCTTTCAGGTACACAGAATGTCCCAGGCACTGAAGCACACTTGCTGCCATTAGGCAGAAGCACTGCTTTGAGGCTTCTTTTTGAGGAGTCAATAAAGAGCCTCCATTCGTTCACGTCATACTGTATATTAAAATTCTCCATCAATCCAGGGACAACAGTAAACCAAGCAACTATCTCGAGAAAAGTATGGAACGAAATCTGTTTCTCTTTTTCTGAACCATGAGAAAGAGGTACCAGGAGCCAATAAATTCTTTTGCTTTAGCCTAGAGCCTAAGAATTCGACAGATTCTTTAGATTGTTTCTTTTTTTTTTTTGCACCAGAGACAGAAAAATCTCCAGTTTTCTCCAGTAATGACGATTTATGACATTATATGCTCAAACCCTTCCTAAATTAACACAATCGATTGGTGGCTACGAAAATCAAAATTTTTAATTTGTGAAATTTTCAATTTTTTCAATTTTAAATTTTTTGAAAAAATGGTACGTCATGGAATTTTTTTACTATTTTTCCTGAAATCAGCGTCCAAAAATCTATCACTATCAGCTATTGGTTTCTAAACACTTTTTTGGTTGCAGGTCTGTGTTATCTGTCAGTCAGTCAGTCAGTCAGTTAAGGAACTGTTTTATATATATAGATTGTCCAAAACTGTTTAATCATCATTGCCTTGGAATGTTGCAAAAATATTGCAGAAATAAAATACACCCATACCTCGCTCTACGGCCTGGATACGTTCCGGAAAAGTTGGCCGTAAAGCGAAAAGCCGTATAACGAATCAATTATTTTGATACAAAATAATACAAATTTAATAGGATCTGTTATAATTTTTTATAAATAATATAGTTTTTAGTTCATAAAGCATTTTATTCTTTTCATTTCCTATAAAAATGCTTACATAAAAATAAAAGTACAGAATGATGTAATTAACAGAAATTCAAAAAATAAACATACAAACAAAAAACAAAAGAAATCTTATGCACATATGTATAAATATAATAAAAAACATAAAATAAAATGTTTAAAAACTGTTTTAATGTTATGACAAACATTAACATGAAGAATCACTAAGCTATAATATGCTGCCATCATCACTCTCCACTGTTGTGGCCGTATAACAAAACATTATGGGTCGTAAATCGAAAAACTGCCATAATTAAAAAACCCACTATAGCGAAATGTTGTATAAAGAGCAGCCATATAGCGAGGTATAGGTGTACTCCAGTAGCTAATATTAAGCTTGAGATCCAGTGTCAAATGGCTCCATATTTATGCTGATGGTTCTGCAATGGAGAGTGCAACTGGGGCTGGTCTTTACTGTAAGGGATTCTTTGAGGAATTTTATCCTGAGGACTCTAATGCCACAAACTTATGCTGAAATCAAGGCCATAAAACAAGCCATTCTAAACTTACTAAATCAATGTACTCCACTTAGGAAAGTTGCTTTCTTTATAGACTCTCAGACTGCAATTTTGGCTATTACTTCACATACAAGTGATTCTTACCACATGGAAGAAACTAAGAAGCTTTTTAATCAAGCAATTTCTATAGGCTAGAAAATTGTCCTTCAATGGATTCCTAGTCACTGCTGAATTCCAGGAAACAAAAAAAGCTGACATCCTTGCAAAAAACGGAAGTCACTTGTGACAGCCACACTTTACTCTGCCCTACCAGCAAATTTGTGGTCTAATAAAATATAAATTACAAAGGTCCCTTCCAAATCACTATGCTGAAGCTGTGGAGGGTAAGGCATGGAGTTCACTGCTGTGTTCTCCACTTCCCATGAACCTTCCTCACTTGGTCTTCACTGCTAATTTTAGACTTTCAACTGGCCATGACTTTTTACAGTATCACCTGTGCCGTATTGGCATGGTAGATAGCCCTGACTATATCCTGTGTTCTTCAGGCACTCTTATGAATTTTACTCATTTGACAAGCTGTCCTGCGCTTTCTTTTTTGAACTGTCTTCCTGACAACTTTCATAACAAGGCTAGTTTTTATTGGGCTGCCAGAGGGCTTATGGCCGATGTGGTCACTTCCCCGACATAGGGGTGGGGGGTGAGATCCAGAAATTGTTGACCCCTAGCTCATAGCATCTATATGGTTTCATCCTGTCAGATTAGAATAAAATTCAAGGAAACTATAAAATTCCTACCTTCCATTCTCTGAGGTAAGCTTTTAGCTTCTAAATTGAAATCAGATTTCAATTCTTCAAATATAGGAGGAATGTGAGTTGTTGTAGCATACTGAAGTAATGCATCTAACAACCAAAAGCAATCTATGATACAGAAAACTATGTTAAACAAATAAAAAAACACAGATGAATATTTAATTTACAATCACAGAAATTACATAACACAGAAATTATGTGCACTCACAATTATCTTGTATTATTATTATTTGGTAAATGGAAAAAATATTATTAATGAATAAAATCCAAAATACATATTGATTTAATGGAGTATGAAAGAAAGGTATTTGAATAAAATCACAAGCTTAAAGAAAGGACATTCAACAAAAAATATAAGACACAACTTAGCTTTAGATCAAACAGAATAATCATTTAATAGTTTTTTTTCATGACACAAAATTCAACATACATGGTAAAACTGTAATATCCTAAGATTTAATAGAATCAGAAAAATAGAAATTGTGCTGCTGAATTCAGTAGAAAGAAAAATGTTACAAACAACCATTTCATAGCAGATTTTGGCAACAATTGACTCTGAAAAATATTTTGAATACTTCTTTGCTTTCCTCTAAAATAATTTATTTTGAACAGGTTCAATGCCAAGCCCAAGGATTAGTTTAAACATTACTTCCACTTTAACATTCTTCTTAGCTTTAAAAATATATAGAATGTATAAAATATTAGCTTTAAAAATATATAGAATTTTGTGATTTCTGAATACCTGTACCTAAAAGAGATTAAAATTTTGTATTTATACTAAAACTTGTTCTATCCTATTGTTAATGATGGGGAAATAACAATGGCCATACAGACTAACAATTATATATTGAAAGACATTATTAGAAGAACTTCAGTTATTTTAAGCTGAATCATTGGAGCACATACTACGATGGAAATGCTTTAAAATGAATTATGCTGCTCTGATGTGAATATTGATTTGATTTTCAAATAGGCACTCTATAAATGAAACTTTTAATGAGTTTTAGATATTTCAAAAGCTTTAATGATGAAGAGTTGAAACTTTACCCTGCTCCTCTGAAAATATTATGATATGAAGCCAAACTTACCAACAAAGAACAATAAGAATTTATTTTTTTTTTAAATACCAAGTTCCTTTGTATAAGGCAGTATATAAAAGCTAGAAAGATTTCAAGAAAGCTAACAAAAATATTTCAAGTAGTTTCTTCTAACGAAACTACTGCAGGTTATTAACATAGGATTACTTATCATTGCTTACCTCTTCTTTTTTAACACATTTTGGTACTTATCTGTTTAACTGTTTTACTGCTACTGGGTTTGGTGAGCTGCCAAAATTATAACTTGTGACAATGCTGAAATTTTGCTTTTTGTAGGACTGTTATTGAGGAACATAATCCTACATTAAAAGATTCAACTAATAATTGAATAATGTTAATCAAATTCTTTTTTCTTACCTTTTTGCATATGAGCAGTATCTAAACAGTTAGAATCACCATAGACAACTATACGTCCTGATGAGCTATCCTGGGATGTTTGATACAATCCAAGTATAGGGACTTTATCAACTCTATCAGCCTGGCCTTTAAGTACTTCCATACCTAGAAGGAAGTAAGAAATATCACCAAAAAGAAAATATATAATATTTAGGCTTACTATAACACAATGACACAAAAATTCAATTAAGTTTGTAAAATGTGAGCTTCCCTGTCCACTAAATTAAATGGAAAATGAAACTCTTTGAACTATTCAACTAGATCAGTGGTTGCTGACCTTTTGTTGATCATGGACTACTTGAAAAAATAAATAAATAATTTTTTTATTTTATTTTATTTTTTTTATTTTTTTTTAATTGTTGGGGACCCTGTCCCAACCAATTCTTTTAGCGGCAGGTTTTATTTTATGAATAAGCAAACTATTTGTGATAAATAACGTATGTTATAAATATACATGTATTGCTTCTTTCAATAGTAACTTAAGATCAAAGAGCTGCCGTAAGATCAAAATTACTTTGTAATTTTTTTCACTTAAAAGTATTCTCAAGAAATGACCTATTTCTAGTGTGTATCAAACACATTATTGTTTAATTCTTACATAAGAAGTTATTACACATTAGAGCATTTCTTTGATAAAAAATTTCCACTCACATTTATCATAACTCATTTGGTATTTTGGTTACAATTCCTCATATGCTATAACCTATTTATTTATTTTTTAAATTTGTCTGAAGTGTTACATGCTTGACTAATTTATATATATATATATATATGTCAAATCTAGAGAAAGCCCAATTAACGTAATTAAAACCATTCAAGAACTTCAAGCAATTTTCCGACATTCAGGGTTTAAAAAAAAAGAATGATTCACTAACATGGCTATACTGAACTCCACTTTTGGGGAGCATTGTTGTTTTCGAAGAGCAAGTGTTCAAGGACAGTTGCATCATGCTGCCCCAAGATTTATTATTTGCACATTCTTTCAGTTAGTTTGCGTGGAGATCACATGGTCTGACTCATTCAACACGTGCTCTAAGGTCATCTATAATTAATTGCCTAATGTCGCAATTGGGTTTTTGCACGGGCTCTCTGATTGTGGGGTTTAATAAGTAAATGCACGACTTGGATTTCCAAGAGAGAAAGGACGCATGTTTTTCCCACTGGAGGGTATCAGTCGAATTGGTAGACCAGACTGGTTAATTAATATTTAAATAAATGCCACAACATCGACATGGAGTTTTGTGATTCTTGATTATTCAATTGTCTTCAATTTTATACATCTCATTTGCACAGGGGACATTTTTTAGGATTATTCTGCAGCTGTCTACATCTGAGTCCTGTCTCATATATATATATATATATACACCTTGCTTTTACAGAATGCATAATTTACAAACAAATTTTTTAAAAACTACTAAGACTTTATCATTAATGCAATAACTTTTCATTATTTCCACCCATAAAAAAAAAGTAACATAATTAATTTGCTACTGAAACAGGAATTGATTATGAATAAAAATCTGATATTAAAATACTTCATAAAATTACTTACCTTGGTTATTAAGTGCCTGACTTATAACAATGCCACTTTTTGGAAAACGTGCCAAACTTGTCCCGGATGCATAATACACTGCAAAGAGATTAACAAAATCAAACAGAAATTTCAGATAAACTTCATGTAAAGCAACAAAAAATTATTTTCAACACTACAGGCATTTCTTCTACAGATAAAAAATAAAAGACCAAGCAACCATTTTTATGCTTGTTAACCTAAGGAACTAGATATCTTATCTTAATGATGACCTAACAGCTACTTACAGTTTAATAATATCAAAATACATTGTTATATTCAAACTCAGTATGATTTTTATTTATACCGTAGTAAGTTTAAAGATGACTTCATTTGCTTATGAATCCAACACTTTGAATAAAAGCAATGTTAAAAACCCTAGCAATTATTATTAAATCAATTTAAAAAGCTTATATGTATTACATTCAATGTGATATATTCATTTTACAGACAATTAAATATGTTATATCTCAGAATTTCTACTAAAGGAGAAAAAAAAAAGACTACAAATTATTTTAAGTTTTAGATTAACAGGATCTTTTCTCATAAGATTCTGAATGAATATGAGATTATACTAATTTAATGTTACATTGATAAATAGATGAATAATTTAGCATGAAAGATAAATGTAATTTTTTACAACACATCTGACATATCTGTGTACCAGAGGTAAAAGACACTAAGTCACAATTATTAAATTTTAGAGGAGAGCTCAATGTATCCATTTAGTGCTGTTTACCTCGATACAATAATAGGACATGGTACCATTTTTAACTGGCAAGGTCTCTTCTATATAATTATTCCAGTTAGAGCTTTGCATCACTGAAATTAGGGCAAAAAATATGAAAGAATAAAGTTAAACAGTCTACTTTTAAAAATTGGACTTGGTGCCTTTTACCTCCAGCATACAGATACACAGGGTGTCTCAAAAAACCTTGACACATTTTAAAAATTTATATAAAAATAAGTACTTATGGTAGAAACTAGAAATTCACATATGTGTTACCTTGTATATTAGAGTTCTTTTAGTATAGTCAATAAATTTCAATAAGTGCTCCTTTAGTGGCACGGAGAATATGCATTCGGTAATCCATTTCAGCCCATGTGCATTCCAAAATGCATTCCGTCGCACATGAAATTGCAGCAATTATGCATTTTTTGAGTTCTTTAAGACTGTCCACTTTTGTTGAATAAATTTTGTCTTTGACAAATCCCCAAAGTAAAAAATCAAGGTGGCCATTGGATGGGACCATCTTGTCCAATCCACCTGTTTGGAAATTCCTCATTTAAAAAGTCTCGTACAATCATACCTCAATGAGGCAGTGCACCCCCTTGTTGCCAAATGATTTTGGGATGTAAATAGGAAATTTGTGGGACAGTAAAATAGCCATTTACAACTTAACCCATTTTACAATTTTCACTTTCATAGAACAACTAGCGCCCTCTGGTGAACTTTTTTGATAAAGAAAATATATGCGGTAACACATCTGTGAATTTTCAGTTCCTATATTGTATACATTTTTTTTATAAATTTACAAAATGTGTCAAGGTTTTTTGAGACACCCTGTATTAAATACAAACATAGTCTAGAGATTTTCCAAATTATTTTTGAGACCTTTACATAGATATTTTACAGATTGAAGAGCCAGAACAGAGAGCAAAAACTTTCACACAAATTCATGCTTGAATATCCTCAAACTGTTCCTCACACCCAAAAGTTAAAAATTAGAATTTAACACACAAGAGTAGGAATTGCCCAACTGCAGTCAGTAGGCATAATTGTGTTAAAAAATAACACAATAAATGTTTTAAATTCAAACACAATTATTAAAAAAATAATTACTATGAATCTTCATAGGATCATCTTTGTTGCTCTCAATCTCATTCATAACATAGAACTTAGAGCAGAGTTCCAAAACAAACAAAAGCACTCACATTTTAACAGATGGTGATTCATAGTAGAAATGTAGAACAATGTTTCTGATAAATTTATTAAACAGCTGATAAAACAAGGTCACATACAAAACATTAATGATTAAATGTGTTTTTACTTATCGATAAAATCACACACATCATTGATAAAAAGTGCTTGAATACTCACTTTCATGATTTCCCAGTGTAAAATCTCCTTCATACACTTCATCACTGAAAATATTAATATTATTCTGGATTAAAAGTTAACCCAAATATGTCAAAAAATATTAAATATAATTCAGTTTAAAATTATATTTTAAATATTTTTAATTATATATGTTTATATATAACCCTACCTAAATGCCATTTCCCATGGAGATAGAAGATCATTAAGTGCTGGAATGTTAGCTCCACCTGTGTCTGGCATCCACCATTGCCTGAAAAAAAATAGAAAAAAAATTTTAAAAAATAAAATAAAAAATAAAAGATTCAATGAATAAATCTTCATTTGAATAGTTATTCTAATATGAGCAAATATATTATTTTGTAATATTTGTTACTACTTTATGATATTTGTGGGCTTAAGTCTGATACATAAGAAAAGTATTCTGAATTTTTAAATGTTACTTTTAAACTTCAAAATTTCATAGATAAGTTACCTTGAAGCAGCTTTATAACGCTGTCAATGAATACTTACTATTCTTAAATGCTGAAAATTATACATTAACTTTAGATAGTAAGTTTATAAACATGAAATTGCCTGACTAATTTTTTACTATTCAATTTGAAACTTATTATGTCACAGTTTCACTATTTTAACATATTATAATATAGTCTTGATCTCACGGTCTTCAATTATTGTGCTTCTGGCTTTTTAACTTTTTATCCTAGAACTTGAATGTTTTTAACTGGTTTTAAGGCCATTTGGTCGTTCTTTTTATCATATCTTGTGGTTTCTTTTTGTTGTCTTGTGTTTTTATATTTTTTTAATGTTGGGTGAGTGGCCAGACTTGTATGAATTAAGTTCCAGCTGGCCATATGTAACAACAACAACATATTACAATACGTACTAGGTGAACTAAAAGTGCTTATTTCTATCATTGAATGAGTATTCATTCAAAACAAAATCAAATTGTGTCACTGGATAAACTATTTTTGAGCATTACAGAAATTAAAAAACACTCAAAACTAAAACATAAAACTTATTCATTTACTCAACTTGGCCAATAAAAGCACACACACAGAGAGAAAAAAAAAGAAAAAAAAAACCTTTGTTATAAGCAGCAAGTTCTTTTTGTTTATTACATAATATCAGCTGCAATAAATAAAATTATGAACCACTAATAAGGGGCTTCTATCAGCCTAGAGGTTAGTGCATCAGGATCCAGGAATGAGGTACTCAGCTAGAGTTCTGACAAGCACCACTCAATGTTCTTGTGGCTATGCAAGGGATGAGCCTGTTAAATGTGTGGGCCAGTAAGTTCCTCCATGGGTTTATAGGTATGGGAGGAGGGTACAAGCCCCCAGATGTTGGCCTGAGAGTACCCTGCCCATGGCAGGATACTCTCAGGGCAGGATCACTAGCAGGGATTCAACCCTGGAGAGCTTTAGTTGCTATGTTGTATTGGGCCTTGTCTGGTACATTGCAACCACAGGTGTAGTGTCGGGGGGAGGTGGGGACCACATGTCCCCCAATTTAACTTGAAATACATTAAAACGTTAATAGAAGTTCAGTTAAAATTGGAAAATTTTAGAAAATTGGTTTTTTCTCGCTTTTTCAAACTGTGAAACTGAAGATTCCAATTAAGTCTTTAGCCTTAACATAGTTTTTTAACAATATGATCCATAACAAAAATTCGATGCTATATTTTTTTCTCATTTTATTTATATTATATATATTTTTCTTATTGCATAACTTTTGAATACTACTCAAACATCAATTCTATTGTTATTTAATTTTTAAAAATCATAATATTTCATATTTTAAGGACTGTCTGGCAGTCAATGCTCTGAGAAGGGCCCTAACTGAATTCAATTCGTGTCCTCCCCCCCCCCCCCCCCCAAAAAAAAAAAGAAAAAAAAGAAAAAGTTAGAAGTCCACTACGACTATGATTGGAACCATTAATAAGCTTTGACCAAGTTCGCTGTTTAAAAAAAATGCATGAAGCCTTCAATAATGTTTTTTTAACACTTCATACCAAACTGGCCTTTTATGAGTTTGACCATGTCTTTCCATAGATAAATGTTCAGTTAAAAAAGTTTTTTTAAATAAAAATAATGCAACAAGTCTTATTTTTTTTTAACATCTTTTCTAAGTTTAAAAATACTGCCCTATATTTGAAAGTTTTAATAATATCAGTCTAAATAACAAACCTTGTATTTTCATCATAAAACTTGACTTTTTTCATAACAGATACGTTATACCAATCTGCAAATACAACTAATGAAAGACCACTGTATATATCTTTAATAAGTTTAGAAACTTCCTCTGGAAAAAATTCTTCTTCACTATCAACCAACAATAGAGCACCTACACAAAAAAATTAATTACAAATAAATTAAACATACATTTAAATGATAAATAAACAAGTTTCACATAATATATACATAAATACCAACATTTTATGTTTCTTGTTTTCATCATTTTACAAAATTTCCGGTAACACATACAAGTATTTAACCCTTGGGGGTTAAATCCTTGTATGTGTAATCGGAATTAATGTGTTTTATCGGAGTATGTGTTATCGAAGTTAAGATCCTTGTTACATGGGTTATTAAGAACCCACCAGGACATGAGACGGTGCATTCTATACACCACCATGTTTTGGGGTCAATTTTATCATTTTAGGATGTGTAAAAGCTGTTACATTAGGGGAAAAATCAATAATAAAACACTTCAAATTTACAATGTTTATGAACAAATGATACAGTCTTTGGATAAAATATATGTGGTTAGGTTCCAAGTAGAATGTTTCAAGTGCTCAACTAAGCGATGGACAATATCATAAGGTGTGTTTGACGCTGTGTATGGTCCTGGAGGTTGATTACTGCAATATATTTCCATTCATGCACACACTTTAGAGAAATTCAGTCATAAACAACACATTTAAACTTTATCACATTTTAAAATTATCAATCACACTATCACAGATGAAACTACCATACTAAACAAACATTAATAATATTATACACAAAGGCTGACTAGAAAAATTTGCATTCCTGAAGTTACCTTATGTGTGATCATGGAGAAAATTGTCCAAACTAAGCTTAAACAATGAAATGGTGAATTCAGAGTCAAGGTCAATGAAAATCAGATGGAAACCCCAGTTCTATACAATGTTCAAATCTTCTTAAATTTATTTTCAGTAACTGTAGCATATATGTTTGATACAGTTCACTTTTCACTTCTATTTTTACACTTTGAAATGTCAATGGAAGTATCAAGTTTCTATATTTTTTAGGAGAGTTAATAAACTACATTATAACATATTGATACCAATGACAGTTTATAAATTCTGATTGTAAAATAATTTATATAACAAAATATTCTTACCATATTGCTGAGCATCAAAACAGGTAAAGGGGGAACCTGTGAGATTTAAAAAATTACATAACAATAATTAATTTAAACTATGGTAATAACAACACCAATTTATTAATTAATTAGAGTAACTTCAATAATAATATAAATATATTATCTAAAAGTAACTAACCATAATGAGGAATTTGCACATGTGGGGAATATGCTCATTTCTATTTTTTATTAACAGATTGGTTATCAAAATGTTCGAAAACATCAATTAAAACGTATATATAGATCTAAATAATTAAAATTTTAAATTTAAAATAAATGAAAAGGGTTGAAAAATCATGTGACCTCAAAACGCTACGTGATTGGTTCTGACGTCACTAGGCACTATCCTTCAATGTTTACATTTTTCTAGCGTGAGATTTTACGATACCTACTCTTAAACTAACATTTTAAAATCATTTAATTTTTCTAATTTGGTGCTGTCAAGTTTGTGGCTATTGTCTATCACTTTATTTTATAATTTTATTCTATCGACGTCTTTATTATTATTTTTATTTTTATTTTATTTCTGTTTTGTTTAACATGGCTTTATTGCCCGGTTTTGCAAAAGGACAATCTGACAACCTGCCTAAAATGGATTAATTTGTAGTGTTTTCCTTTTCGGGGGCAGTTTTATGGGAGCAGAAATACGAGAATTTAAAGCTCAGAGATATGTATACATTTGTTTGCATTTATTATTCTACTTATGTAATGTAGATTGTAGTACGCTGACTTGCGTTGTTCTTTACATAAACCTAAAAGTTAGATATTGTCTATGCATATTATTAAATTAATCTCTTAATCTACAGGTGCAGTGGTTCAGTGAAGACATGTAGGGGGTCGGGGGGGGGGGGGGAACCCACCTACCACAAAAGTAATTTCTAAAAATGCTACTGCATACATAAATAAACCAAAAAAATACATTCTGAAATGTCAAAGTTTAAATTAAGTTTAATACAGTATTTTAATTGCATAATTTGCATAGCCATATCATGCTTTTATAAACTTTAATTTAACACGCTTATGGTGTTTGTCACTATGGTGAAAACTTTGCCATAGACTTTTAAACAATTTCCTGATAAGCTATATCATTGACATAATATTTAATTATTAAAATGCAGCAACAGTATAGCCTTAAAATTTCAGTAAAAGTGTCATAAATTTATTCATAAATTGATAACGATTTTGGCTAATAAAAATATTAGACCAATCTTGTAAAACATTAATTTCATAGTTTGAATCTTTATTGTAAGCAAATTAATATACAGAATGGAACAAAGTTATATAATTATATATTTTTCTTGTAGCACTATTTTGAAGCAATATTGAATTCTTATAAAAGTTACATTTCATGTGTTAACAGAATGAAGAAATAACTTGCCGAAAAGTGATCTTCACAACACCATTGAGCATTGAGTTGTCTTAGTGGACAATGCTAGATTTCTTTTTTTCATTGCGTTTCATTGCAACTGTCCATGCTTTCCTTTTCATATTATCTTTTGGAACACACACAAAAAAAAAGCTTTCCAGGTGTATTTACTGTCGTGCTTGTGCACCAAGGTACTAAACAATATTTAAAATTTCCTTTAAGATACTTTGGCATCTTAAAAATTAAAAAAACGCTACATATAAAACTTAAACTACGCAACACAATCCAAACAACGAAGTAAACAAATGCGCTATGATGCACTGTGACGTCACATGTATCCGCGTAGGAAAAGTAGCGTTTTTGTGACGAAGTAAATAGTGCGCATTTAAAAACAAATTATGTTAACTTTCAGGGTTCTAAAACTAAAAAAAAAAAAGATGCTTTCGATCATATTTTTCTATTTTCTATATCATAAATGTAAAATAAAAAAACATGCAAATTCCTCATTATAAAAAAAAAATTCCTAAACGTTTTGGTTGATTAGACATTTAACAACATGGTATTAATAAACTTATAGTAAAACAAAGAATAAACCTCAACTTAAACATACCTAAAACTTCAACATAGTACCCATTATTCCTCAAATGTTGATACATGTCTTTGAAGTTTGTATGAATATGATCTCCATTCCTGCACAACAAAAATAAAGGCAGATAACAATTAATCATACAATATATATATATATATATATATATATATATATACAGAGAAAAATAAAAAATAAATAAATTGTCAACTGAAAAGGATAAGTAGTTTTCCATACATGCACAAAATTATAAATTTTTCAAACATATTGCTGAACTATAAAAAAAACTTGTTATATTATCAAAACAAAACAGAACTTCAGTTTAAGAAAACATATTTTAAGTTACCAGTCCCCTAACACGAGTGTTTTTAATTCTTCCAGGTGATAGCTATTTCCAAATAACATTTTCATGAATTCATCCTCTTCAAAAATTATCATCAATAATTTATGTTGTGAATTATAAGTTTTCATTCCACTGCATAAACCAAAAATTGCTTGGTTCAAAACCCACCGCACTGGAAACATCTCCCAATTACCATTAAATTAAAAAAATGTGGTTTATTGCTATTCTGTCAAACTGCAAAATGAAGCTTATAACTGTAGGAGGATAAGGTTTTAACCCTTTCAGGGACAACAACTTCCACCGTTAGCACAGTGGAGATATTTTTCCTGATTTTTTTAACCTAAAAAATCTTAAAAAAATTTCTAATTAAAGGTTGAAAAATGTGTTTACTGCTTTAAACTGATAACAGATTGCAGCACTAGCCATTTTTCTGCTCATTTAACTTGAAAACATTGAATGCAAGTGAAAAAAAGACTAGATTTAGACATTCGCACTGTACGAACGGCGCACCTGAAAGGGTTAAATTAATTATCTTCTAATACAATGTAATGTTAACAAAGAGCAAGTTACATTTTATTCACCTGAACAGAAATTTTTTGTGACTAAAGTGACAAAAATGGAAACTAATGTCAGCTTAACAACATGCTGTCCAAAACCCTAGTAATAATTTTCAGTAATAATTAACAAGATACCTACCAGTCTAGAGGATCATTTTTCATACGCAGATTGTCCCTAGGAAAATACCCTGGTGGGTACCTTAGGTTGTGATACTGATCCCACAGTATCCTTTTACTGGAAAAAAATTCAATATACAAATATGTATAACGCTTTAAAATTCTTTATAATTTTTTGAAAAGCAAAGTAATGCATAAGGTAAATACCTTCTAGGAGGAGTTGGTATTATTTTAACTTTTAAAGGTAGCTTTATATGCGATCTCCGAACTTCTACTTCACCTTCCTATAATTTAAATAAAAAAATATTTTTAAAAATCATAATATAAAAAATCCTTTTTTTTTAAAGAAAAAATATATTTTCTCCCTGTTACAGTAAAATAAAAATAAGCAAAGCAATTTAATGTAAAAATTTTATGTTTAAAATATTTTTAAGTGATTTTCAAACCTTTCATTAAAAATTTAATTTGCACATATAGATAACAAATCTTAACAGATAAAAAATTTTAAAAAGTATTTATTCTTTATTTACTTTAAGCAAGTTCGAATTATTTCAGTAAAAACATTTAAAATTTTTTTTTTCTCTTAGACAAATAACTTACTTTTATCAAATTATAATGAATAATCCTTTACTTAGTAAACATTCAAATGCAGATAAACACAGTAATAACACAAAAAATATGTTGATAAATATTCACTATATTTATATATTTCCGAATAATTACTTCAGACATTAATGACAATACCTCAGGAGGTGATTCCACTGTAAAAGAAATGTGCCCTTGAGCAATTCCTTCCCAATTAGCAGCCAAGGAAGAAACTGAGATATGTACAGCAATATAACCAGACCAGGGCCATAAAATGTCTGAATAGGAAAGGGCCACTTCCAGATGGTGACCGTACTGAGGGGTATATGGGTGCCACTGGGGCTGGAAAAACAACAAATTTAAGTAGTACAAAGCAGAAAATGAAATAAGATGTAAAATAAAAAGCAAAATTACATTTTAAGGTTCTGCAGATTATTTTTTAAATGAAGGTTATAAAAACCTTTAATTAGAGACCTAAATTGTGTTTGGAAAGAGTGTCTTATTTTTCTCGGTGCCGGAAAACTTGTTGACTGCACTGTGGTCAGACATTTGCATATACTTTGTCTCTGTTCAGCGTCATCACCTCACAATATCGCTGTTGTGGTGACGTAGATGTAGTGCAGATTGTGATCGTAATTTGGTATAACGTCACTACAGTAGCGGTATAAATCGTTTGTTTAAAGATGAAGTTGGACAGCTGGCAACATGTGTATGCAAAATCTTAGATCCGGGCAGTTGACGAATTTTTGTTCTAAAGTAAGCTACCTGCCATCAGTTTCGCATGCTGGTTGCATATGTTCTTTTTTTGTTTTTACTTTGTTGTAATATTAATTATATTTTTCTAGTTTTTTTTATGAATTATTTTTATGAAGTTTAGTTATAAAAATAAACTCCGGTTTTTAACTTATGCCTGCTACTTCAATTTCACGTATAATTTAATACACAATGTCTACCGGCATCCGCTAACCTTCAAATTGTATCACAGACAATAAAGGAAACTTTATAAGATGATTCTATTCATTAATATCACTTTATATCAGGGGAGGGCAATTGTTTTGGCCCGGGCACCACTTTGTGTAAGCGGAGGTTAGCGGAGGGCCGCACCATTTAAAATTATTGCATTTATTAGTTAACTTTACATTTCAGAAAAGATATAGATTGCATCATAAAAATCAATAAATATAAATTAAATAAAAAACTGGCAGTTTTTCTGGCTATCCTGGAGATTTTGGCTGTCTTTGGCAGTTTTTCTGGCTGTCCAGATATTTCTGGGTGTCAAGGCGGGCCACAAAAAAATCTGTAGTGGGCTGCATGTGGCCCGCTATTTGCCCACCCCTTTTTTTAAAATTCTATTCATTAATTTTCTCTCATATCAAAAGTCACATCTTAAAATGTTAAAAATTTTTAAGCTTTAGAATTTCAGAGAAGCCAGAGTAATGTATTAAAAATGTTAAGGAAATAGGTTTTGAAGACATTTACCTTGTTTACAATTTTTCCAGATACTCCCATACCATTTAGGATGGTTACCTTTAAAAAAAGAAAAGAAATTATAAATATTTCAGTATATGCTATATGATATATGCATATTTGGTAAATGCACAGAAATTACCAAGTTAAAAATACTTCATTTCATCAAACACACATTAATAACAATTAATGATATACAAACAATCATTTAATCTTTTAAAACTTTACATATTAATGACTTTCACTTAATGATTATCACAAACAATTGCAATAATAATCATATTCTTAAGGCCAATAAGCCGCTAAATAAGAACATTTATTACTATGCAATAATTTAAACCAAATGAGGCTGAGAGCATAATCAATATCTCTCTGTTCAAATACCTTAAAATTATATTTTATGCTACAAAACAGTCAAAATTCATGAAATAAACACAAATCGGAATTAAATTTAGAGTTAGATATAATAATTTCATTACAAAGGGATTTTAAAAGGGTATATAGCCTGCAATTGGTGCAAATGAAGACCGGAAACTCAAAATAACATATTTCTCAGAAGAAGGCTTGTTAACGGTTGATTTTCAGATGTCATGTTGTACTTGGTGAAAATAATAATCTCTATATATAAAACAGTTCCGTGACTGACTGACTCACAGATAATGCACAGACCAAACCGCTGGATCTAAAAGGGCTGAAATTTTGCATGTTGATTTGTGATGGGGTGCACTATGAAAGATTTTTGAAAAATTCTTAAATTTTTAAGCTGTTTTTGTAACATTCTTTAAAGTTTGCATCTAAAATAATAATCTGAGGGTTATAAAATTTATATCACAAGAAAGATTATAAAAATTCCTTTAAAATGAAATCTTTTTCGAATCTTTAACTCCCTTTTCTGATTTTTGGTGAATTTTTAAAGATTAATTTTTAGAATTTAATTTATTAAATGCTGATCACGTGGTTTTTCTTTTTGTGATACTTTAAACTAATTTTGCATCATGTGCATAACAATGAAATAAATTGACAAAAAAAAATTTTTTTTTTTCTTTCTAATGCAGCAGAGGATTGGACATTATCCAAAAAAAAATTACAATGCAGTAAAAGAAATGTTCTTCAAACTGTACTACATTCTTTATTATGTTCTATTAGATTTAATTTGAATATTTTCTTCATAATTTTGTCTATAAAAATATCCATTACAATTTTTTTATAATATATATATATATATATATATATATATATATATATATATATATATAATTACATTAATTGCATTCATTGACCGTTGTATTTAATTTGAATGTACTCCGTAGCAAAGCATGGGTATTCAGTTAGTGCCAATATAAAGAAAGAATTGCTACAAACAAAAAGGAATATGTCACACTTTAGAAACATAACAATTTTATTTCAAAGAGTGCAGTATCTATGTATAAAGCACATGGGGTTTAGACATACCTTGAAATATGTATTTTGACAATTATTACATGTTTCGAAACAGTAATAATCCTAAAAGATTAGAAAAATACACAGCACACTGAGAAATAAAAGATGTAAAGTGAATAGTCATCCCAGTAATGATCATTATGAGATGAACTATTTCATAGATAACTGAATAAGGGTAGGTATTTTATAAAAGGTAAATAAAGCTTACATTGACTATTGTGGGTAATCCTCCATAATACAAAGGCTGTGAACAGTATGGCCACATATAAGGACATTCAGTAAGATCCAGATAACTGGGGCTAAGAGTTGCTTGAGGCCTGTAACTCCTTAATGCTTGGTAAGCTCTAACTAAATCTAATTTTCCCCAGCCTTGCTCAAATATAGGAACACCAGGTAATCGTCGAGCAGATGCCATTAATGCTTGTTTCATACTTGCAGGATTAATTGCACCACCAAGATGTATAACACCACTAGAAATAAAACAATTTTATGGCAATTACACACTGTAAATTATTTAAAGCAAAATGGTTTTAAACCTATCACTCTACACCAGTGGTTCCCAACCAGTGGTCTGCGAGAGTCTTGGGAGTTATGTGGTACCACATATAAAAAAGTTGCCAAATAAATGGGGATTTTGAAAGCAATGTTCATTGAACTAGATGGGCCGAACATATCTGATGACCATCAATTTCAGGCTGAGATTTAGGCTATCTAATTCTAAAGACTGAAAACAAGGTTGAAACAAAAAGATACACCCATAAACACCCCACCCCCCGGAATGTCGGTGTGTGTGTGTGGGGGGGGGGTCCGCACATGAATCAATTTCTGGCTTAATGGTCTGCAAACTTCTACAGGTTGGGAACCACTGCTCTCCACAAAGATAAAATGCAATTATTTAAAAGTCATTCAAAATGCAAACTCTTGAAATTTTACTGAAGTAGTCAAAACCCTAGTCACACAAATTTTAAATTAAGTTTCTCTATTTTAAGATTCATGAATAAATGTCATTTATATAATCACAAATAATAATAAAGAAATCATTGTTTGGTCAGCAATCTAATTAAGAATGAAATTACCAGTGGAAAAGAATTATTACTCACAACGCAATCTTTAGTAGTAGAAATAAATAATGAGTACGTTTTGCAATAAGTCAACATTATTCTTCTTCCTTTTTCCTATCATACAATGAATTTAATTGTAAACATTTCAATTGCTACACATCTTTCTAAACCTTCATTTACTTTTGTTACACAAAAATGGTTTTCATCTTCAAGAGACTGCTTCATTTTCTAGAAAATTCCCAAATTTCAATGGTTCCTTAACAAAAATTGAAGCCTTATAAAAACCTTAAGAGACATGTAATTCACGATGCTACTGAAAAGAAAAATAAACATAAAATAAAATTAAATTAAAAAATATATTTTCATAGGCAAAAAGCTAATTGAATGGTATGGTTGACATAACAGCAGCTACATTTTTGTAAAAACCTCAAAAGATTTTCTCGATAAAACCTACTATTGATTTAATACCAGTAACAAAAGAAAACTCTAACTAACAGCAAAAGAAACATTTTAAATCCTATAGTAATATAAGAATTGCTGATCAAATTCTATCTGGCAAATGCACTTCATGATTCATCAAAATAATTAATGAAAAGAAAGATGACAGCTGATTTCAAACCGTTAATTTTTTAAAAAAAATTTTAATACAGCCTGTTTCAAAAAGAATCATCCAATTTAAAAAAATCATATCTATTCATCTTTTAATCCATTTTGAGTGAATAATGTATAGGCAGAAAGAGGGAAATCTCGAGTTTCACGCAGTTGCCGACAAGTAGAGCTAATGCTCTTCCTTCGCTTGCCACTTTAGTGTTTGTAAAGATGGCAACTGCACAACAGAAATAATTTTGTGTTCTACACTTTGTGAAGTGTGAGTCCATAAAAACAGTTCAGCATGATTTTTGTCAACAAAACCGTAGTAGATTGAAGTTGCTACCTCTTAGAGCATTAGGTGATGGTATAAACAATTCCAAGACACGGATTGTCTGTGTACGCATAACAGCCGTGGAAGCAGTGTATGCACACATGCTCGCAAAAGTTTGGGACGAATCTGTCTACTGTATAGACATATGTCGTGCATCCAAAGGTGGGCATATTGAGCACCTTTAATTTGGTTTGTAAAAAAACTTTATGATTAGCCATGTAATATAAAATTAATTTTAAGTTTCTGTGTTCAATATTTTTCATAATATACTCATTTCAAATTGGGCGATTCTTTTTTAAACACCCTGCAGTATAAAGGAAGATTGTCTAGCTTTGAAGACTTTTTAATGATTTGAGAATTTTTAGATTAAAACATACAAGTAAATCCCAGATATATTAATCAATAGAAATTTTCATCATAATCAGACAACAACTAAAACTTACTTACCTCATAAGAAGGGTGACAGCACCAGCAACTACAGGAGATGCAACACTAGTACCTGATAATGAGCGACAACCTCCTCTGCAAATACATAGTGACAGCATTTTAATATTAAATTTTTCCATGGGTCAAGAATTTACATTAAGTATGTTTTATGGATGGACAAAAAAGATAACTTTTACAAAGAACAGACTTACAAGAATAAATCACATTATACACTACATTTCATGAAATTATAAATTACATTCAAATGAAAAATGGAAAATATATTTAAACAAAGAAACTTTTGCAATATTTAAGATATTATGCGTAGACTTCAGCTACCTTATACACCCATCCCTCAATTTATGCGGTCTTGGTTTAACGTGGTTTTTAAAAACTTTTTTTTTTAAATTTTCCATACGGGAATTTCCCGTTATCACTACTTTACAATAATGCATGCATAAATTTAACATAATAGTGATGAATAATTGTTGTTGTTATGTTAATAAATTTTTTGATATACATATTATTTCAGTAAAATAATTCTATATTTTTGTTACTGCAAAATAAACTATATGTACAAATAAATCTAACCTTTTTTTTATTATTTCTTAGTCGTCAATTACACATTTTTTTCTGGTCTATATGTTGCCATTTTTTATCTGTTCTATTCATTCTTGTACGCACTTTTGGGGGGTTCTTTATGGTAAATGTGCATGAACAAATGTTACATCTACAAATATCCTCAAAAATTGTACACTGCTGCAATGTAATGAGATACTTCTCTCATTGATGATGATTAAAATAACCCTGATTAAATCTCATACCTGATCAGGTTCAGCTGAAATATAACTAGGAAATAATTCTTGATCAGTGCCAATATAAATAAATTGCTGAATCTACAGTTAAATAAATGTTATAAAACATTGAAACCCTAGAAAGATTCATGGTGATACAAATTAAAATTTCTGAGGCTACTGGTGTGAAAACTGCATGTAAATAAAGCAAATCAAAATGGTTATTTCCCAATTTCGAAGCATCAGTAGAAATGAACATCAAAAAAATATATTCTTTACTACTTTGTGATATCACTGAATCCTCTACCATTAAATTAACTTTAATTTTTATGCAAAAAATTTTGAACCTTATAATTTTAATAAAAAAGTAATTAAAAATTAAAACATTACTTGATGCTTGAACCTCTAACAGCTGAACCATACGTAACAATGTCTGGTTTGACACGACCATAACCAGCAGGAAGTTCCTGAAATTATAAAGTTGATTATTTTCAAAAACAGAACAAATATGCCAGTAATTACATTCCATTATAATTGAAATATGATTTCATACTGGTTTACTTGATGCTGATTTACTCAAATAAAACCTCTTATTTCCAAACAGTTCACTATCTTTACACATATCCAAACAAGGATTATTTTAGATTTACTAAACTTATATAAAATGAATTCATATTAAATGGAGAGTTATAGAAGAATATTTATAACAAAAATAAATTAAGAGAGCAGTTGAAAAGTATTATTAAAAGTATTGAACTTAAATACAACTGAAAAAAAAAATTCTATGTATTCAGATTTAACTGCCATGTTCACTTTAGTAATGAAAGAATATCTACAATAGGTAAAACAATGCCAAACTTTTATCTATAACTACTAGGGATACAAAATTTTTGTATTTACGAGATAAGATGCGAATAAATGTTAAATTTGCGGATGTGAACGAATAAATGCAAAAATTATTTTTTTACTACTTTTCGGCAAAAACTCAGCGATAAATGGCTTTTTAAGCAAAATTAAGTAATAATAGTAAATAATTTATTAACATAATTGCCTATCTAGACCATCCACGGTCTTTAACTGAGAGATCTCTTGAAATTTATTTATTACTTATTGCTAAAGACTTAAGGAAGAGAATGTGGAGACAACTACAATGCTAGCTTAAGAATTTTGATACTTACCTAACCAAGTAAAATTATGATTTTTTTAAAATAAATGCAAAAATTTTGAAATATATATTTTTTGTGAATAAAAGCGAAATTTTATATATTGTAATTTCCTTTTTGCAAAATTTTGTTATTTTTTATGTGAAATTTACATACCCCTATCTATAACCTAAAACAGATGGAAAAAAATTGTTGTACTGCCGTGGATCCTGGGACACTGAGGAATCCATGGAAATGACCAGGTAGACTTATTGGTGAAGATGGGTGCAAGTGTACTCCAAATTATAAAATGACAGAAAACCATTTTCAACACTTAAACACCTTGTGAGAAATGCATTAACATAAAAATTACTTGAAGTTATTTCTCAGTCTGTTGTTGCCAAGAACTGGGAATCCCTGATACCTGGGGTTATTCTTGCTGGACCCCAGTTTGAGGGTATGGTATTATTCTAACTGCTTACTGGTTACAACTGTCTGGCAGCACATATTTTTCACATTGGTGTTTTGCCAACCCTCTTTTGCCCCCTTTGCGGAGGTGACTTTGATATGGATGGTTCCCACATTCTTCCCTGCAGAGCTCTTTGCAGGACTTCCCTATCAATGCGCTATTGGGAGATGAGGCCGAATGAGACAATGACTTTGTTTTATTTGCATTTTTGGTTTTATTGTGTGTTACTGTTAGGAAATTATCTGTGTTATATATGTTCCTTCACCTTTACTTTAGGTTTTTTTTACTTATAATTTTTCTTCCTTTTTATTCTCCCACTCTCATGAATTGTAAACAGCTCACATGAATGTAACACGGCAAAATGAACAAGTCGTTCATTTCGCCAATCATACGTCATTACTTATGAGGGAGTGTCCTCAAAGATAGTAATTTTTCCATTGGATGTTTTCCTTTATTATGCAAATTTCTAGCCATGCTTTGTTACTAGGGATGTATTTAAAAGACCTTGTTGTTCAGTCTACACTTTGGTTGTTATCATTCCCTTTTCAGGCGGATGCTTTTCCCCTAGGCTGTTGTATTTCTAGGACAGTAAGATTTATGTTTTTGATATCCTATCGTACTTTTCAGCCTTCCAGGATTATGCAAATTATTTTGCATCATATTCTAACAATAATATAATTATGTTAAACTTTTAAGAAATTTTAATTTAACACCTGATAGTCATTAGCTATATTCGGCCCATCTAGTTTAATGAACATTACTTTCAAAATCCCCATTTGCTTGGCAACTTTTTTATATGTGGTGGCGGACCACCTGTGGTAAGCAGACCACCGGTTGGGAACCACTGATCTACCACAGTGAATTTGCAATTGGTAACGTAATACTATGAATAATTTATACACAGGTGACTCTAAAATATACATACAACAGTCTATGGCTCTTTTGATAAGAATACAAACAAATTATTCGAACATTTGATCTGAAATATTACTATTAGACATGTTATGTGAATCATACATATATCACACACAGGTTTTTTTTCTAAAATAATAAAATACTTGTGCCATGTAACTTCAGAAAATTAAAATAATTTTAAAAAATAAAAACATAAAACCATAATTTAAAAAAAAGTTTAAATATTACTTCATTCAATCAATTTTATCTAATGCAATAATGCTTAAATATTTTCATACACAAGAATCATTCTTGTATCAGTTTATGAACAATACAATACATTTATATACATATACATGCATATTTACATATGAGGCGGTGAAAGGCAAAGTGGTGTAAGTCAGTAAGTCAAGTGGTGTAAGTCAAAAGCATTTTACTGCAAAAACTACACAAAATTCCACTATAAATTGAACAAATTATAATTCATAATAATTATTATAATATTGAAAATAATAATTGTTTGCAATTCCACTATAAATTGAACATGGAGATTACATTTTTGCCCTCAAATAAAAAAAGTTGAAAATATGACTTACACCACTTTGCCTTTCACAGCCTCATATATTTGTGTAATTTTATAAAGTACTCATGAAAAAATACTCATAGCAAAAATTATAAAATACTCATTGCAAATAATTTGAAACATATAAAAATTTTATTTGGAAACTAATTTGTTTAATAATACATAATACAGTCGGTTCTGGTTAATCAGACCAGCCGCTTATTCGGACCAAATCCTGTCTTGTAACATAAGGCATGTTTGTTTAATCAGACCAGCCGGTTATTAGGACCAAAATGATTGTGTCCTGATGTGGTCTGAATAACCAGAATCAACTGTATAAGAAATGCAATTTCTTATTCATGAAAGCACAAATTTTACCCAAGTTGTCATCCCTCGAGATGAGAAACGGGCAATCTGATCTTCAAAATTGATTCCGCCAACACCAATAACATCCATTTGATCAGCAGGATTATTTAAAGTACTGTGGATAAAAAATAAATAAACTATATGAGAATCAATAATTTAACTATTTTAATGACAAAACAAATATAAGAGTAAATATAAACATATATATGTCTTGCCTTTACATATATTTAACTCAAATGAGAACTAAACAAACTCCAAGTTGATTTGCCTTAATTTTTAATAATATACAAAATACCTTTTGGTGTATATTATTATAAAAGTTATTTTATACTACTTTTTTTGTTCTCTATGCATGAACCATTTGGTTATCTGCACATGCACATAAAGTTTAGACTCTTTCACTGAAACTTCCTCATATTTTTTGGACAAAATATTAACATGCAGGTCTAATAAACAATTTAATTAGTCTTATGCACAGGAACTGAAGCCAGTGGGGTGTGGTGGCCCAGTTGGCAAGAGCAGCGGGCCAGTGATCTGAATGTCCTTGATTTTGATGCTTATCACTGCAAATCCACCGCCATGCTCACTAATGGTGGCCAGGGCACATAAAATAGGTCGTGGTTGCAATGTCCTCCATGTTCTCAAATTTACCACTGGAGGTGTGGGGTCAAGTGTTCCAGTCTCGTCACTTGACTCGGTTCAAAATTACAGGACCAGTCATTTAGCCAAGTCGGACTCCAACCCTTGTGGTGCTAATTCAAAACAGGAGCTGCCCCTTTCAGCCCAATAGCCTATTAGGACCTGGTGAATGGAACCTCCAACCATGGGGCATTAACAACAACAACAACAACTGAAGCCAGTACATCATGATAACCAGATAAACACCCTAATCACCAGAATATTACCACTTGAACTTTTCATTCCTTATATAACTTGTCACATGACAAATTCCCAAAACTCTTTTCCACAAAGTAACAAACTGGAAAACTAAATTGGATTTAACTTATTTTTAACAATGCAATTCAACAAACTTTTATAATATTGATGATCATGCAAAGTCACCTTAAAGTCCATATCTCTTCACTTGGGCTGAACTTTTAAACTGTAGATTTAATGTGGCCACAGGAGAATTAAGCCAAAAACTCAATAAGCCTCCTGTATCAATGAATTATATATGTATATATACTAGCTGAATACCCATGCTTTGCTATGGAGTACATTCAAATTAAATACAACGGTCAATGTATATATATATATTTATAAAAAAATCGTAACAGATATTTTTCATGGACAAAATAATGTAAAAGAAAATATTCAAATTAAATATAACGGTCAGTGTATGCAATTAATTTGTATGTTTAATATCCATAAAACATACTAATTTGAATTAAATTCTTAAAAAACTTCCATCTCAATTAGTCTAGTAGACAAATTTTATCTTCTTTTTTTTTTTTTCTTTTTTTTTTTTTTTTTTTGGGGGGGGGGGGGGTCAATTTATTTCATTGTTGTGCATGTGACGCAAAATTAATTTAAAGTATCACAAAAAGAAAAAAACCCATGTGATCAGCATTTAATAAATTAAATTCTAAAAATTAATCTTTAAAAATTCATCAAAAATCAGAAAATGGAGGTAAATATTCAAAAAAGATTTCATTTTAAAGGAATTATGATCTTTCTCGTGATATGAATTTTATAACCTTCAGATGATTATTGCACATGCAAACTTAAAAAAAGTTACAAAAACAGCTTAAAAATTTAATTTTAAAAAATCTAAGAAGAATTTTTCAAAAATCTTTCTTAGTGTACCCCTAGACTATAAGAAGAATCACCATGCAAAATTTCAGCCCTTTAGGTCCAGCAGTTTGGTCTGTGCGTTATCTGTCAGTCAGTCATGGAACTGTTTTATATATATAGATATTGGTTAAGTTGTAAGTGAACATTAACACCCGACTATCTCTGGGATTAAAGTTAATGCTTTCTTCACGTTTCTAAGACTACCGTCAAATTTCTAAGACTACCTTTTAACTTCTTTAGACACTTACTTGAAGATACAATATATATTAATAATCTAATATGCCATTCTAAGATAAAGATAAATTATCAAAAATTTATGTAGATTAATAAAGTATACCTTTAATGAATACTTATTGAGGTTAATGTATAACTTGTCAAACATTTTTAATTATAATGAAAAGGTAAACAAAAGATAACATTTCACATTGCTTCAAATTGATTAATATTTTAACCAAAATTTTTCCCTTTCAATCTTTTATCATACAATTAATTCTCAAAATGATTTGTACTCTAAACATGTCATATTTTACATTCAAACTTTTTTATATGTTACGGGAAACAGACCCATGCATGAATCATATAAACATGAAGGATACATTATGAAATATATACAGTAACTACAGTCAAACCTGTTTTTGTGTGGTCTTTTATTAGGTGATTTTTTTGGGGGGAGGGAGGTTAAATTTTTTTTTTTTTTTTTTTTTTTGAGCAATTTGTGATTTTTTTATGCCATATATGAATATGTATTGAAAAAATTAAAATTAGTTATTTGAAATTCAAAAAAGAGCTTCAATCATGTTTATCTGGTTATCACGACGTTTACAAGTAGCTGGTCAAACAACCGTCGTCACAAAAACTTATAACCAACTACATGATAAAAAAAAAATAAATAAACTCTAATATCTTCAAGTGACAAAAGTGATTACGAACCAGTTTATCAGAAGAATATGCATGTTTTGGACTACGACAAGTAGTATCGAATTATGTACATTTTGAAAATTTCTCCATGTTTAAAATGAGAAATTAAATTTTTTTTAAATGATTCCATGTGTAATTTAATTATTTATTTTGTTTGGAAAGCTCTTTCTCGCTATTTCATAAAGATTTGACATATTTTCTCAGTGAGACATTTTTATGCGGTCCCTCTCCACCACATAAAAAAATTTTTTCTTTAATATGTTGTGAAAAATTATTTGTTATAGCTATTTATGAAGTTTTGGGGAAAAAAATTTGTGCAGTCCCTATCTACCGCACAAAAACAGGTTTGACTGTATTAATTCTCAACATACATCTTTCTAAGGTGAAAAGGAAAAAAAAACACTGAGCATTTAGTATAATAAGAACTTCAATATAAACTACTCTTAGCAACAAAGAATGTGTTGTCTCTCATATTCCAGTCTACCAGACTTGTCAAATATCCACAACAATAATAGAAACAAAGTAAAATCAATAGCCAAATAAAATCAACCAAGATAAAATAAAAGGTTTTTTAAGAGCCTTTGAAATAAATTTTTTTAAATAAAATTTCAGTTTTATAATCTTAAGAATTTATTACAAATATGTTAGAACTCGTGTAAAGATAAAACAAATACATATAAAATTATAGTCAACACCCCCCCCTTTTAATGGGAATTCTATATTTCTAACATTATATAAACTGTATGTATATCATCAACTTTTATAACCACAATACAAAACTTCTATTTACCTTTTAATCCTCACTCCACACACAATTTACAACATAAAACAATGGATACATTGAATAAAAATTTATGTTAAAATATAAATGAATAATCCATACCCATAGAGGGGCCCGTCATTACCAATTGCAGACACCATAATCACATTATTCGCAGTCAATTCCCAAACCTAAGAATATTTAAATGAAATAATTCACTAAAGAAATGTCAAGTACAAAATTGTGAAACTTATTTCACCTAAACATTATTTTGAATATATATATATAACATACACAAAGTTTATCTCTCAAGAGAACTTATGTAACTTGTAAATCTGCTTTTTTAAATTGTTGATATTAGATGCGATTTGGTATTTAATGAGAACAAAAAATACTCCATAAAAGATTTTCTTCCTAATCATCATCATCATTATTATTATTATTATTAAATTCAATAAACTATATTTGTGAACTAATAATAAGGTTACACAATATGTACATAATTTTAAATATTGAAGAAAAAACTGTACCACCCTTATAAAAATGTTACTAACCCTTAGCCCGTTATGAACGTGCTCAGCACGTTCATCAGTCTTTCTCCCAGCAGTCTTTCTCCCTACAGACGCTGGACGCATCTATCTGAATTTTCTAATGTTTTGAACGTTATAAATGTGTTTAATGCATTCTAAATTGATTTTTTCATTCACCAATAGATGACGCACTTAATGGCATTCAAATAGATTTTCTCCCAACAAGAAGTAGATTTTTAGATGATTATTTTGAGAATACATGCAGTATAAAATCACGAAAGTTAAGGGTTTTCGAAAGCCAAAGGCTATTTCAACTGACATTTCAAGTGATTCTGAGAGTGATTTTTCAGATATATTCGATGACAAAAGTGATGAAAAGACTATAGTGGACTAAGTGATGAATAGACTATATGGTATAAAGACTGTGAAGTGGGTTTATGCAGCATATCACCTTGATTAAAAATATATCATACTATAAGAAATTTATGAACAAAAAATCTGTACATTATATAAATATACATATGTATTCTGAAAATTTTTATGTTTCACTTATTTTGTACTATTTATTTTGATGTAAATAACTTAACTGCATTGAACTCGCGTTTTCGAGCGTTCCTTCAAAACATGCATCCTCCGAAACATGTTAAAAAAAAACAAAAAATGCTGAGGGGAGAACCAGAAGGCAAAACCTCAACAGTCTAAGGGTTAATAATAATTTCTATTGAATGTCATTTTACATTAATAATAATAAGAATATATAATAATTTGAACAGAGTTTTTAATATCGAAACAAAAACTATGCCACCCTTCCCTATCATTATATATATTTGTGTTCATATTTGTATTAATAAAGGAATATCTTATTAGCACAAAGTATATTTATCTTTTATCAATTTTAAATAATGCCACTTGAAATTCACAATTTACAACCAAATAAGATATCTAAAAGAGCTGAACTATCTTTAGTAACTCCAATTATACTTAACTGTATAGGAAATGAGAGTATGTAAGTGTGTGTGTGTATATATATATATATAAATGCTTCTAAGACCTATGACATTGATTGTAGGTAGAATGTAAAGCTACTCTAAAAAGACATGAAATGGGGATACTTACATATAATACATAAATTTATTCAATAAATAATTTGAATTTTATTATTATTGTATATATTTAAATTAAGTATCGTATGTAAGTATCCCCATAACATATTGACCCAGCTTCCCTCCCTCTTCTTTAATATGGAACTTTTTTAGAATTTGGCAGAAAAAAATGCTGAATACTTCTCTCAATAAAAAGATAACACAATGAATATTATTTATTTATTTATTTATTTATTTATATATATATATATATAAGCAATTCTTGATTAATAATCTGATTTTTTTTTTTTTAAATATCTTACCTTATCAACAAATGGATGATCCATAAAATCTGGTCCACCAATGCTTAAATTTAAAACATTTATTTTTTTCAAGATAGCATAATTGAAAGCGTCAAGAAACCATGAAGTATAGGAAACCTGGATAAAAACATTTTCTCAAAAACAATTTCATGACATTGACAATTTCAGTAAATTAAATATTCAGTTTTATAGGTGATGTTTTCTATAAAACAAAAACTGGAACATATATTCTTTCTCTTATAATGGAAGAATACATTTTCTCTTAACACCATTATGATAATTTATTACACTATGGTACAATAGAATGAAGGAGAGAGCCCAAATTCATAATTTATGGAGCACATAATGCATAAAACTGTCCAGAGTTGTATTGCACCAAGGAGAGCATTAGTAAAAGGGTACCTTACCTATATTTACTACATAATTTTAAAAGATTCTTATACCATAGAAAAATAACTATGGAAAAAATTATACTACAGAGTTTAATGTATGAATGAAGATAAACATAGTCAATTACTTTAAGAAATATGAATTAATTACAAAACTTTTCATAAGCCAGGAGAGATAACATATAAGCCCATGTAGTTTTACACATTATAAGGAGTTATTACTGTGCTAAATAGGATATTAGGAGCTATATCTGTGTGCTGGAGGTAAAAGACACTCTAAGCCCATTTTAAAAAGGTAGAGAGTTTTACACATATTTACCCTTACATATGCACTGAAGTGCCACTGAATTAGGGATAGCAAAGCCTATGCAAATTGTGTAGTGCTGCGAATCATGTATGCACAAGTGAGGGTGCTGTGGTAACTGCATATATAGCGTGTACTGTGGTTGTTCTGAATTAGTTGTTGGAGTTGCCAGTATGGGATGATTTAGACGCCTTCGATCGCGGACAAATCGTAGATGCGCGACGCATGGGCCATTCAATTTCCGAAATCATCAGACAGCTAGGATTTTCAAGGTCGACAGTGTCAAGAGTATACCAAGAATACATGGATGGTGGAAAAAAAACTAGCGATCGGGCAAACTGCAAATGACAATTAGTCTTGACAGTGCGTGGTGAGAGACGGCTCAGGCGTATTGTACGTAGCCAGCGAAGCCAAACATTAGCTAAAATTACCGCCCAGTTTAATGACTGTGCCAGTCGTACAGTCAGTAAACGGACTGTGCAACGCTCGCTTCACTGTATGGGTTTCGGGAGCCGTTGACCTACAAGAGTACCATTGCTCTATACTCGCTATCGGGCTGTACGTCTTGCCTGGGCAAGAGAGCACAGAGACTGGAGTGTAGAGGACTGGAAACGAGTAGCATGGAGTGATGAGTCTCGATTCCGACTACTTAACGCCGACGGGAGGCTGAGAATATGGCATCAGGCTCATGAAGTCATGGATCCTGCATGCCTGGCTGGAACTGTACAAGGGCATGGTGGCTCAATCATGGTCTGGGGTGTTTTTTCGTGGCATAGTTAGGGATCTTTGGTGCGTGTACCAACCTTCCTCAATGCAATTTGGTACGTAGAGTTGCTGGGTGATCACCTCCATTTGTTTATGCTGTTCTGTTATCCGCACGGTAATGGAGTTTTCCAGCAAGACAACTGTACCTCTCACAAGTCCCGGTTGGTTACTGGCTGGTTGGATGAGCATTCCTCTGACTTCTCTGTCATGAATTGGCCACCTAGAAGCCCAGACTTAAATCCTATTGAGCATCTTTGGGATGTTTTGGAACAAGGCGTGAAAGGCCATCACACAGCACCAAAGAACCTTACTGAATTATGGACAGCTTTAGCCAATATTTGGCAAGCCATTCCCGTGGAACGTTTCCAGAAACTTGTTGAATCTATGCCTCGTTGTGTGGCAGCCGTTATCAAGGCCAGAGGAGGCCCAACTCGTTACTAGGTAGGTATCCCTAATTCAGTGGCACTTCAGTGTATTTTGCACTTTTTCAGTAGTGCAAAGTGTGAACTTTAATTCCTAGATAGAAGAGACCTTGCCAGTTGAAAACGGCCCCATGTCATATCATTATTTAGGCATAAAAAGAACTAAGTTGATTTCATTTTATTCGCTCGTAAAATTCAATAATTGTGACTTAGTGACTTTTACCTCCATACACAGATATACAACCTCTCTATCTTAATTTTTTTTTTTTTTTTAAATGTCAAATATTTTTTACACATTCTATTAATTAAAAAGAAACAGAATATAAAAGAAGTGTAACAGAAAAAATAATTGACACATATTCTACTCAGGTAATTTTTTATACTGGTATAAGCTCACTTTTAAAGGGTCAGAGCCATTTAAAGCTAGAAAAGGAGGAGTATCCTATAAATTCCTTTAAAACTATGATTGGAGATCAGCTTAGTCCTTGGGATGCAAAAGATGGCTGTAGCACTCTAAACCAACTAACTCTATGATTTGCCTCTATTGTAGTACATGAGCAGCAAACAATTATTATCAAAATCTAATAAATTTATTACTGCATGATAACATTTATTTTCTACTGATCTCATAATTTGTATGAGAATAGCACAGATATAATTTTTTGCAATCCTATTGTAATAATTTGGCATTCAATCAGACACTAAAAATAGATTAAATAATGTAAAAATAATTAAGCAGTTGAAACACACATTTAAAAAAAGAAGAGCAAATCACCTGATTATTAGTAAACACTCTATAAATATGAAGTTCTGAATCTGGAGCAAAACCAAGGCATTCTTTGTTACTAGCAATCACACCAGCAACAAATGTCCCATGACCAAGTCCTAATGCATTGAAATAATTAACATATATAAGACAAAATTTGAAGTACAGTTATAGTTACCTTATATATGAAATATTGCCATAAATAACTTATAATTTAAATTAAACTATTCCTAGTAAATTATTTTTAACAGTAATATCAAATTTAGCACCTTTAAGATAACTTAAATATATCTTTGATGCCCAGTTTAAAGAGCTTAAGTCATAAACAGTGATTTTCAGACATTTGTTAGTATTGATAAAAAAAAAAAAAAACTCAAAAATTTCAGGTAGTCTCTTCTAACGAAACTACTGCAGGTTATTAACGTAGGATTGCATATCATTGCTTACCTTATGTGTTATGTATATATGTATCTATATATATGTAAGTATGTCAAAATTTTAAAACATTTTGATACTTTTCTGTTACTTTAAATTTACATTTTGATACTTTAACTGTTTACTGCTTGTCGAAGTGATACAGACTGGGTTTGGCACACTGCCAAAATTATAACTCACGAGAACAGATGGACGAATGGTTTTAGCGTCTGAAATTTTGCTTTCTAGAGCAGTGAGTGTGCCGCGAGGTGATCTTGACTATGTTGCGGTGATTTTATCGATTATGATGATCAAAAAATTAACCACCGCATTAAATAGAAATTTTTCTAAGTAAAATATTCCTCTAACTTTTTGTTAATATGTAATTTTTCTGGGTTGAAATTATACACAAAACAAAAACATGTTGTTAGCCATACATTGTATGAATGCTCGAGCGTCATATTTCTGGATTTCAGTTAAGAAAGAATATCCACAAATTTCTGACAGGGCCATTGCAATTTTGCTCCCATTTTCGATGACATACTTATGCGAACAAAGTTTTTCGACACTGGTTCTAATTGAAAATGACAAATGATCATATTTAAAGGGCCTTAACCATGAACTGTAACTCTTTCTATTATAGAGCCAAATATAAAACGCACATTTATCAAAACAATCTCAAATATCTCATTAATAAATTACTAGATATGTTTAAATTAACTTAGATTTATTAGGCTTAAGTAAAGACAAAAAAACACATTTTAATATAAAAATTTAAAGAGAAAAATTTTTTACTTGTAAACTATAATTTTATATTTTTGTTTTTGTGTTGGTGTACTGTTCAAAATGATTTATATAAAACTTAAATGATTATAATTATCTTGATACATAGAGCTATTTTGTTGTGTTTTTTATCTAATAAAAACATATACGTATTTATTCTAATTTATATATTTGCAAGCTTTATCTTATGGTGTGCCGCAAAATTATTCAAAAAAAAAATGCTGTTGTGCCGTGGAAGATAAAAGGTTGCGGAGCTCTGTTCTAGAGGACCGTTATGGAGGAACATAATCCTACGTTTAAAGTCTTTTGACTGATATAAAAGGCTTAAGTCTATCAATTTTGTATACAAAATTACATTTCTTTATACAAAAGACTCAAGTCGAAATTATATTTTTGCAATAGGTATAAAAGCCAATAACTTGCTATATTTAAATCACTATTTTTTACTTAAGCCCTTTATACCAGGCATCAAAGATGTGTGTACACAAAATTCTGCAAACTCTTTTTCTCTCAGATATCATTAGTGTGCCTATATATATATATATATATATATATATATATATATATATATATATATATATATATATATATATATATATATACAATAATCTCACCCAAAATTTTGGTTATTTTCCCCACGCTTTCAAAGTATAAATGACAAGTTTATATAAAAGATTTATTTTTGTTATAACAATTCATTACTTTAAAAATTAAGTGAATTAAAATATAATCTTTAGCCAACAATTACAATCAACACCTTAAAAGCTTTGATGAATTTAACTCCTGCCATGCCAAGCTAATTTGACTCATATGCACAGAAAAAAACCCTTTCAACTGTTTCTCATAAGGCTTAACTTTAAATATTTATTTATTGCTTTAAAATAATTGGACTTTTATAGAATGATATGCTTTTATACAAAAAAAATCTTTTTTTATCAAACAGTAATTAAAAAATATTTTAAACTACCTTTTTGTTGTAAGTTGTGTGTATCTCTGTGTCTGTTTTCTGACAATCATTCTAATTTAGCATTTATATTATGCCTACAATCTCTTCTTTTGATTAATTCTATAGAACACTTTAAAAAAATAAGGGGTACGGTAAAGAAGAAAAGTTTAACACTTTTATACCATTAGAAACTTTTATTTTATCTTTGAGAGTCAGGGGAGAAACACATAATTAGTTTTATAAATGTAATTTATATTAAGTTTTTAATAAACAAGAAATAAGAATTTGCAAATTCACATATACTGATAGACTTTTTTTTAAACGTAGGATTACATTCCTGAATAACGTCCTCCAGAAAGCAAATTTCAGCATTGTTGCAAGTTATAATTTTGGCAGCACGCCAAACCAGTAGCAGTAAAACAGTAAACAGAAAAGTACAAAAATGCATCAAAAAAAAAAAGGTAAGCAACGATAAGTAATCCTTCGTTAATAACCTGCGGTAG
This sequence comes from Dolomedes plantarius, assembly GCA_907164885.2. Taxonomy (NCBI): domain Eukaryota; kingdom Metazoa; phylum Arthropoda; class Arachnida; order Araneae; family Dolomedidae; genus Dolomedes; species Dolomedes plantarius. The sequence goes on from OU015502.1 coordinate 93,077,227, forward strand.
TTTTGTTAGAAGAGACTACCTGAAATATTTTTTTTTATTATTCCTTTCACCCCCTTTCACACTTTAGTTTGGATTTTAATTTTTTTCATATTTACCTCCCCCTTAACCCTTTCAGGGGAAACAACCTTCACCATTTGCATGGTGTAATTTTTTTCCTAATTTTTTTTAACCTAAATAATCTTGCAAAATTTTCCAATTAAAGGTTACAAAATGTTTTCACTTCTTTAAACTGATAAAAGATGGCAGCACTAGCCATTTTTTTTTTGCTCATTTAACTGGAATACATTGAATGCAAGTGAAAAGACTAAATTTAGGCATTCACACTGTGCGAACGGCACCCCTGGAAGGATTAAACAGATATTTATTTCATAAAAATCTTTCAGCTGAACAGAGTTACAAACTCATCTGCTTAATAAATATTGTTTGAACACACTGATCAATTTTAAAATTTACATCTTTAAATTTATACTTTTTTCATGAAACAAAAATTTTTATAACTGAACAACTGAGACAAATCTCATCACTACTTTAAGAGACAAGTTCCTAAAAACAGTGAAATAATTATAAGTCCATGTTTATTACTACACATACATGAACATAAGCTATATAATCAATTTTCCATAACTACCAACACTTTACAATTTAAATATTAACAGTGTTATACCATCATCAAGGGTTTTTTCATTGGTCCAATTTGTTCTCTCTTTTATCTTTTTAAAATGAGGGTGATTTTTAACCAAGCCAGTATCAAAGACTGCCACTTTCACACCAGCACCTATAAAAAATGTAAATAAATAGTGTGTTGTCATAAAAATAAATTAAAATATAAAGAGTCACAGCAGCCCATATTTTTATAATTTCAATACAGTACAAACTCTCAAATACGGACGTCTAATCCGGAATGTTTTAATAAATGGCCAATTTTACTTTTCCATTTTACTGATAGATGTCACTACCAAAATGATCGGTTAAAAAAACCTTTTCTTTCAAGGAAGTAACAGCAACAATTTTGAAGGCTTTCAAGTATCTGGGAAAGAAGCTGAAATAACAGAATTAGTAAAATGTACAAATAAAGGCAATATTAAATTGGATAAATCGGACATACAGGAAGTTTTAGATATCGACGAAAATATACCGATCGTCGGTTCTCTGAATAATTCTGAAATTATTGATAGTGTGGTAAATAACAGAGGTTATGATGACAGCAATCATAAAAGTTATTCAGAATGGCCCCAAAACAAAAGAATGTCAATAAAAGACCTGATAAAATTATTAGAAAAACAATATTAGGTTTAGAACAGCGGAATTTTATCTCGGAAGATGAAATTATGGCAGTCTATAGGATTTGAGAAAAAATAATTTCCAATAAGCCAAAACTAAAGCAGCAGACATTATTGACTGAAATGTTTAAGTTATAACGTAATTATATGTTATGTATTCAGGTATATTTAATAATTAAACCATTTTACATGCTTTTTTTAAATGTGTTTATTTTTTTCCTAAAATTTTATAGTGTTATTTAAAATCTAGAAAAATCCTTTCAAATCTAGAAAATTCCCAAATCTGGAATTGACGTGTCCTGAACAACTCTGGATTTGAGAGGTTGTACTGTAATACATATACATAGCTTTAAGGTGCCACTCATCACTGAATTTCAGGGCACTCTGTACCCTGAAATACAGTGAATGCATTTCAGGAGTGCATTCAATAATGACAATGCAAAATAATTTCTGTTCTAAACTTCAATGAAGACATGCATTCATATAAAAGATTATTCAGGTGAAGTTAATATAAAGTTCAAAGTCCAATATATATATTCAAATTTTTAAAAAAGCATAGAATTACCCACATCTGTTTGAATGATATGAACAGATACATGAAAACTTTTTAGATTCAACTAAAAATTTTCTTGAATTTTTTTAATCATTAGATTTGAAAAAAAATAATTATTGATAAAAACTTGAAAATAACAGAATCTTCATGATGTAGAGAAAATTAAAAGATATTCCTTGTCAGATTAAAAGGGGTAAGAAAAGTTAAAAATTCAAACATATTTAACACATGATGCATAAAAAGTCAGATTATAAAGTAAGATTAAAACGTTGAGTTATCAGCAGTTTACATATTAAGAAAAATAGAGCAGAAATCTATTTATACTTCATTGATCAATTCAATCTCTACATATAAAAGAAAATATTAAAAGTAAACTCATAAAATGCACTGTCAACCTTTTTGAACAGTTTGAATTAATAATCACGAAAGATAAAATATTTAATTATTACTACCTCTTATGCCAAGATTCCACAAGACATCTGCCTGCAAAGTACTTGTAATTTGCCTAGGCACAGCTCTCATGAGACGTCTACGAACAAATTTTCCAGCAGTTTCCCAGAATGTAGAGCCCTATAACAAGCCCCCCACAAAAAAGACATTTTAAGGACAATTTCACTTTAAAAAGCGAATACACACTGTCTCAATGTTATTAACTACTAAACAGAACAATAACAGTTAAACTTTAAACAAGATTTTATTTACTACAGAAACAAAAACAGCTTTGACTAAATCAAACCCACATGACATTGCATAACTGAGTACCTCAATCCCAAATAAATTCCATGCTACTGACCTTGACCAATTCTTTATATGTGTGTATATCTCATTTCATTACTAGACTCCATATGATTTATATGGATTATTTATGATTTATTTTATACATTTGTACTGTTTCTTTATAAAAAAAAAAATAAATAAATAAATAAATTTTTAAAAAAAACTTTCTTCATTAAAAGAGACTTGGACTACACAAATTCTTCTTATCAGCAAGAGATGGATTTTTTAAAAAATCTAAAAACTACAGATACTGTAAAGCAGTATTGACTGGTAGAAGTACGTAAATTTCGCACAAAAAATATCGAAATTTCGCAAAAAAAAAAAAAATTACAATATATAAAATTTTGCATTTATTCTCATATATATATACAGTCGAACCTCCATATATCGAAGTAGCAAAATGGTGGAAAAAAATTCGATATATAGAAATTTCGATATATAGAATTGATCTTAGTTTTATCATAATTCTCCTAAAACTTTAAAATTAAAGCTAATTTTCGTATACGAATCTCCATTTCCAATTTATATGCGAATCACATTAAATGAAAGTTAACTAAAAAATGAATTTATGTGAAAGATTTATTAAGTACTATATACCTTTAAAAAAACAATAATCCAGACAGTGGTTACAGTGATCACAGTTACATTGCTTTAAAAAAAAAAAACTACAAACATCTTGCTGAACAGCCAGTTTTGCGGAAAGTTCATCAAAGAAATGCTCGCATTTATTCAGTCCATTAAAAACTTTATCAGGGGTCCACGAAGTATTGTTTCAAACACCAAAAATTGGGAGATTTTATTCTAAAGTGGAATAAAATCTCCCAATATGTCGTGAAAAAAATTTCGATATATAGAAATTTTTTCGATATATAGAAACAGTTTTTCTATGTAATGAACATGGAGATTTGCTAAGAGTTCGATATATAGAAAATTTCGATATAGGGAAGTTCGATATATGGAGGTTCGACTGTATATATATATATATATATATTCAAAAATTTCCCCTTTATTAAAAAAAAATCACAATTTTACTTACTTGGTTAGGTAAGTATCAAAATTCTTAGTTAGAAGTTAACATTGTACTAGTCTCCATATTCTCTTCCTTAAGTCTTTAGCAATAAGTAATAAGCACATTTCAAGAGTGAGATCTCTCAGTTAAAGACCGTGGATGGTCTTAGATAAGCAATTATATTAATAAATTATTACTATTATTACCTAATTTCGCTTAAAAAGCCATTTACATTGAGTTTTTGCCGAAAAGTAGTCAAAAAATATCTTTTGTATTTATTCGCTCATATCAGCAAATTTCACATTTATTCGCATCTATTTCGTAAATACGAAAATTACGTATCCCTATCAATTGGTAAAGAAATCAAATAGAAACTTAGTTTTGTTAGTATCTTTGACAACTAAAAAGTAGCAGAATAAATTATCAATATGTTATAATGTAAATTAAAAAAATCTTAAATAACTAAAAGCAAAAAATTATTGTACCCAGGATAATTTTATTCAATTCAATAAAAATTTGTAATTACAAATTGTGAATAACCAGCCTAATGATAACATTAGTTTCAAACCAGTAAACCCCATATTGATCTTGCCTATGATGCCTATGATAAACAGGGAACATTAGCATGCAACCTCTAGTGGTTATATGGGAGTGAAAGGATAAAGAATATGATATAAAGTATTCAGAACACCTTTATAAGCCTTTATCTAGCTCAAATATTACTTTGAAGTTATCAAATGTTACAACTAAATTTTGTGTGATCTTGTATTTATAAAAGTAAACAAGACTCAAAATTTTATCGAGGATTTCTGAAACTCCCTCACATTACTTCGGGAAATAAGAAAAGCAGTAATCCCCAGATATAATAGCCAACCCCCCCCCCCTTCTCTTTCCTTTTCACATATTTTAGAGAGCAAAAAAAAAAGTAATTTATAAGAATATATGGTTTCTATGAGAGACACATACTATCTGAAATCATAAAATGAACCAGAAACAATTTTTATAGGAATTAAGACAATTAGAAAATTTATGTTGGTGTACTTTAACATGAGAAAATTAGTTCAAACTGTGATGTGAAAACAAAACTCTGTCTCCCCCTTTGCTGGAAAGCAACCGATGGGAAATCTATCTTCAATAGGCGATAAAAGGCCAAATATGGCAATCCACATTTTGTAGCAGCGGTGAGATACTTGCTTTGCGGGTGTAAATTGTTCGCTGTACTATATCTAGTATTGTCAGCTAAGGCTTGCCACAAGTATAGTGTATCATATTCTAATAATAAAATAATTAAGTTAAACATATAAGAAATTTTATTTCAACATCTGATAGTCATTAGATATATTCCACCCATCTAATTCAATGAACATTGCTTTCAAAATCCCCATTTATTTGGCATCTTAATTTTTATGTGGTGCAGACCACTCCCAAGGCTCTCGCAAATTACCAGTTGGGAACCACTGCTCTAAAAGGATGATGTAAAGCTGGCTATTCTTCACTTATGGCTAGAAATAAAAAGCATTTTTGTCTACAGGATTTTAAAATATCAAAATTACACCCACAATATTTATTTCTTACCATTAATAATTCTAAATCAGTTGTGAAAAATTTTTTTTTTAATGTCGAATCGTTATATTCAACATTGTAATAACCATAAATATGTACTTGCTAGTTAATAAAGAGCAAATATCTCAAGAAATAATATTCGTCCAGAATTCATATTCCATAAATCCAAAATTTAGATTATGGTCACAAATAATGTTTCTTTAAAACTATAAGCACTTAAAAAAATATTTTTAAAACCAACCTTATTCACCCCTTAATTGTCGCATAATTTTTGGAAAATTTATTCAAAAACCGTCGATTTTTTTTTTATTGCTCCATTTTATTATTCACAAAATTCTGAATTAATTAGTATAAAAAACAGTGCATTTTTTTCAAATTTAAAATGTTCAGGAGTGATAAAATTTTTAAATCACAATTTTATTTACCTTATATTTGGCTTTTCTTTGTACACACGACGTATCGTTGCGTAATTTTCGGAAAATTCATTCAAAAATCGTAGATTTTTTTATTGCCCCATTTTATTATTCATAAAATTCTGAGTTAATTAGTAAAAGGAACAGTTTTTTTTTTAAATTTAAAGTGTTCAGGACGGATAAAATTATTTTAAATCACAATTCTATTTACCTTATATTTGGCTTCTTTATTGCACACATATGATGTGCAGGGAAGCTTCAATGCAACAAATCGTACAGCTCCAATTCGTAAAAATTCTTATAATGAAGCATTCCGATCTTAAAATCAAGTTTATCAGTTCAGTACTGCCATCTGTTGAGCACTTAAGCATTTAAAATAATCTCAGGTGCGACAAAATCAAAGAAGCTGACGATTAGGGGGTTAATGAAAAATTCTACAGATCTATGATGATTGCATGAAACTATTCATTAAAAATGGAAAAATAAAACTAACAGATGAACTAGGATTAAATAAAATTCAGAGTAGCTCCAGAAGTCACCAAAAGAAATTTTATTTCTCAGAGCTGAAATCAATTTTTAACATTCTCCTATCTTTACAAAATAAAGACCTTTTAGTTTTCTATGTTTTAGAACAATATTCCATCTGGAATTTAGATTAGGAGTTTAATTTTTACACTTTTATAATTCATCATCTACATTCTAAGAGGGGGTATTCAAAGAAACACTACTCTCTTAAGGATAATTTTGGCTCTAAGATTCTGTTTTGGAATGTGAGCAGCTTTATTCAAGACAAATTTACTGAATTGAAAATTATTGTATGTCTTGAAACACCAGATTTTTTGGCATCATTAAGAGTAGAGCACCTGCAGACCACCTGAATTTCTTTAAATTGTATCAATATAAATTTTTGCCAAGAAACATTCTTGACAAACAGCATTCGAAATTATCATCTTTGTAAAAAAAATTAATGTCTTTCAGTCAACACACTACGACAGAAAATGAACTTTTAGTTCCTTTATTAGGCTTTTGGTAAATCAATAAACACTGTTAATCAAAAGCCAATTTATATGCTATAAATTGGTCAATTGGTCAATAAGAAAAATGGAAAATTACCTATTAATAGGATTCTGGTTGGTGAAGTGTTATAAACTTACTTTTTAATGGTATAATGTTATGATTTGATTATCTCTAAATGAATACAATTAAACTATAAAATATTTCTAAATTCTGGGGGATAAAACAAATTATTTAAAATTCACTTTAACTAGTTAAAATATTTAATGAGGAAAAATAAAAAATTCTTCAGATTCTTTGTAAAGAAACTTTTATCGTAGAAAACTTACAAAAAATATTTATCAGTCTCTTCTATACAAATTGTGTTTGACGGACTCCATAAAAACTATAAAAGGGATAAACAAATTTCCTTTTTATATCATACATTACTTGAAATCATATTTTTTAGTCTGTGGATGTGTACACATTTGAACACAACTAATCTAGCCCAAATGAAAATTGTAATATGTAAAGATTTAAATACATAACATTATATATAAAATATTTATCAACATACCAATGATAAACTAGATCGCTTGGAAAAAGAGCGAGAAGAAAACCACTTTTGGAAATGATTACAGTTTTTATCATTTTCAGCTGTGTGGTCACCTTCCCACAAATCTGTTTTATCTATATTACACAAAAAATAACATTCAGTTAATAATATCATAACTAAGACAATACTCAACAGAAAGTAGACAATACTTAACAGACTAGTTTTTATAACACAGCTGTAAATGATGTTGTACATCATGATTATTTAATTCATTTATTGAATGGTCCAAAGAATTCAATACTAATAAAACAATCTAAAGAATAAAACTAAATGATGCAAAACTAAGCAAACTGGTAGTATATATTTAAGAAAGATTCACACAGAAAATATCTATTTTTGTAAACTACACATTTCAAAGTCCATTTTTTACTGCTCGTTACATATATTTGCTGTTTAAATACTTTTGCAGCTTTCTTTAGATTATATTTCTTCACAAATAATTCATGTGTGATTATCTACCTAAATTAATATGCTACCTTTTATCATTAATTTTAAATGCTTTATCTTACATGGCCAAAGATAAGTGCAATTTTCTAAAAGGTTTTGAAGATTACATTTTTTATCTTTTAATACTTAACTGTGATTCAATAATTATTTAAAAACGGCAAGAGAAAACACAACATGCTAGGTTCTTCCTTAAAATAATATATTTGTTCACAAAAAAAAACATTATTTGTACTTAAAAGGAAATTAATAAACTAGAAAGCATATCATATCAATATAAAAATTTGTAACTTTAAACTCAATCTTCAACTTACCATCAACAGATGTTAGTGTACGAGTTACTCTCCTTTGTGGTGTCACATGTTTAATAGAATTATGCTTTTTTAAGGCAAGTACACTTTTTTCTAGGATGTCAGATTGCAACTAAAAAATACGTTTCAATTTAAATATAACCGAAAAAAATTTTATATTAATTTAAAATATATTACAAAATTTCTTCAGAACATCATATATTACAATCATAAAATGAACTAATAAACACTTCTAAAACTTTATAATTAAGAAAATACCTGAAGAACTTCAAAATCACTTGGAAAATTGCTGGCAGGATTATTACGTGGTAAAATTTGCCAACTGTCTGGATCATATGAATTTAGAGCTGCTTGTAAAAACTTTACACGAGCTTCAGGATTATAAAACTTTTTAAAACTTACAATAAATTCTGAAATATTAAATAATAAAGATTCAAATAATTTCATCTTTTATGAAATACATCAAACATACAAAAATACTTAAAAACATTCACAGGTATAAATCTAACATAAATGCAATATAAACTAAAAATATATAAACCTTTAAAAAAAGGTGATTATGATATGAACATAAACATATATTAGAAGGTACAAATATAGTTAATTTCCCTTATCTAACTTCAGACACAGTCAATAAATAACAGCTCTGAAAAAACTATATAATAATCTCTGTAAGGTGAAATTCTTTGAAATTCTCATACGTTAGCATAATGTTTCATTTAACAGTAGCAAAATTTAACTGTATTTATGATTTCCCATCCTAACAATTAAATTACAGACATATTAGTGCAATATCCAAGACCCAATAAATAGCTATACAGTCGAACCCTGTTATAGTGAACCCGGTATATAACGTACTCACGGATATAATGAATGAAAATTTTGGTCCCACCATTTTCTTAATGTATGTAATTTATTTAATATTGTATCAGTTTAATGACATTGATTTTAGTCGATTTAATTCATAAACAATAATTTTTAATAGATTTTATTTTTTAATACATCATTATTGAATACATATTGCAACTAATGAGTTATACATTTTGTGAACTCTAGCATTTTTCTCTACAGTTCAGATATAGTGAACCACCAGATAAAGCGAACAAAACCTTTGGTTCCTTGAAGTTCGTTATAACGGGGTTCGACTGTAACACACATAGAAAAGAAACATTAACATGTTGCAGCCTAATATTAAAAAAATACTATATTAGTGCATAGATCATTAATGATCTAAACAAAATCTTGAATAGCTGTATGTGCAATTTTGGTCAAAATAATATCAAAGGAATTTAATTTCAAGTGCTCTAAATTTAGCCTCAGTACAATGTTACTGACTTACAACTGAATATTTGCATTCACAAATGCCTAACTTCTATCATAAAATTATTCTATGAGTTCTCAACATGCATCCAATTTACATATTTATTCTTAATTGCATCAAACCATAAAATTTTCAGCAAAAGATTGATTATTAAAATTCTAGCTACTTCACAATCAAAGAGTTTAGCGTAAGAAAATTAGTTTCAATTCTCTCCTTTATTTCCCCTTCCCCTCATTTGTAAAGAAAAAATATATTAGTTTTTCGAATTTACAGAAATTAGATGTAACTTTTGAATTTTTTTATTTATTTATTATATTTTTAAAGCTTAAAGTACACATTGTAAAGGATTAAATAATGTTATTAGAATATATATTAATAAAATCTTAAAAAATGCTTAATATATTATTAGATAATTATATATTATTAGAAACAGTAATTTAATGAGGTAAATTTATATTGTTTGTCAAAAATGGATAAAAATCTTTCAGAATACTTTAAACAAATTATGTATAAAAATATATTAGAACAGATATTATAAAAGTAGATTGAATAATACCTAAATTCTTAGCCATTTATATTAATAAAAGCCATCAATTAACCCTGATTCTACAACAGAAAAATGAAACAAGTTTCATTCATACACAAAGAGCTTCAAAATTGTCATGATGATATAATTAAAATGCTGAATATAAAATACAGAAATGCAAGAGAGAGGGTTATAAATATCTATTGAGGTAATCAACAGTTTACTATAATATAAATAAATAACTATAAAAATAAATTGAATATTAATTCATGTGCAACAGAATATAAAAAAAGAAAAGTGATTTTTAATTGATAGTATTTTCACAGAAATATTCTCAACAAGCTACTGCTCAAGCTTAGGAACATACAAAACTTTATTTGAGAGAATGTTATACCTTACTATGAAATGAAGAGTATATATAAATATGATTGAAAATTATAGTAAATCATAACAAATAGTTACAAATATTACCATTATCAACAATTTCTGATGAAAAATCTATGATAAAATGACTTGGCTGAGAATAATTTTGAGCAGCTGACTGAGATGTATAGAGGAAACACATCAGAAAATTAATGATGATCCATATAGAAATGTTGAAATGCATGCAGAAGAGTCTATTTCTGTATAAGCTGACATGGCGTAACCGCACTTTGAACCACATATTTCAACATGAGGTATAATGTAGGCCAAAACATAGATTAAAATCTGATCTAGGACATAATTCCAATCCATGGACTATAAAATGAATACCCTGAAAAAGAATATTATATTTTATATGAAATTTATTCATAATATAAAGTTTTGTTATTTAACATACATTTATTAATTACATATAAATTAATAAAAAATAATTATCAATTATTAACTCAACATACCTACAAAAACTAAAACTTAAGTACAATCAATAATATTGAATTCCAAAGAGAAGTTCCACAGGTCTACATGATTTTTCTCTTATGTCATATTCATATTCAACCACAATGAATCCAAATATAAAAGACAAAATGTTTAATCATTCATAGTTTTCAAATGAAAGACACTCTTATATCTGTAGTCAAACAAATTAAATTAAAGAACCTTTTAAAAATGTTAAGAACCATCAGTAATTACAGTATAAAATTGATCTTATCTTTATTCAAAATTTTCTCTCCCTACAGCCATTTTAAATGGCTCCTTGCAAGCTGACCTGAGTCACTCACATTCTCCTCTGGCCAATCTCATAGACCTGGGGTAACCACATGCTCGGAAGGGGACGTGAGGGGTGGTTGCCTGCTGCGGTTTACAACCACTGATGGGATGTACAACCCGAAAGGCCTTAGCTGCTATGCCCAGCCACATCCAGTGCATTTAAATCTTGCAAACAAGAAAATAAATGAAATTTAGAGAAAAAATTGATTAAAAAAAACCATCCTCTTTTATTACCTTTCAATAGCTTTAACAATCTCTTCAAAAGCTCTAAAGTTTCTAGACTCTTTTAATAGTGATTTAATGAACACAAATATGTTAGGGCTACAAGCATTATCTTAATGCATTTAAAACATTTGAAGGGAAGTCTCTTCTACACTTCTAGTCAAATATTCAAGTACACTAGATTCATGAAGAGTGCTGGCTGTTTATCGATTCTTCAAATGCTAATCTAAAGGCAGTTTAGCAATAGAATGGAAGCAAACAGAACTCGCTGCTCTTTGCTAATGTATCTCAGAGAAACACATAAGACAACATCAAAAAAATTTGAAAAAACAGGTTAAGAAGTGAACACCAGAAACCCACTATGTAATCCAAAACACAGAGTTATAGAGATGTTACAGAAAATGGGCTCTATCCCAATATAGAGATAACCAGTTTTGGTAAATCTTGACTTAAGATATGATCAATAACTACTTTCTTCATGTTCTATTAACCTCTTGTAATCTCCTTTCATACTTTTTTTCTTCTTAGATAGTAGTTCCTAATTTGCTGTTTCTCAAGCCATAACTAAAACTCTCAATTTATGTGGATTTCTCTATATCTCCCACTTTCTATGCTGTTTTGCTTATTGTTTGACAGAGTTCCTCAAGAGTTGACAATGGCATAATGAATGGATTCTAAGTTTTATTCATTGGAGTTATGGTGTCCAAAAAATATAGCAGATTTTTATAAGCAAATTGAATTAATTGTCATCTATACTTATATATAAAGAGAGAGCAATTTTGTACGTGGAAGGTAATCTCCAGAACCACTGCACCTATTTGAAAAATTCTTTCACTGTTTGAAAGGAACATTATTCCAGATGGACATAGGCTATGTATTATGTATATCTGATCAGTAGAAATAAAGTTAGGGGCTTAACCCTAACAATTTCCATTGTTACCGCTACTGTCCTCTACTGCTTTTTACGATGAAGACTCGAAGGATCCTTAGCGTGGTGCTATCGCGGTGGGCTTCTGTTCTGACGTTAGCGGTTCAAAACTAGCCGTTCTTCGGCACGCCTTTTTCTTTTCAAAAAAGCGGAGGTATTGATAAATACAAAAAGGATTTTTGAAACTGGCAACGTTAAAGGGTTTATTGAAGAAAACTACATTTGGAACTACGCTTTTTATTGGATATTTAAGGTAAAAAAAGATTTACAATTTATTGGCTATCAACTGGAAATTTATTGGTATAATATTTTGTTCAACCCGGACAAAGTCGGGACGGGCCGCTAGTTAAGTATAAATGTCTGAATCAAGAGTTGAGGCTGGAGGATGATCAAACTTCAATCCCTCAAAAACAGGATTGGTGCTTTCAATACTGTTTTGGTTTTAAATGTTTTTAATCAGTTTTTATAAATGTTATTCTCTATTTTATACTTTTTATTTCCAGTGTTTTTCAATTATTGTTTTATTTTCCATCTTAATCTCTTTTAAACAATGTCAGCATTTCATTTTCAACTTCATATTTTATTTTAACCTTAAAAGATGCTTTCTGTTTCATTTCATGTTTTGTATTCCCTATTATGCTCCAGATATAAAAATTACAAACTGCTAAAATATTGCAAACCTGAAAATTTTCTATCATTTAGGTAGATTTTTAATATGTGTTAGTTTATTTACCATCTTAACTTGTTTTTAGTCATACTACATTTTTTATTTCATCTTATTAAGAGTTTTCCATGTTGTTTCTGTTTTATACTCATATATATATATATACATACATATATATATATATATATATATATATATATATATTTGTCATTTTTGAGGTGAATAAGCTAATTCTTTAAAATTATATCTCATTCCTGTCCTTATTCATGCCCAGTCATCTCCTATTTTAATTGTACCAACTTATAGCACAAATAGAATGGCAGATATGTCACCGAAAGAGGTAATCCCTGTTTTGGGAATTAACCCGGAAAATGTTAATTTTTTTGCAATTGGAACAGTTCAGAAAAGGTTGACAGTATCGAGTAAATCTATATTTACACCATGATGAAAGGATTTCAAATAGAATCCTGTATACGCTGCTTTGGTGGACAAGATAAAAATCAACTCTTAGCCACTCAGCATAAAATTAGGATTGATCAAGATATTTGAAAAGGCAATGGGTAAAGATGGAATAAAACTTGTCAAGAAAAAAAAATTTCCATGCACTGGTTAAACAAAGATGTTTGTCCTTGGATGATACATATCCAAGACCCTGATTTCAAAAATGATGTGAAGGATGTAAAACCTAGAATGCATATGAAAACAAAAAAATTTTCAGAAATATAAATCAGCAGAAATTATTGAAAAACACGTTCTTCCTACAGGTTATCAGGTGCAGAATATTGTAAAACCCACACTTTCTCAACAGTCCCTTGAAGTTTTCAAAAAACAAACTGATGAGCATGGAGAAAATTACATAATTATAAAAAATAGATAAGAGGCACAGTAACAAATAGAATGAAAATTTCTGGGCCAACTCTTTTAATATCACATATTTTGAGTTTATAACTTCCATATATTTTATAAATATTCAAGAATTTTAAGCTAAAAACTAAAGAATTAAATCTTACCACCTTTCACTTTATTATACAGAAGGTAACAGACTATTTTTGCAATTATATTTTAATTTACCACAGTTACATTTATGAAGAAAAAAAAAAACTTTTCCATGCAGATTTTTTTTCTTTCTTTTTTGTTCAGGGTGGGGTAGGGGAGATGATTAATCTTATTAGCAAGTAATAAGAATACAACCAGAACTGAAAATTCTAAATATTAGGTAAAAGTAAATTATTCCCTGAATTTTTTTATAAGTAAAATAATATAAACAGTATCATAATAACCTCCTTTTTCAGTTATTGAACTATTCCAAGAAGCAGTTTGACTGGTTTTACTTAATTTGAGTACATTGATTTTTAAAAATTTCCTAACCATAGAAAATTAAATAAAATTTACCCATGCATATCAAATGAAATTTAGATCATAAAAAGTCTATTAATAAAACAACTTCATAATTCCAGTTATAAAATAACCAAGAGAGTTCCATTTATACCTAAATGAATCATCATAAAACATCTCAAATCATGATATTATTCTCTATTATCAGATGTATACAGGTAAAGTACAGATTTAAATTTATTCCCATTAATTTCTAACAAAGCATCATTAACATAAAATACATCTTACTTTCTTAACTTTCTACTGAAAACTATGAATGTGGATTTCTTTTTCTCAAATACTACATATAACTTAAAATTTTTTTTTAAGTTAACATATTTTCAAATTCAGAGTATACAGATCCCAATTATTTCAGATTTTCATTGCTAAATTAGCCAACATAACAGAAAAATAGACACTAAATATTTTTAATAAATATCAATATTCTCCCGAGATCAGTTAATATGAATTACGCGCAAGACAAGCACATTATTCAACTAAATAATAATCTTTATTAGGCATAGATTCTGATTTCCAGTAATGGAATCCAATCATACTTATACATGATGTTTCTAACTAGGCTATCATTTTTCCAGAAAAACACTGATTTAGCAAAGAAAATAAATGACTCAACGAGTGACTCATGATAAGATCTACTACAGTAAAGTTTTGAACAATTAACATACTATCTACAACATTCAATAGTCATATGTTCTCGTTATACGGAAGGAATAATGCATTTTCAAATCCAAAAGTAAAGCAAAATACTCTAAAAATGTATGTGTTTGTTACAAACACTTCAAACAAGCTGACACAAACAAATAAGAGAACTGACGAGTAAAAGTAAGAATACAGGCCCATGATTTAATATTTCTTGCAAAAAATCTTATTAACTTTCAACATTTATAGTTGAAAATTAAATACACCAATTGAGAAAGTTAATGTTAAGGCTTGAAATTTTTTATAGAACATATCAACATTTGAACTATCTTCATGAAAAATAAGCTTAGTATTCACGTAACACTTCTTAAAAAATGTAATCACGAGAAGAGATACGAATGTTAACAAAAGTGGGGATTTTCGATAATTCATCTTATAACTACATATCTTAAGGACTTTAATAAACTGTTCGATTCGAAGCAATAAAATTTGTGATCTACTGAACAGTTAAAAAAAAAAAAAAAAAAAAAAAATCTCCTGAAACAGAGAACTCCACAAGAGTGAGATTCCTCATTTCATTAAAGTCTATGTATATGTGATAGTTTTCCAGTTTACAAAACACTATTTTCTATTAACATTTCTTATTTGAAGTTAATTACCATAATTTTTCTTCGACCCAAACAGACATCCATAGTCCATAATTTCTTTTGAAATAAACTATAATATGAAGGGTTCAATTTTATTCTAAAACGTTTAAAAATACATTTCCATACATTCCAAGTAGATTGTCAGGCAGGTTAAACAACACATATTTTTCCGTCCAAGGAAGTACTCTACGGTTCCGGAGTGCCATATCCGTTTTTTAACATGTGAAATGTTCAACCAACCAATAAACAGTTACTTCCCGAAGACGTCAAAAGTTAAAGGTTCTCATTCAAAAATAAAGGTATTTATGCAATGGTTTGAAAAAAACCCAGTATATGGGGATTTTGATCAGAAATGGAAATCAAGTTAGGAGAGATTTGAAGATCTCTCACGATCTTAATATCAAAATTCAGTTAAATAGACTTAATGCCCGTAGTCGGAATAATATTAAGATCCATTCTAATACACGCTCAAACACGGATGTTGAGCCCTTAAGGGAACGGTGGACGTTATTTTTTTTACTTTTTATCATAGAGATATGAAATTTTATTTTCATATATACATTTCACCATAAATATATAGAACACCTTGAAAGAAATTTCCAATCTTATTAAAATTTTAAGATTTTTTTAAAAATTAAAATTTATAAACAAAATTTAAAATGCTCTTTGTGACTTAATTTTTGAGATATTTCCTCGATTTTACATTTTAGTCACTTAAACTGTATTACAAAAAAATCTGGATATCAATTATTTAATCCCTTGAATAGTTAATTTTTGAGAGATTTTTTTCTGAATTTCATCCAAATTTTGCCTTCTAATATAAATCAAATTATACTACCTTTATGAAGTCGAATCGTAAAATGCAAACCCAGTTTCTTTGTAAATAGTATCAGTATTTTTCCTTATCAATTTCATAAATTTTGAACAAAAATTAAGTCGCATGGAGCATTATTTAAACAATCTAAAAACCTTGAAAAATCTGTTTTGAGGAAAACAGATTTAAAGTTAATTAACACACTTACCTTTATTACTTCGTAGAAGCTTCATAAATGATTTTTTACTTGAAAAACTATTTTGGTACCATTATCCTACAGAAATATATATTCTTTTACAATAACACAATCAATATTACAATAAAAATAGATTTTCTCAAATAAAGGTCCACGGTCCCATTAACGACTGAAGACAACAACATTTGAAGGGCAAATTCTAGTACCCGTAGGTGCCAGACGTTACATTCCGCCGCCTCTTAATGGACTCCAAACGATGACTCACTTTAACACAGGGAAGGCTGATATCACAGATAGTCTTTGTAAGCAACTTTCTCTTAACCATAATATTCTGTATATAAGAACCTTTGTATCTTTATTCCTCATGCTGAACAGCTTTTTCTTTCTCCTCCACAAACTCCAATGCTCTCCTCTTTGATATTTGTATTCATACTGATAAACTTAAGAAAAATAAATCATCTTGTGTAGACCATTATAACCTCTCATGTTAGAAAAAACCCTACCAAACATCTAATTATCAAAACTCTTTTAGTAAACTGGCTTTTTAACTCTAAATTATTTTTCAGTTATTGGAAAAAACCATTGTGGTGCCCATCCACAAACTTAGCTCCAACTCTACCAACCCAACTAATTATCGCTCTGTTAAGTCTTTTTTCTGGGCTTTCAAAAGTCTACTTCAAAAATCTGAGCCTTCAAAAGTCAAATTTATACTCACTAGGTGTTCTGATGAGTACAGCAATACTAATGACATCATTACATCGGAACAGTTTGGTTTCACGTCTACACACTCCAGACAACATTAACTCTAGTGAGTTGTAGAACTCATTCAGGACGTCAAAAAATCTTAGAAAAAATCACTGGAGTTGTTATGGTAGTCACCGCAGGAGCCTTTGATCATATCTGGTTTGTAGGTCTTATCTTTAAATGAATTAACATTAATCTTCCGACTCAATTAATTAAAATTCTTAGCTTCTATCTCACTAACAGGTCTTTCTCTGTTATGTTCATTATCCAGGTTTTTCCTGTTAATAATAGTCCCTTTTCACCCAAGCTGATTTTTAGTGGCGTGCCGCAGGGTAACTTTCTTGGTTCTAAACTGTCAACATCTATATTAATGACATGCCTACTGTTTCCGTTTTCGATATTGTAGTTTATGCGGACTGTTCACGATGATCATAACTGATTTAAAATAAAAACTCCACAGAAAAGAAGTTACGAGAGCTTAGTAAGCGACAACCACATTTTATTACAAATATTGTTAGAATAAGTAACTCTTAAAACACGTAACCAGAACAACAACGAAATCTCATAAAAGAGCTTCCTCTGGCGATCACAGTACACCATCGAAACATCCTGGGCACCGATAACCAGGTCATCAGTTCAATGATAAACACTTTTCACAAATCGTTAAACAATATGAGAGTAGTACAGTAGTACAGTATGAAATATCAAGATGAAACATTAAAATTTTAACAATAACAACAAATAAAGCACTACTTATTAAATTATTAAAATCGTTTAGACATTAGATTTTACTAAAATGACAGGAAAAAACAAAAACCAAACAAAACCATTAATGTTCATCAACAGGCAGTCTGACCACTTTGTGTATTGGCCTCCGTAGTTCACATGAAACAGTTTTTAAGTTCACAGCTCTCACTCTTGAATCAGTTCCTTTGAACACTTCAATCACTCTTTGCCAATTTCCATTTCATTGGTGGAAAGTTATCCTCCTTAACAGTGGCACACCCAGGATTTTTTCTTGGGGGGGGGGGGGACCGAGATGAATGGATAAAAATATTTATAATGCATGGAGGGGGCCGAGATGAACGAATAAAAATATTTATAATGCAAAATCAAAATTTCTACTTCTTTGGGGGGGGGGGCAGGGCCCCCTGGGTGCGCCACTGCTCCTTAATCAAAACTAAATCATTTACGCGCAAATCTTCACATGGTTTCGTCCATTTGTTCCGTACTTGTAACTGCATTAAATTATCTTTCGACCAAGATTTCCAGAAAGATTGAGAAATCTGCGAAATTAGTTTCCATCTTTCTCGGATGGAGATTTCTCTTCTTTATGATCGGGCTCAGGAAATGCCTTGAGCTCGGCGCAAATGAGGAAGTGATCCGGTGTAATTACAGAATAGTCGTCTGGATCTTCAGATGTCGCAACCAAAGGTCGGGAATTCAACACCGCTTCAATCTCTGCCAGAATTGTGTAGAACTCTTCCTGTGTGAAGATCTGGAATCCTATGACCCGTTTCATATGGAATTTCATACTTTTCACTGCTGCCTCCCATAGGCCTCCAAAATGGGGAGCAGAGGGAACATTAAGTTTCCAATTTACTCCTTCCTCGGCTAGGTAACTACCGACCTGTTTGGAACACTTTTTAAAATAATTTCTTGCACCGATGTAATTTGTGCCATAATCGCTATAAATTTCAATGGGCTTTCCTCTACGTGCAATAAACCGTTTAATTGCTGCAATGCACGCGCCGGCACTAAGATCACTGATGAGCTCCAAGTGCACCGCCTTGGTGGTAAAACACACGAACATTTTCTGGGGTTTAATTCCTCTTCCACGACGAGGGCAAACTAGGAACGGTCCAGCGTAATCTGTTTCACATTTTAGGAATGCTCGTCAAGGAGTCACTCTTGCGGATGGTAAATCCACCATTATTTGATTTGCAAAATCGAGACGATACCTGGCACAGTTCACACAATTTCTTAATTCTTTACGGATGACAGATTTCAGTCCTGTGATCCAGTATTTCTGCTTGATAGCAGAACTTATTCATTGAGCACCTCCATGTAAATACGTGAAATGGAAATGTCTCACTATCATATTTGTTATAGGATGTTTTTTTTTTTGAAGAATTAATTGGTGTTTCACACTCGTTGGCAAATTAGAGTTCTTCAGTCGCCCACCAACACGAAGTAAACCACCATTGTCAAGAAATGGATTCAATTGCAGTAGTTTACTGGTTTTTAAGATCTTTTCACCCTTTAATGTCACAATTTCTTTATAATACTCAGTTTGTTGGACTAACTTTATTATTCGATCATGAGACTCTCGTAACTCTCTAGCTTCTAAAAAAGAAGATGACACTTTATTCCCTCTTATATTTCTAATAAATCGTAAGCACCATGCAACAACTCTTTGCAGCTTACTCCAGACAGAAATATTTTCCCAGAGATGTTCAACTGATTCCAATTTGACAACAAAACTCTTCACTGGACACCCTCTTTGTTCTTTCGAAATTTCTGACTCATCAATATTCGGCGATCTCTTAACCAACTGCTCAGGCCTACACTCATACTCCTTTTGAATCCAATCTGGACCTAACCACCATCTTTTATTCAACAACAAATTATCAGCAGATATTCCTCTAGTCAGTAAATTTGTTGGGTTATCTTCGGACGGACAATAACACCAATTGCTCGGGCTAGATTTCTCTTGAATTTCTAAGACACGATTGGCAACGAATTGTTTCCACCTGTTTGCACTTCCTCTGACCCGATACAATGCAATTTGGGAATCACTCCAAAACACCGTTTTCTCTATCATATTTTTAAAAACACTGCTAACCCCCAGTTTCCAATTCTAACACCAATCACAAGAGCCATCAACTCTAATCGAGGTAATGTTAATTTCTTTAGTGGAGCTACTCTATTTTTTGACATAATGAAGGATACTCTGTAATTTCCACTTTTATCCCGATATCTAAATAAACAACAGCTCCGTACGCACTTGGTGAGGCATCGCAAAATACATGCATCTCCACCTGCTTATCCCCCCAATCCAACAAACAATTCTTCGGAAGGGTAACGTCACCTAATTTATTAACTTCATCACACCAATTCATCCATTTTTGCCTCAATTCCACTGGTAATTCTTCATCCCAATCAATTGCTCTTTCCCATATCTCCTGTAATAACAACTTAATCCGAACAACAAATGGGGAAATGAAACCTACGGGATCGAAGATTCTTGCTGCAGTTTGTAATACGCATCTTTTACTATTTTTTAGTGACTTCCAGCAATCTAATAAACCTTTTATTTCCAAAAACAACACATCTTTCTCAGGATTCCAATTCACCCCTAAAACTTTCATCTGGTAAGTATTTACTTTTTCGACTTCACAAAGTCCGTTCTCAGCCCATAGTTTTTCTAAGTCTGTATTGTTAGATCTAAGCTTTCTCAAATTAAAACCACCGCTCTTTAAAATTGACACAGCATCCGATAACAATTCAAATGCTTCTCTCACACTATTTGCTCCAAAATATAAATCGTCGACATAGAGCGCAAAATTTAGCATCTCAACTGACTTAGATTTATTTTCCTTAAATTGTTTAATGTGATGCTTGATCGTGGCGCTTAAAATGAAAGGGGATGTTTTACAGCCAAAAGGAAGTCTTTTCATTCTCATAATTTTACACTCCTCACTAGGGTTATCTGAATACCAAAGACATTTTAAGAAATTTCTATCTCTTTCTGAAATACTAATCATTAAAAATGCCTTCTCAATGGCAGCGTTAAATGCTATTTTGAATTTACGAAAATTTAAAATCACATCAACGATATTAAGAAAGTTTGGGCCAGTTTCCAGACAATCATTTAAAGAAAGATTTCCCTTCGATTTTGAACTGCAGTTAAAAACTACTCGTACCTTTGTTGTTTCCTTTTCTTCCCTTACAACTGCTCGGTGAGGCATGAAATATTCAGATTTATCTCTTTCGCATTCCTCAATAACCCCTTTTATTTCCTGATCATTTATTATTTCTTTATACTCTTTAGCAACCTATTCATTTTTTGAAAAACCCTTATGCAACTCATCAAAACGCTTTTTAGCTAAAAAATAATTATCTCCTAATTCATCAGAAGTAATTTTCCACAATAAACCCGTTTCATATCTCAGTTCACGAATTTTAAGTTCCTTTCAAATTGATTTATAACCGCCTCATCAACCTTATTTATTTCTTCTCTTTCTTTAATGCCCAAAACTTCGAGATCCCACAACACTTGAACTTCTGCTGCAGTTCCGCAGAAATTTGTTGACACTGTACTCTTAAAGGCAGATCTATTGTCTTGTTGAATTCCTTGTAACGCAAAGCCGTAAAGCGTCGGTATGCAAGTAATAGTTTCGTCTATTTTCTTAAATCCGGAACTATCAACCTCTTGCCAAAACACATCTGCACCGATTAGAAGCTCGATGTTTATGTTATTTTCGCAACAGTCAGCTAAAACCAATCCCCGCGAATTCATGATACACTGCACATCTAAACTTGGGACCGAAATTGGGGCAGCTGTAATAGTGTCTGCGATTAATATTTCGATACTAATAAACTTATTAGGATCATACCTACTTGTTAAATTAATTTCAGCAACGTCATAACTTTTCTCATTCTGTCTTGTTGAGCCAAAGGAAAAAAAATGATAATTTTTCTTTCCTGACTGGTTTTAACTTCAAGCAATCAGCTAAAGATCTCGTACACCAACTCATTTCTGAACCATTATCACACAAAACTCTAATTTATTTATTAAATTTTGACTTATCATCGGAATTACTTGCATATACACTACACGTGAGTAATAGTACAGTGGACATTTTAAAGTTTGACACAGAAGCAACCTATAAATCTTTCACTGAGTGGGAACAGCCTCATCTGTCTTATGAGGAGTTCTGTTTCCATTACGCTCTCTAGGAAAATGTATTATTTGATTATGCGGTTTCCCACAAAAACAATTTTTTGCCCTACAATCAGGAGAGAAACATTTATAACATAAGTTATTATTTTTTACATATTCTACTCGCTCATAAACATTTTAAAACTGGGGCAAGCAAATAACTTATGAGATTCATTTGATTTACATAAAATACACTTTGACATTTTCACCCCAGATACATACACATTTGAAAAATTTCTAGAACTATTGTTACGATATTTGTTCACATAATTTGTTTCTCCTCTTTTATTTTCAGCACCTGAAAATAATCATTTGGTGAAAAAAGATTCTGGTTTCTGTTTACCCTTTGATGACAAATAAATATCGCATTCTCGCCCCAATGTTTGGGGTCTAAAAAATTTTTCACCTTGTTTAACTGCAATATGGGTCTTTAATTCAAGGTCTAGTTAAGAAAAAAGCTTATCAGAAACCACGAGCTGACACAGTGAATTAAAATCTTTCACTTCACGCAGTTGGCAATAATATTCAAAATTAGCACTTAACCTTGACGCATATTGTACAAAATTTTCTTTTGGCTATTTTTGCGCATCACGAAAAAAATTCAAGCACTCTTGAGGAGTCGGTTGGAATTCCTTTAAAATTAAGACTTTAAGTTTATCATAGTTTTTAATATCTCCTTCCTTTACATATATCATTAAATTTGTAACCCTTTTCCCTAAAATATTTAATAGAATTTCTGATTTTAAATCTTCCGGTACATTTTTTGGGAACAGATGTATTACACGCACCTCCCTTGGCGACAAAATTTTTTTGACGCCAAATACTCGTCAAAAAAATTTTGTCGCCAAAACAGGCCTACGCGGACATTTTACACTTAAAATAACAAATATACACAAAATATCAATAACAACTCAAATATAAAAATAAATTCAAAACAAACTTACCAATGGCAATAATAAACTTTTAAAAACATGTCACAAAACCACAACAGCTACTTTAAAACATACACGAATATATCTAAAAACGGCTGTATTAAAATTCAAAACCTAAACAGAAATGCTCAACCGCTACTTTAAAACACGCAAAAATATCTAAAAACAGCTGTATTAAACTTCAAAACCTCAGCAGAAATACTCAACCACTTATTTAAAACATACGCAAATATATCTAAAAACGGCTATATTAAAATTCAAAACCTAAACAGAAATGCTCAACCGCTACTTTAAAACATACGCAAAATATATCAAAAAACGAAGACATTAAACTTCCAAAAACATTACAGAAATCCTAAACCGCTACTATGAAACGCTAACAAAAATATCGAACACCGGTATATTAAACTTCGAAAAACACTACACAATACCACAACACCTATTCAGGGTTGCAACAAAAAACAAACATCACGCCAAATCGGATGGCTGCCAGACCAAAAAAAAATTGCTAAAAATAAAAAAAATCGCCAAACATAAAAAAAAATCGCCAAATTGAAAAAGGTGCGTGAAACACATCTGTACCAAATATCGAACACCGGTATATTAAACTTCCAAAAACACTACACAATACCACAACACCTATTCAGGGTTGCAACAAAAAACAAACATCACGCCAAATCGCATGGCTGCCAGACCAAACAAAAAAATCGCTAAAAATTAAAAAAATCGCCAAATTGAAAAAGGTGCGTGAAACACATCTGTACCATTTTTTGTTCTAAAAGCTTTTTCAATTGATTGAAAAAATAGGTTGAATGACTCTGCTTTAGTAGGCACTGGAATTGTTAAAGTTTTTACACTTTTGATTAAACTTTCTGTACTCTGGTTTGAAGAATCTGACTCAAAATTTTGACTTTGTGGTAATTCCTTTTTAAGGTTAGCTAACTCTAATTGCTTTTCTAATTGTGAGAGTTTTATTGTCTCTAACTGCAATTTGATTTCGCTATCTAATTTAAGTTCTTTCTTCTTCTCCAATATATTTGCTATCACATTTTTCACGAACTCAGCATCACATTTAAAAATCTCAGAATTCTCTATTAGATTTTTCAAAGTAATTACTTGGCGACAATTGGAACATCTAAACCTAATTCCTCCGCTACTAGATTCAACTCGTCCTTTTTTAACGATTTGATATCCATTTTAACACAACAAGTCTAAAAAAACTAATTTTAGCACCAACAGTAAAAATAAGAAACTCAATATAAAAAAATCTACAACTTAAAGAAACTCACCATTTATCTCACACAAAGCCTACCTTCCAACGCACTCTTAAGTCAAAATATTAAGCTCCAAATATCCCACATTCCTGACACCAAAAATGTTCACGATGACCATCACTGATTTAAAATAAAAACTCCACAGAAAAGAAGTTACGAGAGCTCAGTAAGCGACAACCATATTTTATTACAAATATTGTTAGAATAAGTAACTCTTAAAACACGTAACCAGGACAACAACGAGATCTCATAAAAGATCTCCCTCTGGCGATCACAGTAAACCATAATAACACGAACGATATAGTCATAATCTTCCGACACAGACAATCACGGTCCATAGGTTCCATTCTCGGCCAAACTTTATTTAATTTATATATGTGGTGAATATACTGTCCGATGCAGAGTTGTAATGAAGCAGCACAGTCCACACAAAATTACTCATTTTCTATGCTACAGATATCACAAATATGGACAATATTAATAGGATTCGAATCACTGAGCTCCATTTCTTATCCCAATTCCAAAACCACTAGTTAAATTGAGAGAGAGGGTGCGTCGCAGCATCATCTTGAAAACAATGGCATTCGTCGCAATAATTACGCGTCTTTTGTCATGTGCGCGGATCTCACTGCTGTCCTGACCACTGCTCACCATCAAAATTTAATAGCCAGTTTTATTCAAAATCACACCGAGGCCCTGGAAAATTAAAGTTAAACCTCTCTAAATGCCAAGCCATCTATTTCTCAAATCCTCCCCGTCTTTACATTTTCAACTAAGTTATTAAGTGGGAAATCTCTGTGAAGTATTTGGGTGTAAACCTCGAAAACAAGATGATCGTAAAATGAAACAGCTACGCTACCTCTTTTTTGCCCCCCTCTTAACAATAGGAATAAAAGTTACTCTATAAGTCAGTAATTCTTCCAACGGCTTTTTACGCTGCACTTGTCTGGACTCAAGCTGCCAAATCTAACATCGATATAATTGAATGCTTCCAAAATAGAACAGAGGAATATTAGAAAGGCTTTCAGATACCCTTTAATGCGGTCATTAGGAGGGATTTCGATATCCGAATTTTCCGTAGGATCACTCAACAGCTCTCAGCCAACTTTTATAACAATATCGACAAGATTCCTAACGAGATAATTGCTGAATTCCCCGATTATGATTATCGAGACGGTGTTTTCAGTAAGCGCCCCCGCGCTTCTCAACTTGAGCAAGCGTGGACTAATTCTCCCCTCTCTCCTTTTCTGCGTGGGTACGTCTTTTTTATTAATTAAAACAAATCAAAAATAAAATAAAAATGTTTATTAAAAATAAACAAATAAAAATCAAGATTAACAATTATAAATAATATAGAATTAAAAATAAATTAAAATAAAATATTTTCTATGTGTTCCTAATTTTTTATGTTCTTTAACTTTTAATTAACTGCTCCTAGTTAATAGTTTACTTAAATTTAATTTCTCTTAACTCAGCACAACAATCCATTGTAAAGTAATTCTATCTTAAAAACTTCTACTAGCCAATTTCATGAGCACACTTATTCAAATTAATCACTGTCATCCCTTGAGTTAAAGCCTTTGGCCCAGATACTCCGAAAAGAGCCATAAGAGATTCTCTCTCACGGTCCATGATTAGAAATATCCAAAACTATTTTAAATTTTATTAACATTGGCTGCATTGTTGGCGCATTAAAGTTAACACCTTGAAATGTGCTGCTGTTTACTTCCGTTATACTATTACTCTGCGACCCCGTCAATAACTATCTCCTTAACCCTAAAAGCGTTAAAGACTCAAGAGAACTTTCCACTCGTAGGATGTTTCTACTGGTTTCAAGATAACTGGAGAAAGAAAGAACTGAAGCACAAATTCGGTGTTTCTCAAAATTGTTCGACGAATTTCATACCCCTTTTCGAGGGTGAAATAGGCGGTCCTTTTGTTGGTCCCCGTTCCTCAGAGCTCATTATCTCTCCTGTTATCTATGGTAAAATCTGGGCTAGTTTTTAGAATAGCATGGCAGTTTGGCTTCAAAATTTTCCCAGGGAAATAAGAGGAAGGAAAAAGTTTTAAAAGTAATTTAATATTCTAATGTAACTGCAATTTAAAAAAATATTTATTTCCAAAAATACACCTTAAAACAAACATGTAAAAATAACCAGCAGTAAAAATGTTTAAGAATAAAATAAAATACTTAATACTGTAAATTTATTTTTTATAATTACAAGATAAAAAGAACTTTTTATATACCATGTTTTTAAATTTTCTGTTGAATCATATAAACTTGACAATTCTATGTATTAATAAATACTTTTTAAAATTTTTTGATGAATTATCCCATCAACTTGAAAGAAAATGAAGTTAATTGGAAGTTAACTTGCGTTTAACTTTTCGTTCCCGTTCCGGCCGATAGATGGCTGCACCAGTCTACAAAAACAATTAACTGAAAATGAATTCAAATCTGCTTAAAGATGGCTAAAAGTATTAAATAATGCATTGTCATCGTGTTCTGAGCTATTCTAAAAGTTTCAAATGTCTAGCTAGTTGGGAAGTTACTTAAAAATCGATTGCAAGATTTGTACCGGACAAACACACACACACACACACACACACACAAACAAACAAACAAGAAAACGAGTTAATAAAAACATGGTAAAAATACTGCAAGTAACTTCCTGTGAGAGTGGCCAGGTATTCATATTGATACAATAGGCATATTATATTTTGAAATCAGTTACGCAGCATTTAAAGAGCTTTTCAAAGTCTCAGGTATGCTATAGTAGTTTTACATGTGTAAAAAGCTTAGTTATTAAATACATATAGGGTTAGTGACATAGTTTGAAATTAATCATAAAGGCTGTTTACTTTCATGTATTGTCATTAAGATATTTGCACACATTTGAACACTTTTACTGTTTTTCTGGGACTACAATTTAGCCTTCTTCCTTCAAATTTTATTCCTTTATTTTCTAAGTTATTCAGAATATTTGTTTAGTCCTTACATTCATATGAAAATTAAAACTTTCCTATTAGAAAATTAATTTAAAAGAGACAGAAAAAATTCTGAAGAATAATAGATTATATATATATATATATACTTACACTTACTTAAAAACAGTCATATATTTCTTAGCGAGTTGTGACGGATATATGACCGAGTTTTCATCAAAAAGAATTTACATAAATACCTAATACACAAAATTAAATAATTTACTTAAACTATTTAAAAAAGTAGCTTCATAAAAACACAAAAAGTTCTGACATGGTATACTCACTTAATTAGTCTTTGTGATACTCGATATAAAAATAAATCTAGCAAATTTTCTGAAAAATATTTAATGTTCTTGACTTCAATTTCATTTTGGGCATTAATTTATGTCGTTGACTGAAGACTGTTTTATTGTAGGTCAAGGGTTATCTAAATATTTCATTCACAGTGAGAAATTCTTTTATCTAATTAGTTGATGAATTGTGAAAATTAAAATCACAAATGGCACAAAATTAATCAGCAACTCAGAAACAAAACCATTTATTTGTGAGGTCTGTAAAGAAACATATTTGCAAGATTTTAATAGGGCTAAACATAAATATTCTGATCATATGTACACATGACATTTGTCAAAAGATTTTCTTGAAGAGAATTTATCTGAAAATATGTCATATTTATTACAGATAAAAATCCTTTCGATTGTTCAATATCAGAAAAGTTTAAAACAAGAATCTCAATAAAAATATTTATTGTTTTATACATACATGACAGAAACCATTTGAAGGCGAGATGTCTGTCTAAGAATTTTTGACAGGTATTTTTAAAATTCAATATTGCTACCATACAAGAGAAAAGCTGTATAGATGTGATAAAGGATGAAAGGGTATCTATGATAAAAGTTCAGGGAGAAATAATCATTGTTCAGAAATGCAAAGAAAATATTTCTTTTTCATATAAAAAACTGGTAAAGAAAAAGACTCTTCAGTCATACACTAATATCTGAATGCAGAATACATACGATTTTATAAGTTTCAACAACAGTGATAGTAATGTCACTAAAATAATCTTTATGCATACAGAATGATATATATATAAACTTTAAATAATACATCATAAAGAGAGATATGTGGCTGGCCTTCAATGGATAACCATTTTTAAGAAGAAGTATATTGGCATAGTGAAAATAAAAAGCTGCTGACCCCCATGCCATAATTATTGACACTTATTGATTCAAAATGCTACTATAATAAGGATATTTCTAAGTTTTCACAAATACGTCAGTCTTGCAATCGAGTAAAGTGATATTGTGCTTAGATAAAATTTTATAACTCTTAAGAATTGTTAAATGTATTAAATAGAAATTAATATCATTTTAAGGCTACTAACAAAATGACTACATAAACATAACTTCATAAAATTTCCATGTAATTCAGAAGTTAATGAGATTTGAAAGATGAAATGAAGTTTAATAAAGTATTTATAAATTGTTTACATTCGTATCTGTTTGAAAAATCCTTAATTCCAAACAGTTCATAAACTAAAATTGGCATGAAAACAGGTGAAGTATTCACTCTAAATAATCCTCTGAGAATATATTTTCAAATGCTTGCATAGCTTGAAATTTCAGCATAGCTACAAAACTTTGTCACAAATATCAAATTAATATATGAAGAAATACCAGTGATAAAATTTCTGAAATATATATATATATTTTTTGTGGCTCGCAAAGTCTTTTGTGAAGACACATAATTGTAAATATAAAAAATATGGAATATTATGTTGATTCATAAAAAAAAAGAATAAATAAGCAACAAATATTCACATTTAATCAATCTTTACAGTAATCATTAATTTACCTTTTATAAGATAAAATATTTTTCACTTCCCCATCTATCCTCCTTTCATGTAGCAGCTTTTCATAAAGTAATCTGGCCCTCATCACATTTAGAGTTGCGCAGGTCTGGTTTACACCAACAAAGGCACATGATTTTATGTCCAACATTTGCATCAAATTCAAGTTTAAGTTTAGTTTCACAAATTGTTTTTTATTATATATATATACCGGGTGCATCATAAATTCGTGCAAAGTTAAAAAATTCATAATAAAAGAAGTGATGCTTGGAAAAATTTTCTGCTTGCGTCAATAAGATCAGAGGGACATTGGATTTTTTTCCATGTAAAAAAAAAAGTTTCCAAAAGTAACCGAAAGAGGGCACTCACACGTCATACGGAGACGTTTTATGCAAATCAGGCAATTCTCAATTGACACCTTGGCTCTCCCGCTTTCGCGTATCAGCCCATGGACACCTGAAGACCAGCTGCTACGTATATGCAAATCAGGCAAACTCAAACAGATCACAATAATATGAGACTGTGCATTTATTTTAGAGTAACAGATGTTTAACATTACTACCACGACAAGATAATAGGCAAGTGAGACACGTCACTAAGCCCATTACAGCAGATTCTACCATCGATGGCCGCGACTGTCTGTCGAATGACATTTTTCAGCTCCACCAAAGTGGTTGGGGAGCCCCGATACACATGAGACTTTAAGTATCTCCCCTACTAAAAATTTCCCGGGGTCAAGTCTAGTGATTGTGAGGGCCACTGAACCTTATAACCATGACTTATAGAACTCGGTCTTTAGTGAAAGATTCCAACAGGAACGTCTTGATATCACACAAAATGTGGGGCAGAGCACCATCCTGCATGAAGGTGACAACAGGTAACGCATGCTTTTCCTGCAATACAGGCTTAACGAGGTCACTCAAAAGCGCCCTCTTTTGGTTACTTTTTTTTTTACATGGAAAAAGAATCCAATGTTCCTCGGATCCTATTCGCGAAAACAGAAAAATTTTCAGAGCATTATTTCTTTTATTACAAATTTTTGAACTTTGCACGAATTTATGATGCACCCGGTGTATATATATATATATATCTTAGAAAAATGTATTGATAACAACTTGATGTATAATTTTCTTGCAGCATAATTTCTCTTGATCTATTTCAATAGCTCCTAACTGTACGGCTTTGTTCATAATTTTGAGAAAAGAGAGATGCTCTAAAGTTATTAAAATATGGATTTATTTTTTTATAATTATTACTGATATTTTTACATATTTGTATTTACATTATACTAAAAAATATATAATTAATACAATAAGTATTCAAATATTATTACTCAATTCTCACATAATATCAATTATTTATATTTTTTCTAACGGAAACTACAAACTTTACAATATAACTGAAGAGTAAGTGCTGTTGAAAGAAAACTCACAGCAAATATCAAGACATTAAATAACCCCTATAGCTCTCTAATTAAGTTCCAAAAGAGAAAATTAATTTCTGAATACTATAAGCAATTTCCAAAAACACATTGATCAAATAAAATTATTACTAAAAGTGAAAATGAACTAAGAATTGCTAATATCCATCTCAGCAAGTTCAGATTTATGTAAACAAAAATCAACTGGCCCCTCAGAGTTGAAAGATTTTTCTGTGTACATAAAGAGATAGAAATGTATTTTACTATTTAACAGAAAAAGCTTGAGGGATTTCATAAGCTCTGCCAAAAAATTAGAGGAGAAATTTTACACTGAATGACAAGATCCAGAGATATTTATTGGATTCACACTGTAAACTTCAAGATATAAAGTAAAATTTCTAGAAAATTATTTTCAAATCAGAAGACAAATAACAAAATAAAAACTTCAAAAGGATGTAAATAAATAACTTACTGTCACTTTTTAACTTCATAGGTGTAATATCTTGAAACAAACCCTCCTCCAGAAAAATGTACAAACTCTAATTTAAACATAAAATAGTATGTCTTTATGGCACAATAGTTTATAGTAGACTTGCAGCTCTATTTTGAGTAGCAACTGAATATAAACAGACATAATAGTAGCAAAATGTAATAATATAAAGTAAAATTAATCTTAAAAATTCAATATACAAATAAATTAGAATCTAATTTGTATTCCAAATGCATCAGAAATAGCCATTCTTCTGATGAAATTAAAATTCTATGAACAATTTAAAACAAACTGGGTTTTAAAGGCATTAAAAATGGTAATAGATAGAATGGCTATTAAAATAGCCAAAAAGTAATAATACAGTCTACTTTCAGGTAATTGCAGCTTTTTCTGTTGGCAGTTTTTGTTGGTTAGTAGAATAAATTTTTACGTAAATTTTGATTATCATGAACATTTAATTTGTGTATCTTCTCAGGCCAGTAAATAAATTTAGATTTATTTTAGCACAACTTTGTAATCACAAATTTATCAAACATTAACAAATGACTCTTCCAGGGAGTCTCTTAAGTATCTCTACTATGATTCAAAATACAAACTAGTATTAAGGTTTTTTACTCTGATCAATAAACAGCATCTGGAGTTATGGTGATCATTCAGATGCAAACTGTAAAATTTAAATGGAAGGAATATTCACTTTTAAAAAGGTTATAGTTAATCTTGGCTTATATACTTATATATCTAATTTCACATGCATATTTCTATATGAAAGAGCATATATCCGAAATATTTAATAAGTGATTATCTCTTTATCAGGGGTATCCAACCCATGGCCTGCATGCAGCCCAAATCAAGTAATAGTGCGGTTCACAAAGAGAGCTCAAAGCGAAAAATAAAAATCAATAACCAGCCTCGGCAATGATGACAGGCGGTCTTACAGATCCCACTTTGTTAATTCCACAAATTGATAATACATCATTCGAAATATCTTTATGCGTGTAATTTCTGTATATTAATTTCATTACAAAAATGAAACATGAAGTTTATACAAATTTAATATTTCATATTTATAATGATACTAAAATTAGTATGCACATAAGTGAAGTATACTAAGAACCCAAGTACTTTGGTTCAAACTAGAACCAAATATTGAATGAACATCTTGAGAACTCCCTGAGAATTGCGACCACTTGTACTGACCTCGATATTGATGCATTAGTTTCTCAAATTCAATGCCAAATATCACATTAATTTTATGACTTCTATAGTTACCTTTAATAAAATTTATAATGACATAAATATAACTATATATATTATACTATTTTAAATGTTAGGTATATTTTTGTGTGGCCCAAAACAGTTCGTCTTCTTTCAATGTAGCCCAAGGAAGCTAAAAGGTTGGACACCCCTGCTCTATATTGTTTATAAAAATTACTATTTCTCAACAAGAAAAGAAAAATAGATTTTTTAAGAGCCCTCTAAATATATAACAAAAATTAATATTCCTAAGAATATTTAAGGATATACATTTTTAAGTAAAATATTTAGGATTTAACATTACTAAGCTCCCTCATGAAATTTGCACACAAAAAAACCCATCTGTCTCTGACCAAGTTAAATCATGCTGAATAATGAATAAAAATGTTATGACATCTATCTAACCAAATTTTGACAATCTGATATTTTTTATAACTTCTTAACCGTTTATTTCTGCATAATTCTATGACATATTTTTAAAAATTTTGTAAATACTTCTGTATTTTGAAATTTTAAAGATATTGTTCTCTCAATTTTTCTGAGTGAAAGAATATCATAATTTGATTGTGATTATTTCAGCATTAAAAGAGCAAAGATATGGATAACATTTCAAAATTAAACATTTTAATAATTATAAAAGATGTGTCTTATATGCAAAAGATTATAAAAAACAAGAAACAATATATGAAAGGATTTTACAAATATCACAAGTAAATTCATCATTACATCAGCAATCCTGATAAACTTTCTAGAGAACTCTCTGTTTGACAGAGGCAAAAAAATTAACAAAACCAAGATCTTTATATAAATCACTATATTCTTTAAGCATATTTTAGATGAAAATAACTACTAATACAAAGTAATATATCACATGATCATTAAATGGAAAGGTTAATTTGCTTTCTTCTATAGGTTCTTTCCTTGACTTTGCCGATACACAACAACAATAAAGCAATTTCAGAATACTTTCTTTCAAATCTGCATACATGACTGCAAATATTCCATAGACTTGTTGATGACAGCTGAAAATCTTGTAATGGTAAAACTCTTAAAGAAGTTATGTGAGAAAACCCTTTTACCCAAATAAGCATAATTCATTCTGAAAACGACAACAGTAATGAACATAGTATTTAGTAAGTTTTGATATCACAGACAGAGAATTTTTTAACATATTCTCGTAATACTTAATCATCCGGAAACTTTTCTGCAAATTCTATCAAGCGTTTTTCAATTTTGCGTCGGCGAAAATTATACATGGTCACACACAAATTGAAAGTAAGAATTAAATAATACTTGGAAGAAAAGGCTGACAGCAATGCTGTCACGGGCTAATTCACTCCGTGATTACTAAAAAAAAGAAAGACAAGAAAAAAAGTAAAAAGAAAAAGAAACTGAAACACATCAAAATCGCGAAAGATTGATACTTTCGGGTTCGCATGCTTCATGGCAGTTGTGCAAGTGTAGGGTTTAGTTTCATGCGGTTTCCTTACAACTTGATAAAATTTCAAAACATCAGTAATGACGTCATAACTGTCAGACAAATAAATTATGTCCCCGAATTATTATTTCTGCTCACAAAGCGAACGAGTTTCTTCTTTGTTCATTAAAGAATTAGCCACAAAGTTTACGTTTAAATATACATACATATATATATATATATAATGTGTTTGCACCCCAAATTCATTCTTTACTGCCAAGCATGCATCCCTCCCCCCCCAAAAAAAATTTTTTTTGAAGGTTCATGGTTAACAGTAAAGAATGAATTGTTATGAATGATGAAAGAGAAAGAATCACCCGCTAGCCACGATTCCCGTTTGTTTACAAACTACGCTGTCTGCTATGGTTGTCTGATACTCGAAAGCAAAACTATTTTTTTAAGAATTATTATTCGCTTTACAAAATGGATATAACTCCACTTTTTAAAGCGTGTATTAAAACCTTGAGAACTCGGAATAAAGCATTAGGGCTTGGAGAAAAAGATAAAGCCATACTGGGGCTTAATAATCGAGGAAGTAAAATGAAATCCGAATTTGCTGTTAAAGCTAAAGAGGTGGTAAGTTTTTTTAAGTAAGTAATTTATTATGAGAGAAGCATTAGATGACAATTTCTGTTATTTAATTCTCAACTATGTTTCCTTTTACCATCAGCGTACTCTGGGAGAATCTTGTATATATTTATTGTAGTTTGTAGATAATTTTTAGTTTTATTCGATCACCTTACACTTATGTAACGAGAAAACTTTATTAACCAAAATCATAATCTATAACACCAAGGTGTTTATATAATTTTGTGGTTTTATATAATTATGAAATTTTTAATGCAATTATTACAGCTTGGAACTATAACCAAAATGCGTGATTTCTTACTGGAACACAGGAAAGACTATATTGCTGTAAAGTGAGTATTAACATCATATACCTTAGTATGCAGTTCTGTATACAGATAAATCAACATATTATTAAAGAAGTGAAATCATTCATACAATATTAACTTTACATATTGTAAGTCTACGTGTAGCTCATTCTCTGAATTTTTAATCGTAAATTTTTCAAATAAAATTCTCCTGATAAATAATCAAACCATCTGATATTATCAAATAAATTATTTTAAAATGCTATTTAAAAAATGTGTAAAATTAAAAAATGGTACTGTAATTTCAAACATAAGGCCTCTTTCAAGCAAAAGAAAAAAAAGCTTATAAGCTTTAGAAAATGTTTTGCAAATCTATATCCCCTGTTTAATTAACTCTTAAATAATTATTACTGAAGAAAATAAATATTGTGGTTTAAAAGTTTTACAAAGTTTGGGATTGAAGTACTAAAAAAGTAATAATGCTGATTAACAAGAAAAAAAAAAAAAAAAAATCAAAAGGAATAATTATATAATTTTTGGAAACTTTTCAGTTGCTTTTATATTCATTATTTTTTTTCAATATAAGTGCTTACATTATAATGCATTTAAGCTGTCTAAAATGATTAAATTACCAAGTTTCTTTGTTATCGCCAGTAAAAAGGTTCTTAAAGCAAAACTATCTTACTGGAATTATTTTATAGATGTTATTTATAACAAGTTTTATTTGAAAAAAAATCAATTATTGTATAAATCTTTCTATAATAAGACTTGCTGAAAAACTGACTTTTTATTTATTTTAATCTGTTTTTAGTACAAATTTAATAAAAATTCTTCAATGAATTAAACTTAAAGGTTATTAGAGGTTATACTGCTTTGCCCAACTACAATTTTTTTTACTGTTTTATGTAATTTACTATTCCTTCAAAAATTTAAGAAATTTTTAAAGGAATAGAAAACTATAAAAAATATTTAGCTACTATCTGTGTTTTCTGTCTTGATTAAAAAATATACTTTAATAATATAGCAACAACTAAAGTATGTTTAAATTATTTTAGTCATATTCTACATGGTGTTTCAAGTATGACAGACAGTGAAAGAGATAAAATTGATAGTGATGCTCAAGCATTCATGCAGATGTGTGTTGAAGTTATAAAAACATTAGGTCAAGAAGGTATACTTTTAGTAATATTTTTTATGGTATATTATACTATCAGTTATAAGAGTGGGTATTTGAATTGCGTTATTGGTTTAAATTTTTAAACAGTCAACACTTATGCTGCTTGGTGATTAATATACTCATGCCAAATTATTATTATTTGTTGACTGTTCATAAATATAGCTTTTTTTTAAAGTTTTGATTGTTTCTTTATTTCCTAACTGCACACTGCAAAATGAAACATACAGACAATGAAATAGTTTTAAAAGAGAGAGTAACTAAGGTATTTCCAAAGTTGACTAATTTATTGGGAAATTGAGGACTCATGTTATACCTTGTACTTATATTTTGGTTTAAAAAGTTACTGTGTTTTGTCAAAGAAATCTATCTTGTGAGTAAATTAAACTTTTTTGTCAAATGCTGCTCAATAATAAATTGAAAAAGGAAACAAGATGCATACATGATAACATGACAATATGAATGAAAGATTAAGAATTTTAGGTATCAGTACTTTTAATGAGTCTTAGTTGCATGATACATATCAGATAAGATAGCATGCATATCCTCTTTGAAGGATTTAAAATTTTAGGAGGCAGTGATTTAGTGCATTTGAATGAAATAAATCCTTTAAAAATTCAACTTTCATTTTTAGAGTATAAGTTTTGTATTAAAAGAAAATCAAGAATTTTTTTTTTCATGAAAATGACAGGATTTTTTTTTCCATAAAAAGTTTTTTAGTTAAGCCTTTTTATGAATATGGTGTTTAGACATTTAGCTTGGAGTTAAACATTTCTAAAATTTTACCAGTTTTGGTTATTGGTCAAGAAATGAACAGAAAAGTTACATTAAAAAATATATATGGATACTTTATTGTACCAAAATCACATTTATGCTGCATGGAGGAAGAGGTTTAAAAAATTTTTGAACTGGCAAAATTATGTTGATAAGAGGACTATAATGTTTTGCCTTTAAAAGGAAAAAAAAAGAGATGGGATTTTTTTTCTTTTTTCAAATTAGTTTTCAAAGCAACATTTGTAAAAAAAATTAGATACGAGTTTATGAGTTGTTAAACATGAAAACAGCTGAGATTTATGCATATGAATAAAATTTAAAAAAAGGAAAGTTTCTGTTTGTATGCTAAGGAAAAATACATAATTAAAAGTATTTTTTAACACGTTCATTAAACGTCGGCATCTGAGGATGGATATGTGAATTTTAGTTGCAGCAAATGTGTTAAGTCAGAAATCGAAGGTTTTGATAAAGGAGTTATTAGTTAGAAAAATGATAAAAAATTATTATATATAGATGGAATTTAAAAGCTTTCTCTCTCCATATATGTTACTATTTTTGTCTGAATGTTAATTTAGATATCTGTATGTGTTGAAAAAAAATTATTGCATGCAGTTTTAATATTAGTATTTAAATTAACTTGAGGTGCAGTCAGATTTACATTATTTATTGAGAGTTGATATTGATTTTTCTAACTTATACAGCTTTTAAATTACCTTATTTTCACATTACAATTATAGAATATTTAATTCTCTCTGTTGTTGTCTGG
Source organism: Dolomedes plantarius (assembly GCA_907164885.2). Classification (NCBI taxonomy): domain Eukaryota; kingdom Metazoa; phylum Arthropoda; class Arachnida; order Araneae; family Dolomedidae; genus Dolomedes; species Dolomedes plantarius. Next base: position 93,114,691 of record OU015502.1, read on the forward strand.
ATTTATTTAAAGTTGTCAGTCCTAAGGTAAAGTCTAGAGAAATTTTGCTAATAAAGTTATGTTGCTTCTAGCAAGCTAGTTGGCTGTGCTATGTTGAGGAGCCCATAATTCAGGCTAAACATATTTATAATTTCTGGGTATCTTGGTAATGCTTATTTTTGTAAATTTTTTTTTATCTTACATTCTAAAATTATCCCTTGTCAATAAACAAATGATTAAAATAAATGAACTGATGGGAAAGAATAAAATCTACTTAACAGTTATAAAGGTTTGACTGCATTTTACTCAAGCAGTAATATATTGGCATTTTTCTTGCAATTTTAAAATCAGTGTTTGAAAATTAAAATTATAATTCACATATACACATGCTCTGATACACACACATATATAAATAAATAATGTGATTTTGTAAGGAAATATTTGTTTCTAACTGTAATATAATAAAATTAAATATGCTTGCTTTTATTTTCAGTCAAGAAAACATACTCTCCTCAATTAAAGGAACACCAAGATGCAGTGAAATCCTTAATTGATCAGTATTTGAAAGGTGAAAATATTTTTCATTTGGTGCTTGAATTTAATTTTAGTTGTCTTTCAGAGACATGTATAAGTATTTAGATGCTCTCCCTACTTTATTTTATGTATGTATGAAATCAAGCAATAGGTGACATTTGCTCTAAGGTATATACACTCACAATTGTACTTTAATTTTTAGGGAGTTGCATTGGGGGTCTGTGTATACTGCCAACAACTGGACATTTGTCTACATATCATTTATTATTATCCCAAAACTCTATATTGATTTTGATTAATTGTGTGATACATAAATTTAAAACATTTTTAACATGTTATGTTTTATTGAGTTAAAATGAAAAATCTATAGTAAAACAAATAAATGCTACAATTGTTATGTTTCAACTGCATGTGTTACCTACCATTGCTTAGTGTTTAAGCATTCTTTGCTCATCTACTGATTATGAAAGGAGATTTTGGTTTTGAAATTCAAATTAAGTTTTTTTTACTGTAATTAATAGTGAAATTTTAAGGTTATTTCTATCCCTGGATTATTTTTGCTAGTAATGGTGTTTATTTTGTTGTATGTTAGGGAAATAATAATATAGGAAAGAGGTGATAGATTATGTCACATTTTTTTCTATTGCAAGACATGTTCCCTTTTCTCTTATTTCTTTTTACACTTCAAATACATTATGCATTTATAAAATTATAGGTGTAGATATTTATGTATACTAAAAAGTTGAAGCATTTAGAATTTATAAAGAACAGTTGCAGTCATAGTTAATATTTAAGTCAGTTTATTGATATTAATGTTATATAAATAAATATCGGAAGGTTAGCATTTCTATATTCCATTCACTCAACCATGATTAGTACAGGAGTATACTTAATGTTTGAATACTCTCTTAAAATTTAAAAATTTTTGAAAACTGGTTGTAATAAATTTATATACTGAATTAATTATGCCAGTGAACTATTTGTACTATAGTAATATTATTAATGGAGTTTTTTATTAAAACAACATTATTAGTTTTCTGAGTTATTTTCTACCTGAATTTGTTATTTGAGCAGTTAGTGTTAATCGTTTTAATTCTGTAGATGTGTTCAGTGATTTGTTATTATACTATTGGAATGCAATATAATATTTCCTAACATTTGTATTGATATAATAATGTGGTTCTTAATGTTTTGTTGATCAGGGGCCACTTGTCAAAAAATAAAATTCGTCAAGGACCATCGTCCAACCAATCTTTTTAGAGGCAAAAATGAGTTTAATTTCCGATAAACTATTTGTGATAAACAGATTTAATAAAAAGTTACAAAAAATTTAATTACCATAACAAATGTAATGTATAAGTAAGCTTAAAAGAAAGCATAAAGGCCTATGAAAACTGAAATGCTCATGAGATTTTTGAGCTGACATTTGCTTTACTAGCTGTAAAATTGCTGCGATATTGCAAAATTGCTATGACTCTGCATCAGATGAAGATATTAAAGATTTTTTAAGTAGAACAAGGAATTTTTTGGGCTCAAAACATCAGAAAGCCGATGTAATACAGGAATTTTTAGAATCTGAACAAAAAAGTTTTTTGTTTCAAATTTTATAGATAGTTAAATTCGTGGCTGTTTTGAAATGATAGAAACCAATATTCTCTGATCACTGTGCAGACTACCTGTGGTCTGTGGACCACTGGTTAAGAATCACTGATATAACCAAAACATTTATATTTTATTGACCATTCATTTTGATTTTTGTAAAAATCAACCATCACACTAATTTTCTACCTGGATTTGTTTCTTGTGCTAAAAGTGTTTATCATAATTTCAGTTTATCATGTAATTGAATATATGGGTATTTATTTTATTTTTAGCTGTTTGTAAAATTTACAGTGGCCAGAAGGCTATACGTGTTAAACAAGCAGTTGACAGGCAAAAAATGTGAGTTATGTTTATTAGGATTATTTACATTATGTTTGTTATTTATTTTGAATGAATGAATTTCACTAAATTATTTCAATTTTATTTAAATTATAATAACAGAGAATTTTATAAATTATTATAAATGTTTATGAAAACTGTTATGATTTTTGTTATTCAAATTAATGCTAAAGTATACTTATTTAAAGAAATATTATCTTATTTAAAAGATGGAACATATACTGTGCTGAAACATAGTTGCATTCAAATCTTTCCTCTATATATGCTTTATGAATAAGATGTGGGTTTGAAAAAAGTAAAAAAAAAATTCCTTATAAATAACTTAAAAACATGTTTATTTTGTTACTTACAAATAGGGTTTTACTGCATTTTGTGAAAGCCTCGGAGGTATTAATTATTTTTAAAAATTTAGAAAATGTTGATTAATCAAGTTTTGTTATAAACTGTTGTTAAGTTTTATTTACAATTTAAGAAAAATTAGATTATTAATTGCTTAGCCTATAATACTTATTCAACATTAATTCCCGTAACAATTATACAACTTAGGGTTAGAGATGAAGACTCTCTTAGTGGTGTTTAAGTAAAGATAATTGCATAGAAACATATTAACTTAAATTGTGTTGTGATTAAATTAAAGCAATAACCAAAATAAATATTAAAATTATCATTAGGTTCAATTGCTGGATGCACCTCAGTGGAGGTTATAAATCGGGAATTAAAATATTTAAAATTAAACTTGATCTACATTCCCTATAAGAGAAACCTGAAATGTGCATTACCTACAAGAAAAACTATGAGGCAATTGAACGACATGACAAAACTTTACAACAAAAATAACATGATTTATTAACACCTAATATAATTAACAAATACAAGGCCTTTTGACATTAAGACAAATTTCATCAACAGAGGACACAATTTCCTCTCATTATTCTTTACTATTATAAGATTCATTTTATAAAAAAATTAAATTAATAACTCTTGAGTAAAGTGGCTGGCAAAAATAAAAAAACTAAAGCTTAATTATTTAAATAAAAAGGGGAATTAAATTTACTGTCTGGAGACATTTGAGAAACTTAAAAGATGGGATTAAGGGCCAGTTCATGGACTCTGCAAGCAGGGCCCGACTTAGCCTAATTGGGGCCCGGGGCAAAAACTTCTTTGGGGGCCCCCCTCTGCTTCACTACTTTAGTAATGAAGAACTTAATACTTAATACTAAACTTTCTATTCGATTTGGGGGCCCCCTCTGATGTAGGGGCCCGGGGCAACTGCCCCGTATGCCCCTGCCTTAGTCAGGCTCTGTCTGCAAGGCAAGCTAAGCTGCCTGTTGATTGCTGATGGTCATCTTCTCGGGATAAGTTGTGGAGCAGAAATCTGCCGTCATCTCAGCGGTGGCAGGAGCTTTCAACCTTCTGAGTCGAAACCACCGATCCGAATTCATTCAAAGTTCCCGCTCTCCCTCTGACCATATCCAATTTACTGCTTGTAGAACTATGCCAGTCATGTGATGGTGAAGGAAGTAGATAGTCGCCGTTCCTTGATTTTAAGATGGAAAGCCGTAAAAAAAACTTGAGGGATGGAAATTATAAAATTTGATGCTGTATAATATTTTTAATTTTGATCTTTGATCTTGCATCATGCGAAATTTTGTATTTTAGGGATGAAGTGCCAGCATGTTGAGGATTTTTTTCATGTATTCTGATGTGCCTCTCTCACTGCAGGTGTTTTGGAGGGGAAACACAGTCCAGGAAACTGTAACCCTCATAAAAATTCTACCTTAATCCTGGAACCAGTGTGCCTTGGCCACCACAAAAATATCAGGTTACCAGTCATGGAAAGCCCAGAGCAGCTTAAGTATTTGGGGGAAAGATAATATATATAATAGTTTACTATTAAAAGGAAATTAAAATAAAACACTCATAAAAGATTGGTGTTTATATGTTAATTATTAAATCACCAGCCACAAGAAAAACAATATACCAGCCACTTTAACAACAATATTAATATATAATCAATGTTTATTGTAAACCAGTTATTTGGAGTTGAAGAAAAAAAATAATATGGTTTGCCATGATCCAATCTATACTTATATATAAAGAGAGAGCGATTTTGTACGTGGAGGATAATCTCCAGAACCACTGCACTTATTTGAAAAATTCTTTCACTGTTTGAAAGGTACATTATTCCAGATGGACATAGGCTATATATTATGTATATCTGATCAGTAGAAATAAAGTTAGGGGCTTAATCCTAACAATCTCCATTGTTACCGCTTTTTGTGCCGAAGTCTTGAACGATCCTTAGCGTGGTGCTATCTATACTTATATATAAAGAGAGAGCGATTTTGTACGTGGAGGGTAATCTCCAGAACCACTGCACTTATTTGAAAAATTCTTTCACGGTTTGAAAGGTACATTATTCCAGATGGACATAGGCTATATATTATGTATATCTGATCAGTAGAAATAAAGTTTGGGGCTTAATCCTAACAATCTCCATTGTTTCCGCTACTGTCTTCTACCGCTTTTTGTTCCGACGATTTCAACGATCCTTAGCGTGGTGCTATCGCAGTGGGCTTCTGTTCTGATGCTAGCGGTTCGATCCTAGCCGTTCTCCGGCATGCCTTTTTCTTTTAAAAAATTTATTTTAATTATTAACTAACGTAAAATTAATTTAAGGTATTATTATGTTGTTATCAAGGTAAAAAAAGATTTATAATTTATTGGCTATCAACTGGAAATTTATTGGTATAATATTTTGTTCAACCCGGACAAAGTCGGGACGGGCCGCTAGTACTTTAATATATTCTCATGCTACCTCCCATAATCAGAAAAACTGCGCACTTTTTCTAATAATCTTCAGTAATAATCAAGCAATTAAAAATTAGATCATGGCTAGTTGAAATAAGTTGAGTAGAGGCTTACAGGGCTATTTGACAATGCTAAAATTTGAAGTTAACTTAATTTACCAACTGAGATTACAATGCGTTTTAAAATAATTTTCTATAATATTGATTATTAAATGTGTTTTATCTCCACAACACTATATTCAATAGATATAATTACCCCATTTTTAAATAGAAAAAAACCCCTAGAAAATAAGGGTAATCTTGAATTTGAATTTGGGAAAATTTTAGGAAACAGTTTCGTTTAGGGTTCATTTTTGACTTAAGGAAAATTATTCATTATGGAGAATAAAAAAGGTGATTAAGGCAGTAATATATTTTCTTAGTGTTTTAAACTGTTATTTTTAGGTTAAGACTTGAAAGTGACTTCAGAAGACCCAAAACTTTGGTTCCTGAAAATGGTACAACTTCAAAGCCAATAGAAATTGAAAGCACAAGATTGTCTCCCTCTCGGGAATCTCCTCAAAATTGTGATTATTTACCCAGTGACTCACCTGATGTTGAGTTTTCACCTGAAGAGCTTCAGATGGTATTCAGTTTTCTGTGAAATTTAAGATTTATTTCATATGTTCTCTTTTTCATTTTATATATTTTAAACATAATAAAAGGTTTATTGTACATATGTATACAGAGACGGTCCCATAGGTGAGGCAGCAAGGTGACTGCCTCAGGCACCATATTGAAATAGGAGCCAAAATGAGGCGTAGTAAAAATATGAAAATTTTAATGAATAATGAAAAGAATTAATAGTTTAATCTAATAAAGGAAGAAACTCATAAAAATATGCAAATATAAGCAGATATTTAGACTATTTAAAAAAAATTAGTTCCTGATTTTGAAATTATGAGAATTAATAGTTTAATCTAATAAATGAAGAAACTCATAAAAATATACAAATAAAAGCTGATATTTAGACTTTTTTTAAAAATTAGTTCTGATTTTGAAATTATAAAAAATAATAGTTTAATCTAATAAATGAAGAAACTCATAAAAAAATGCTAATATAAGCAGATATTTAGACTATTTAAAAAAAAAAAATTAGTTCCCGATTTTGAAATTATGAGAATTAAATTTTGAATGCTTCTTTCCAAACGTTGTTGTAGTTCTAAGAATTCTATTAACTTTTAATATAACTGTAGAAGCAGCTGACTGCATTTTTCTAAACTGAAAATATTTGAGAATTATCTATGAACAACTACAACTCAAGAGTGATTGAATTATCTAGCAATAATTTCTGCAGAAAAGATGTTATGATAAACAATAAATTATAGAGATGCAATCAAACAATTTGCTGCAATAAAGACTCAAAGAATGATTTAGAAATTATTGCCATTACATAACAAATTGTATTCAAATTTATTTAATTTTTCTACTTTTTTAAAGTTCTGTAATTTTTAAAATTTTTATATTTAAAAAAAAAAATGTATATATTTCCAAATATGTCTGTTATTCTATAAAGTAGACTATTTCTGATAGAGATACATTCATTACTTAAGGTTTTGTTTGGTTTGGAACACTACGGTAATTTTTGCCACATGAGGGCTAATTAGACCGGGGCCTACAGATTAAAGCTGATTTTGAATGGCTACATGCCAAGAGTGGTACTCTAACCTATAGATTCTGGTACTGAATGCCAGTGCCCTAGCCATTCGGCCATCGTCTGGCATTCATTACTTGAATCTATCCAAACATTTGTAAAGGTTTGAGGAGGAAAGAAGTAAACAGATGTTCTCCCAACAGTATCTTTTTTTTTTTTGTGCACTATATAATATATACATACATACATATATATATATACATATATATATGTATATATATGTGTGTGTATATATATATATGTATATATATACGTATATATATGTATGTATATATATATATATATATATCTATATACAGTGGTACCTCGACTTACGAGTTTAATTCGTTCTATGACGGAGCTCGAAACTCGAAATACTCATATCTCGAATCAATTTTCCCCATTGAAATGAATGGAAATGCCATTAATTCGTTCCGGGCTCCCCCAAAACACCACAATTTTTTGTTACATGTTTTTAAATAAGAAAAATGTGTTTATAAACGATGAACATTGTATAAAAACGCAATACAATAGAATGTACTGATATAAACTTGTTTTATTAAGTGTAATGTACAACATTTACCTTGGAGATCAGACTTGTAGATGCTGATGGAAGAGGAGGAGAAAAACTGAACTGAAAAATTATATCTTATTCGTTGATTTTTGACCTTTTTGCCCCCTCTTCCTCACTTTCGCTTTTATTACCAGCTACCCCCCCCCCCCCCCCAAAGTGAATGAGTGAGACACGGAATCTGGGCGATTGTTGCATCGTTCACTGTGGCTGTAAAGTCCAAATTCTTCTTTCTGAGAATCCGTAGATCGGGGAGAGCTTGCGATCCTAGGACCAAGATCATCCCATCCCTTAGACACCATGGGGAGTTCCAGTGTGGAGGAGGGAATAGAATCTATCTCTCTGCGAGAATGATTGGACGCTTTTCGGTTTTGGAGGGCGACTCAAGTTTGGGCAGAACAAGCTGCCCCGGGTGGTAATTGTTGAGTGTTAATCTCAACAATTACCACTCGGGTAGAAACTTAAGACTGGGTAGTAGTCTTAGAATAATATGTATACAATTGTATAATAATTGTCCATAAATATTGTAAATATTATATGCTTCTCGTGTTCTCATTTGATGAGCATGTAACATGGCATTCGTTGTGCAAACTAGCGGTGGGATATCTGAAGCTTGCTTGTAACCTGAATTTTAGCTTGTAGCTCGAAGCAAAAAATCTGCTGAGAGAATGCTCGTATCTCAAAAAACTCGTAAGTCGAGACACTCGTAAGTCGAGGTAACACTGTATATATATATATATATATATATATATATATGTCAATGTATAATTAGTTATTAATTTTTGATTGAATGATTTGTTCAGAAAATTTTTATATTTTGTTGAGAATTAAGGTTATCTATAAAAAAATAACTTTTCTTACCATGCCTTAATTTTGTTGTAATGAAATTTGGTGTGTATATCATTGTTGCTAATTCTTCTAATTTTTTTGTGAGACTCAAATTATCAACCCTTTTCCCATTCACTAGAAATGTTTGAATCTCTCAAATTTTAGATATATATTAATGCTCTTTGTATTGAACAAAGATTTGTATGTGTGTGTGTGTGGGTTTTTTTAGTAATTAGACTAAAACGTTTTGTTAAAAATGCCTCATGAGACACAGATACATCCCAAAAATAAATTTGTTCATGATGGGGTACATTCAGATCATGGTGTTAGGTCGAATTTTAGATTAATGCCTCATGAGACACAGATACGTCCCAAAAATAAATTTGTTCATGATGGGGTACATTCAGATCATGGTGTTAGATTGGATTTTAGATTAATGCCTCATGTGACACACATACGTCCCAAAAATAAATTTGTTCATGATGGGGTACATTTAGATCATGGTGTTAGGTTGGATTTTAGATTAATGCCTCATGAGACACAGATACGTCCCAAAAATAAGTTTGTTCATGATGGGTACATTCAGATCATGGTGTTAGGTTAGATTTTAGAGTAGCAATTTTCAAACAATAGCTGTGTATAAGTTGCTGGGAGGAATGCAAATTTTTAGAAATTTCTTGCAATTGCTTACTCATACACATGTGACTTGAAATTTCAGTACCTTATCTTCCACATGCTTTTTTTTTAAACTTTATAAGAATTTCTTAGCATAACAGGAGTTTTTCTTTTTGAGAGTTGCACATGCATTGTTATCTATATAGGAGGTGGTGAAAGGCAAAGTGGTGTAAGTCACATTTTCAACTTTTTTAATTTGAGGACAAAAATGTAATCTCTGTGTTCAATTTATAGTGGAATTGCAAATAATTATTATTTTCAACATCATGATAATTATTATGAATTATAATTTGTTCAATTTATAGTGGAATTTTTTATGGTTTTTGCAATAAAACGCTTTAGACTTACACCACTTGACTTACTGACTTATACCACTTTTCTTTTCACCACCTCATATATAAAACAGTTCCGTAACTGACTGACTGACTGACAGATAACGCACAGACCAAACCACTGGACCTAAAGAATTGAAATTTTGCATGGCGGTTCTTCTTATAGTGTAGCGGTGCACTAAGAAAGATTTTTGAAAAATTCTTAGATTTTTTTAAATTAAATTTTTAAGCTGTTTTTGTAACATTCTTTTAAGTTTGCATTTAAAATAATAATCTGAGGATTATAAAATTTATATCACGAGAAGGATCATAGAAATTCCTTTAAAGTGAAATCTTTTTCAAATCTTTACCTCCATTTTCTGATTTTTGGTGAATTTTTAAAGATTAATTTTTAGAATTTAATTCATTAAGTGCTGATCACATGGTTTCTTTTCTTTTTGGGATATTTTAAACTTAATTTTGTTTCATGTGCATAACAATGGAATAAATTGACAAAAATTTTTTTTTTCTTTCTGATGCGACAGACGATTGGACATTATCCAACAAAATATTAAAATACAGTAAAAGAAATGTTCCTCAAACTGTAACTGTACTATTAACTGTAATTAACTGTACTATATTCTGTAGTATGTTCTATTAGATTTAATTTGAATATTTTCTTCTACATTATGTCTATAAAAATATCAATTACAGTTTTTTTATAAATATATTTTTTTGTTCTTTTTTGGCATTAATTGCATACATTTACCATTGTATTTAATTTGAATGTACTCCATAGCAAAGCACAGGTATTCAGCTAGTCAGTTATAAAAGGATGGTTTCTGTAAGACCTAAGAAGTATAATTTCTCAATCAGCTACTTTACCATTTCTATATTGTGTGTAACTGCTCATAGAGGAGTTTACTCTCTTTATTCAGGACTTACAAATGAGGGACACAAATGCTTTCAGTTTATAAAGATACTAGCTGAAAACCCGCACTTCGCTACGGAGTACATTCAAATTAAATACAACGGTCAATGTAGCAATTAATGCCAATATATATATATATATATATATATATATTTATAATAAATACAACGATCAATGTATACAATTGATATAAAAAAAACAAAAAAATATATTTATAAAAAAATCGTAAGGGATATTTTTATAGACAAAATAATGTAGAAGAAAATATTCAAATTAAATCTAATAGGACTTACCAAAGAATATAGTACAGCTAATATAGTACAGTTTGAGGATCATATCTTTTACTGTATTTAATATTTTTTGGGGTAATGTCCAATTGTCTGCCGCATTAGCAAGAAAAATTTTTTTTTTTGTCTATTTAGTTGTTATACCAGAAAAGTACCAGAAAAAGAAATCTCGTGATCAGCAGTTAATAAATTAAATTCTAAAAATTAATCTTTAAAAATTTACCAAAAATCAGAAAATGGAGGTAAAGATTCAAAAAAGATTTCATTTTAAAGGAATTTTTATGATCTTTCCCGTGATATAAATTTTATAACCCTTAAATTATTATTTTAAATTCCAACTTAAAAAAAGTTACAAAAACAGCTTAATAATTTAATTTAAAAAAATCTAAGAAGAATTTTACAAAAATCTTTCTTAGTGCACCCCTACACTATAAGAAGAATCGCCATGCAAAATTTCAGTCCTTTAGGTCCAGCAGTTTGGTCTGTGCATTGTATGTCAGTCAGTGAGTCAGTCAGTTATGGAACTGTTTTATATATATAGATGAAGTTAATTTTTCCTGTGGAATTTCAATGTCTTCTGTGTATTTAATGTGTAAGGCATGAGGAGAAAGCTCACCAATGATAGTAAAAGTTGTTTGTGATTGTTTTTAATTTTGCTGCAGATTCATATTATATTATGGCATTCAAGTTTAATTGAATATGTTTATAATCAGTATCCTCAATTTCTGTAATCTCTTTTAAGTTTGAAGAAGAAAATCAAAGGTTATATGAAGATATGAACACATTAGTTGATGAAGTTAGGTAAATAATCATTTATCTGCTACATCTGTATGCTAAACTTTCAGTTTTTATTTTTGTGTATTTTTGTAATATTTTTGTAACTAGTTTACTAAGGTCAATTAGAAATAGTCTTTAATGCGAGTTTTATTTATTTATTTATTTTTTGATTTTATAACTCTAGATTGAAATTACATTAAACCACAGACATGAGTTCAAATTTCATTTAAAAACTTTTAATTCACTAAATATTTATAAAAAATTACCTTTTTATCATACTCATTTCTTAAGACAGAATTTTGTGACATCTGTCTGCAATACAAAGAAAAAATGTTTTTGCTTTATAATTCTGTAAAATTACTGAAATCTGTATGTACTACAGCTGTGGAAAAGCAGTTGTAACTATTAGATATGTATCCAGTGTAAACCACTGAATAAATAATGTTTTCTGCATCGGCTAGGAATGTACTTTTAATTTACTCTTAGTTTTAAAAATAGTTACAAGGATGAACTACTTATATTTTTGAAGACATGGACAACTTTAAATAGTATGATATAACAACAAAAAATGCTATAATTGAATTATTGAAATTAACCGACTTTGCATTATAACTCTTGGTTAATCAATGGGCTTCAAAGTTTATTGTTTTAAATTAATACTGATTCATTATTCTCATTAATAACAAGTGATTTTTTACCATGTTTTTATTAACTCGCTTTCTTGTTTGTTTGTTTGTGTGTGTGTGTTTGTCCGGTACAAATCTTGCAATCAATTTTTAACTAACTTCCTGACTAGCTAGACATTTAAAACTTTTAGAATAGCTCAGAACACGATGACAATGCATTATTTTAATACTTTTAGCCATCTTTAAGTAGCATTGAATTCATTTTCAGTTAATTTTGTTTTGTAGACTGGTGCAGCCATCTATCGGCCGGAACGGGAACGAAAAGTTAAACGCAATTTAACTTATAATTAACTTCATTTTCTTTCAAGTTGATGGGATAATTCATCAAAAAATTTTTTAAAAAGTATTTATAAATGCATAGAATTTTCAAGTTTATATGATTCAACAGAAAATTTAAAAACGTGGTATATAAAAAGTTCTTTTTATCTTGTAATTATGTCTATTTTATTAAGATGTTTCAGTAAAAATTGACATAAGTTTGTAGCATTATTATAGTAGATAGAGAGAGTAAAATATGTATATATAACTGTTAAAAAAAAGAACAGAAAAAGAAGATTTGTATAGGATATAGATATAAATGATGTCCATCAAACTTTAGTAGTCAAACTTGTTGTCGTCAGTGGAATTGGACCATTGTTTTAAAAGGCTTCTACTCCAGATCAACTTTAAAACATTTCACTTGATCGGGACCCTATTCCTGCCGATCTTACAAACAAATTAATGTAGAATAGTGTATTCTGCTGAGAGTAGGTGACCCACTGAATTTGTCCCCATTTTTTTACATTTTAACCCTTTCAGGGGCAACAACCTCCACCGTTTGCACGGTGCAGATTTTTTTCCCGATTTTTTTAACCTAAAAAATCTTGAAAAAATTTCCCATTAAAGGTTGCAAATTGTTTTTACTTCTTTAAACTGATAACAGATGGCAGCACAAGTTATTTTCTGTTCATTTAACTGAAATACATTGAATGCAAGTGAAAAGAAGTCTAGATTTAGGTGTTCGCACTGTGCGAACAGCGACCCTGCAAGGGTTGTTTTAAATGGAAGTTAAAATTTGTAAAAGCTATAAGAAAGACTAATTACCTGCAGACTGAAAACACATGAGGAAGAAAGATTGCTAACTGATGAAGGAAAGAGTAGTGACAAGTAATAAAAGAGTTAAAAATTGTCAGTCTGTTTTTATTTGTCTCCTAGAAATTTGTCATTTCAAATGTATTCCTATTTGTCCCTTAATCCATCATTATTCTTATGTGGGACAAGTTTATAGCATGTTACTCCAAAGTTTTGCAGCCATCTATGTTACAATCACACCTAATGTTCTCTGGCCTGAAAAACTATATTAGTTGAAATTAGTTGTCAGCCTCATTTTTTGTTGTGGGTATTAAGCTGCATTGTGTTCCTGGTATGCAATGACATGCATTCTTGCTGCATGTAAGACCCTATTGACTGTAAATTTCACTTGTAATATAGTAATATACAAGAACTACATTTTTTGTTGTTGTTTGTTTCATAAAATACAAAGTATATTGCTACTGACTATTCTTTTGTCAATTCATTCACCTGATGTTTGGGCCAATAAGCATCTAAATTTATTATTGTTACTCATGATTTATTATTGTAGCTCATGAATTAATTGACTTGTCTTTGGTCCAAAAATCTTGAAGACACCTCATCTTGAAGAATAGCAGTTAGGTGCTTTCATTAAAAATATGTAAACTATTTAATATCCATCATGTGACTTATATGTATTTATGAACAAATGAGGAATTTTTAAATTGATTACCATGGGCAATCAGTTTAAAAAGTTATAGACAATAAACTTATACTAGCCTACAGTTGGGCAAAATCATCTTTTACCAAACCTATTTTATTATATAAAGGGATGAATATCTGATATAATTTATTAAATATTGCACTGTATGTAAAAAGAACAGTATGTTTGTGTATATACTAACCTTTAACGCTACAAGTATTTGGCTGAGAGCTTGCATAATCCTCCGAGTAATCATTCATTGCAAGAAAAATATTGGCAAAGAAATTAAATATTTGAAATTGAAAAGAAATGTGAGAAATGAATTCATTTGCTCAGTAATTATCAATAAATGAGTAGAAATCATCCAAAGGATTTTGGTTTGTTTTGAACTGAGCAGTTTTTCTTTTATCTTAAGTTTTTAATGTCTTCCTTGGGATCAATGCATTAGCAAATGAATTTTTTTTCCATGTAAAATAAATTATTTAGTCTGTAATAATGTATGCATATAAACATTCATAGTAGTTTTAATGTTTTGAACTGTATGAGAATTTAAATAACTCTAAATTTCTAGCTATTTATCATATAACAGCACTGAAGAGGCAAGGTTATTTGGCTGCTTTTAATGTAGGATTATGTTCCTCCATAACGGTCCTTTGGAAAGCAAAATTTCAGATGTCCTGCATCGCAAGTTATAATTTTGGCAGTGTGCCAAACCCAGTCTGTATCACTTGGGCAAGCAATAAACAGTTAAAGAGAAAAGTACCAAAATGCATAAAAATTTTGACATACATATACATATATATATACATAGATACATATATACATAACACATACATACATATATACATACAAAAGAGGTAAGCAATGATAAGTAATCCTATGTTAATTACCCACGGTAGTTTCGTTAGAAGAGACTACCTGAAATTTTTTCTAAAGTTCTTTGTATGTTATCTTTTGCAACATGGGGGTTTAATAAACTTTGAATAGGAGAGGAAGCTTCTTTAGAAGGAGAAAAAACTGACTGTATCTAAAAATTTTCATGCATTTTTTTTGTTAGTAATTTAACAGTTTTTTAAACTTGTTTTGTGATTTGAATTGAATGATATTTATATGTATTGGATTAGGAGTGTAAATATCTTAATATGATTGTGATTTGAGCTGTTTTATAATCTAATCAGAACAGTTAATTTCTCAAAAAAATTTAAATGAATTTGCTTACAGGGAAATTGAAGGGAAAGTTGTTGAAATTGGAAGACTGCAAGAAATTTTATCTGAGAAAGTTTTACAACAGGTAATTAAAAATAATTTGTTTACAATTGAAAGTTTTAAAATGTTCCCTATCTTGGGATAGTTAAATAATTTTAGGCAGTTTGTTTTCATATCCTTAATAAATTCTTTATTAGAAGACTTAGTGAGATGTTATTTTCAAAACTATACTTTCTAAATGATTGCATTGTTAAATATTGGACAAAAACTGGAATATATATTTATATTCTAGTTTTGTATGAAATATGATTTGGAATTTCTTTTATATGATAAAAATGAATTTTATATGATTAAAATGAGTTGTATTATTAAGAAGCTATAAAATTTTTTAGTTGATCTAATTCTTCAATATTTATGTAGACAAAATACAAGTTATAGCTATGGATATTGTATAATTAAACTTTGCAGCATGTAAACTTATGCTTAACCTCATATTTAATATAGATAATTTTAATTTTATACTAAGACAGCTGATTTATTCAACAATATATTTATGAAATTTATGTATAATTTACTATATGTGCATATAAAATATGTATAAAACATAGGCATAGACAATTTAAACGTACATTAAAATTCTATAACCAACTTTTAATTGCCAAATAATACATGAATACAATTTTAAAGTTATTTATGGCCACTATTTTATCATCTAGGATAATATATGTTGTTTTAAAATACTAGTTTTCAAGCATAAATATGATATTTTGTAACATCATTGTTCATTTGGCTTTTAATATTGTACTCTGATTAATATGTTAGCTTTATAACTTAAACTATGTAATATATATATACATATTACACCCTGACAGGAAAAGTGACACAAGTCAAAATATGGCAATTTTGAGGTTATGTCATTGAAAAATATGTAGGAAGTGCCCCATCGGTCATGAAAAGCGACACATCTTTATCTCGTAATTTATCTACTTGAGAGCAGCTGTGTCAGATTTATTGTAATGCTAATTCAAGCTGTATAGTATTCTTTAAGTTGATATTTTCTCAAATCCTGCATTTTTGAGTTGTGTCACTTTACTTGCCGGGGTGTGATATATGTGTGTGTGTATGTATATTAAGCTAGCTGAATACCCGTGCTTCACAATGGAGTAGATACATTCAAATTAAATACAATGGTCATTGTATGCAATTAATGCCATAAAAGAAATATATATATTCATAATAAATACAACGGTCAATGCATGCAATTAATGCCAAAAAAACAAAAAATATTTATAAAAAAATTATAACAGGTATTTTTATAGACAAAATAATGTAGAAGAAAATATTCAAATTAAATACATCGATCAATCTATGCAATTAATTTGTATGTTAAATATCCATAAAACATGCTAATTTGAATTAAATTCTTTAAAAACTTTCATATCAATTAGTCTAATTGTTATATTTTATCTTTTACCATATTGTAATATTTTTTTGTCAATTTATTTCATTGTTGTGCATGTGATGATAAATAAATTTAAAGTATCACAAAAAGAAAAGAAACCATGTGATCAGCATTTAATAAATTAAATTCTAAAAAATAATCTTTAAAAATTTACTAAAACTCAGAAAATAGAGGTAAAGATTCGAAAAAGATTTCATTTTAAAGGAATTTTTATGATCTTTCTCATGATATACATTTTATAACCCTCAGATTATTATTTTAAATGCAAACTTTAAAGAATGTTACAAAAACACCTTAAAAATTCAATTTAAACTAATCTAAGAATTTTTCAAAAATCTTTCTTAGTGCACCACTACACTATAAGAAGAACCACCATGCAAAATTTCAATCCTTAAGGTCCAGCAGTTTGGTCTGTGCATTATCTGTCAGTCAGTCAGTCAGTCAGTCAGTTACGGAACTGTTTTGTATATATAGATTGAAGGAATGTTCAAATCATATACTAATTTCTCTATTACATTTCAGGATCAAGATATAAACAGGATATCGGATACTGTTATGGGAACAACAGAAAATATAAAAGAAGGAAATGAAGAGTTACGTGAGGTAAGATAATAACTGCATTTTGATTCATTTCCAGGAAATTGTTATTCATTAGCCATAGGATTCTAATGAACATAGTTTTTGGCAGTAGTTTTTTTGGACAAGGTAAGTTATATATTTTATAAGTGTAAGGAAAAAATTAATTTTGGGCCTTTTCTCATTTCACTCTTTCCTGTGAATATTCATAGAAGATCAGAGTTAAAAGTTTTCTCCAGTGATTTAAATTTTAACTGAGTGTAAGAAGTGAAGAAATTTATTCTTTATATTCAATTACAATTGAGATTTTGTTTTGGTCTTTAAGTGTATGTTTAATAAAAACAAGCACAATCAAGCAACAGACATTAAAAATGTAAAAAGGTTAATTTTTATTAATTTAATTTAATTTAAATGTATTCAGATTATGGCACTTATGCTGCCAATGCACCAGACAGGGCCTAAGATAGCAATTAAATGCCTTCTGGGGCTGAATCCCTGCTAGTGAAGATGCTACCACCACAGTTAAGACCAAACAACTGCAGGGGTGATGTCTGGGGGTCTTCTACCCTCCCCTTACCCCTAGAAACCCCATGGATTGACTTCCCAGCATACATATTTAACCCAGCATAGACACAATGGCATTCAGTGGTGCTTGGGCTCAAACTGAGCACTTTCAGTACCAAATCCTGACACATTAACTACTAGGCTGCTCTGGGTTCCTTTACAAGCATGCTCTTCATCTTGTCTCAATATCTATATGAAATATAATTCTCTTTTGAACAAAAACTATTTAGAATATATTACTTTGAGACTCTTGTCGCAAAAACAAATGAACATGAAGGCAAACTAGCTGGTCTGACTAATTATAAAAAAACATGCTGTATGAATAAAATGTGTTAACATTTAATATAAATGTATATTTGTTTTTCATCAGAGGAAATAAATGAAACTGGAAACATGCAGAAGTTATCTTGATCTTTGGCAAAAACTTGGGAGTATACATATATTTATGTGCTATTCAGATAAATCAGATGAATATTTAAAATATATGCTTCTTATGTATGGCTGGATATAGGAAACAGGAAAATTGGGAAAATAATTGGAAGTTTTTTGTAAAGGTACAGATGTAAACAAATGAGACATTTTTTTCTTCTGTTATTTAACTTGGCATTTAAAATAAATGTATTTTTTATTTTGTTGTTGTTGTTGCTAATGGCCCTGGTTGGAAGTTCGATTCACCAGGTCCTAATAGGCTATTGGGCTGAAAGGGGTGGCTCCTGTTTTGAATTAGAACCACAAGGGTCAAAGTCTGACTTGGCTAGGTGCCACCACAATTTTGACGGAGCACTCTGAGGGGTGACATCTGGAGGGATCATACCCTCTCCTATTCTCTCTGACCAACATAGAGGGACTTAGACATGGAGGAATTTTAGTGGCGCCCACTGGGATTCGATCCGGTTGGAGTCCGACTTGGTTAAATTACTGGTCCTGTAATTTTGCACTGAGTCAAGTGATGAGACCGGAACGCTTGACCCCACACCTCCAGAGGTAAATTTGAGAGCTTGGAGAACATTGCAACCATGACCTATTTTACGTGCCCTGGCACCATTAGTGAACACAGCGGTGGATTTGCAGTGACGAGCATCGAACCAAGGACATTCAGATCACTGGCCCGCTGCTCTTGTCAACTGGGCCACCGTGCCCTATTTTTTGTTTTAGACCGGATGAAGAAAATCTCAAGAATGCAAATAAATACTTGTCTTGTGGCTGTATCACTAGACTTAATAAATCTTTCTCAACCTCAAAATGGGAAAATCTTGTTGAAATGAATGATGGTGCACATTTGCCAAATTAATTAAAAATTTATTTCAAAAAGGAAGAACTAGTTTGGTTAGAAACTGTGTTTTTATCTAGTCTAAAAGTGCCAGAGTTAGATAGAAAGGCTTTTATGGTATGAATAATATTTTTGGCCTGCGGTTGTAACCTAATGGTAGCATACCAGGTTTCGGTACTCAGGGTCCTTGGATCTAATCCTTACAAGCACCATTAAATACCTTCATGTCTATGTCAGATATGGGCACATTTAATCTGTATACCGGAAAGTCCTATGAGGTCCTGAGAGGATGAGAAAAGGTATGATCCCCCAGATGTCACTCCTGGGGTTCTCAGTCAAAATTGAGGTGGCATTTGGCTAAGTCAGACTCCGAACCTTGTGTTTAGGCCAGATATGGGCACGTTTAATCTGTATACCGGAAAGTCCTATGAGGTCTTGAGAGGATGAGAAAAGGTATGATCCCCCAGATGTCACTCCTGGGGTTCTCAGTCAAAATTGAGGTGGCACTTGGCTAAGTCAGACTCCGACCCTTGTGTCGAGGCCAGATATGGGCACATTTAATCTGTATACCGGAAAGTCCTATGAGGTCCTGAGAGGATGAGAAAAGGTATGATCCCCCATATGTCACTCCTGGGGTTCTCAGTCAAAATTGAGGTGGCACTTGGCTAAGTCAGACTCCGACCCTTGTGTCTAGGCCAGATATGGGCATGTTTAATCTGTATACCGGTAAGTCCTATGAGGTCCTGAGAGGATGAGAAAAGGTATGATCCCCCAGATGTCACTCCTGGGGTTCTCAGTCAAAATTGAGGTGGCACTTGGCTAAGTCAGACTCCGACCCTTGTGGCACCATTATAAACAGGAGAGGCATCCCTCAGCCTGCAAGTCTATATGGCCCTGGTCTGGAATACTTCTGGTCAGGGGGCATAAGCAACAACAACAATTTTTAATATGTTATTAGATGTGAAATTTCACAAAATAAAATCTTCAAATGTTAACAAATTAAGCATTTTTATCGCATTCAACTTATCAATCTATATTAATTATAGTTTTTGTAAACATAATGATATATTTTTTCCTTACAGGCAATGAAGAAAAATGCTGGCTTCAGAGTTTGGATTTTATTTTTCCTAATAGTGTTATCTTTTTCATTGTTGTTTTTAGATTGGTACAGTCCATAACAGAAATTAAGCAGTTTGTGAAGGGTATATATAGGTTTATAAATATATAAATAAAAAAAATAAATTTCTTTCCTTTTTGTATATTTGAATTAATTGTGTTCATTGGTGATCATGTTTCAGTTGTTGGGAAGAAATATAATTTGACTGTTTTATTGTAAAATGAATTTTTATTTCTCATAGTATTTTCTCTTAACATTTAGCTCTTCTCTTATTATAATTCCTTTAACCTCTTCCTTCTCGCTCCCGTCAAAATCACAGGGTGAGGTTTCGCCTTCTACTTCTCACGCCCATGATATTTCTGGGCTGTTCTGTTAAAGCCTGGATAACCCACAGAAATAACATGTAAGAAATCAAGACACTCTTTCCCAAACCTACTTGGAGAAATTTTTGACACCTTCCCCCCCCCCCCTCAAAATTTGAAACTTAAAAAAAAAAAAAGTAAATATCTCTGAGTAAAAGTGGGGGGAAGTGGATGGTTGTTGCAAACCCCCCTGAAAATAATCAAAGTTTAAAAAAGAATCAAATTCTGAAAAAGATTAAAAGTCCCGAAATTTAAACACCGGAGAAATTTTTGACACTCCCCCTCAAAATTTGAAACTTAAAAAAAAAAAAGAAAGTAAATACCTTTGAGTAAAAGTGGGGGGAAGTGGGTAGTTGTTGCAAAACCCCCGAAAATAATCAAAGTCTGAAAAAGAATAAAGGTCCCAAAATTTAAACACCGGAGAAATTTTTGATACCCCCTCAAAATTTGAAACTAAAAAAAAAAAAAAAATATCTCCGAGTAAAAGTGGGGGGGGGGGGTGTGCAAAATCCTCTCAAATAATCTAAGCCTGAAAAACTCGAAAGTAATTCCAAGTCCGAAAAACGCGAAAATATTCCAAGTTCAAAAAGTCGCAAAAAAAAAAAAAATTCCAAATCTTAAAAGAAAAAAAATTTAAAAAATTAAATAACAGTTGAAAGAAAAATCTTTCGGTGACTGTAGACACTTCCATTGTCCACCTAAATACCCATACATTAAAATTACTTAGCATATCTGGGATGCCTTGCAACCTGCTGTTCAGAAGAGATCTCCACCCCCTCGCACTCCTATGGATTTCTGGACTGCGCTGCGGGACTCGTGGCGAGAACTGCCTACAGGATACCTTCAGACATTGGTCGAATCGATGGCACGTCGTATTGCGGCACTTCTGCGTGCTCGTGGGGGTCCTACACGTTATTTGGCAGGTGTACCAGTTATTCTAGCCCTTCAGTGTGTATAGGTAATATGGCGAAACTTCGGTACGGCGGCCAGTCACAAAGTAAAGCCCCCAAAAGATTAAAACAATCCATTTCATTTACCCTGAATTTTTTTTATTTCTTATTTTAAATACCAGATGGCAGCACCAGACTATTTGTAATGTAATTGGGGATGGGTTTTTTTAAACTAGATGTGGCAGATCAAGAAATAAATGGAATCCTTCGGAAAAAATAGGCACTTTTATTACCGTTTTCTTGAAAATTATGCGATTGTTAAGAGGTTAATAATTGTACCTTATAATAATTCTTTTATAACTGGGAATATATATTTATATGGACAAAAATCCCGTGTAAGTTTATGAGGCATACTTAGCACATTTTTATAAGAGCCATTCACATGGCAAATTGGTTAAATCCACTTTTTGAAATTTTTGAAATTTTAGTGTCTGTCGAGCTACACAAGCAGTGGACTGTAGAATAATAGTACTAAAATGCCGTAGGGCTGTATAAAATTCTTATTTATACGAAAAAGAAAGAGAAAAGTGCAGGGCACTCGTCGTTTTGCAGGAATGAATATGCACACACACTGTGTTAACAGTTTATTAATATAACATATCAAAAAATACAACATCAATTTCTATATATTTAGAACAAAAATATAATGCCATTTTTTGGTTTGTTAAAAAGGACGCGCTAGAGCAGCGCGTGACGGTTGTCAGGACAACCAGCTAAGGTGGAAAAAGCTCCTGGGAGTGCACACCGGCCCCCATTGAAATATCCTCATATTTCAATAGCACCATGAGATAATACAATAAAATAATATACAATGAAATAATACACGAAGTGAAGAATTAACATACACAAATATGGAACACTACATTAAAATTACAGTGTTCTAAATAGGTAAATTACAGATATTTGAAATTGACCTCTTAAATAGACCTTGAGGGGTTCGCACTATAACAATTCTTACATTACTATCTTTTCCGAATAATACTTCGGTAATCTGACCTAAAGTCCATTTACAAATTGGTAAGTTGTCGTTCTTAACTAGAACCATCATTCCTTTAGACGCGTTTTTGGTTCTAAAACACCACTTAGATCTCTGCTGCAAGTGATTTAGATATGAGTTTGATCATCTTTTCCAAATCACCTGCACGATCCTCTGGGTTTTCTGCCACTGGTCCAGCAAATTTTCCTTGACGTTTACCAAATTTAGTTATGGTATGGCATTTATCAAGAAATGTCCCGGAGTTGAGTCTTCCTCTGTGTCGCTTGATAGTGGCGAAAGAGGACTGGAATTAAGTATGGCTTCCACTTGATTGGTGATGGTTAAAAATTCCTCTAATGTTAATTTAGTAGAGCCAATGTTTCTTTTTATATAATACTAGCTGAAGTACCCGGCGTTGCCCGGAATTTTAAGAAGGTTTGTTAACCAAAATCAATTTAAAAAATTAACACAGTATAAATTAGCCAAAAAAAGCATGTGAAATGTTATACATATCTCAGTATTTTGGTAGATGCAGTCTTTCATCATTGTACCACTAAAAGCTATAAAGTAAAAATGTCAAATTGTGGAATGCTTGTTAACCAAAATCAATTTAAAAACTTAACACAGTATAAATTACATAACCAAAAAAAAAGCATGTGAAATGTTATACATATCTCAGTATTTTGGTAGATGCAGTCTTTCATCATTGTACCACTAGAAGCTGTAAAGTAAAAATGTCAAATTGTGGAATGTTTGTTAACCAAAATCAATTTAAAAACTTAACACAGTATAAATTACATAGCCAAAAAAAAAAGCATGTGAAATGTTATACATATCTCAGTATTTTGGTTAGATGCAGTCTTTCATCATTGTACCACTAAAAGCTGTAAAGTAAAAATGTCAAATTGTGGAATGTTTGTTATCCAAAATCAATTTAAAATCTAAACAATTTAGCAAGATTTAACCTTCTATGTTTGGAGCAAAAGAAGCTGATAAGTAAAACATAAAATATACATACATTTATAATAAACCACTAAAAGCTGAAAAGGAAAAATGTCAAATTGTCTTTTGGAAAGTAAAGCTGAAAAGTAAAAATGTCAATTTGTCGAATGTTTGTTAACCAAAATCAATTTAAAGACTAAACACAGTATAAATAACATAGAAAAATAAGCATGTGAAATGTTATACACTTAAATAATTTTTAAAAAATCCAATATAAAAATATATAAATTTATAATTAACTCCTCAGAATTCATCTAGATTTAACCTTTTATCTTTGGAGCAAAAGAAGCTGAAAAGTAAAACATAAAATATATACATTTATAATAAACCATTAAAAGCTGAAAAGGAAAAAATGTCAAATTGTCTCTTGGAAAGTTAAGAGTTTTAAAAAGTAAAGCTGAAAAGTAAAAATGTCATTTTGTCGAATGTTTGTTAAACAAAATTGATTAAAAAAGTAAACACAGCATAAATAACATTTAAAAAAAAACGTGAAATGTTATACACATCTCAGAATTTTAGTAGATTCAGCCTTTCATTTTTCAAGTTTAAATTAAAAATGTCAAATTGTCTAATGTTTGTTAACAAAAAGTAATTTAAAAACTAAACACAGTATAAATAACATAGATTTAATAACAGTATAAATATCATAAAATATATACATTTATAATAAATCACTAAAAGCTTAAAAGTAAAAATGTCTAATTGTCCATATAAATACCTCCATAAATGCAGGATTCTGTAGCCAAAAAAATATATAAATAAAGTATTAAAGTATTTGTTAAAGGCACTGATTGATGAAAAAATTAACAGAAATCTGCAGTTTGGGCTACACGCACCATAAATGCAAGATTCTGTAGCAATAATAGAAACATTCTGTCCTTATTAAACTCCATATAAATCTCTGTTCAATTAAACTGATCCAAATATCATCTGAAGTACCTTCATAAACTATGTTTCTCTTTTCTTGATTCGGGGTTCAATATGAATGTTTGTTAACCAAAGTCAACTTAAAAACTAAACACAGTATAAATAACATAGGAAAAAAACATGTGAAATGTTATACACATCTCAGAATTTAGATAGATTCAGCCTTTCATCACTAAAAGCTGAAAAGTAAAATTGTCAAATTGTCTTTTGCCTTGTGAACTCTGCATGAAAAATTAAACATAGTATAAAAAAGGGATGGGAAATGTCATACACATCAATACTAAAAAACAACGAATAAATTTTGGTTCGAATTTGACTCTTAGTGTGCTTCACTCTTGAAAATAGTTGTTCTCAGATGTACGTGCTTCCAAACGTTGATGACCAGAATAACGCTTGACTATGCAGTGAAGGATATTTATATCTGGGCAGGTATGATTTATGAGTACAACAAAGAGACTCGATTGAATTTCTCTTTAAGTTAGATGTCAGATTGCAACTCTATGCATTCCATTTGACAATTTGCTAGCATTATATCTATATCGACTGTAAATAGAATAGAAAACATGCAAAAACAAAAATTGTTTATTTTCCCCGAAGTCCTGAAATCAATTTTAAATTCTTGTACTAAATCGGAAAGTAGGGCTGCGTATTTTATAACATTTTTAGAATTGTGCTTGGGAAATTAAAATAGTAGCATTAAGATTTTTATGCAGTTATAGGCATTTTAGCTAAATTTCAATAAAAATTACTTCAAATTGACCAATTTATAGAAAAAGTATGCTATTTACAGTTAAGTTTTTGTTTCTTTTTTTATTTTTAAGTGCTATTTTACCATAAAGCACCAAAAAAAACCTTTAAAAAATCATTTTTTAAAACAAACAAATGGAATAGCTAAACACAAACATAGTTAACCGTAAATAAATCGCAAAACTGTTTCTTAAGTTTAGACTGATTCTTTTTAGTTAAGATATACTAATTTTTATGCTTTTAAAAGTACATCTTGAATTATAAAATTAAGAACAATATAAAATACAGTAACGGATTATTGCTTCTTTTAGGAAACAACAAAACAATGTTTCAAATTCAAACTTGTGTAACTACTGCCACTCGCTGCTACTGTCGTCTGATGAGCAAAAAAAATTAAATAATTCAATATTATTCTGATTTTTGACGCTAGTGGAAAAAAATGCCACGCCCACTTTAGAGTCACTTGAAATAATTAAACACACACAAATATATACATTACACAAAAGTTTTTTTTTAAAAATTCTGTAATGGGTCTAAATCTCCACTATGGAAATATATCGGAGAATTCCATCATTTTAATAAGAAATTTCTAAAATGAAAATAGCAACAAATAACGTCTGTTTATAATCTGAAGACGATGTTAATTTCACTGAAATGTTTTAAAATATAAATTTTAGATAAGAAATATTTAACGCATTTACTACGCATTACATCGTTTCAATAAGAAATGTCTGAAATGAAAATGGCAACAGAGAACGTTTGTTTACAAAATAACACGGCGAAAATAAACGACGATCGTTAATCGAAATGTCTTAAAGTATAAAATCTGACTTGAAAGATTATTATTTTCATTTATTATTCTGGTTTAATATATAACTTGAAACTTTTTGATTTTATTTATTTTTATCTTTTCGCTCGTTGTTTGACAGCGAACCCTAACGTGGACGCCATATTCAGAGGGATAATGCCACAAAGTGTAACAGCTTACATTTAGTTTCAAAATTGTGGTTTTTTATTAATTAAAAATCAACGGTAATTAATTTCGATTTTTGAAGTTCTTCAGACCCTCGGCTGTTTTTAAGACGCCTGTATTTAAAATTTCACGATCGTTGCTCCTAAACTGTGGATTTCTATACAATTACAGAGATACAAACATTCATTTTTATATATTAGATTTTAACTGGCTGACGCCTCTTTCTCAAAATTCGCCAAAATTTGGCGACCGAGGAGGTATAAATTTTCAGGTAATTTGCTCCGATGACAGAAAGCTAGATACATCATCGTTATTTTTATTGACTAATTTAAATAACCTTTTTAGTTCAGAAGAAGCACCAACAAAATTAGATGCATTGCCACTAAAGATAGTACTGCTTTTGACTCTGCGTGCAAATGACCTTTTAAGAGTGGCAATTAAGCCACTGGATGTTAAGTCTGATAGCAGTTCAAAATATACTGCCTTAGTGGCCATGCTTATAAAAATAGCAACATACACCTTATTATAAATACCCTTTCGTTAATTTCTGTATTTTGCCTCACTCTCTCAGGGGATATACTTTCCATAATTTGGAGACAATTGTCGGTTTAATTTTGAAACATTGCACACAATGGTGCACAATTTGGCGAGATATATTTCTACCATTTACTGGCCAAAAAATTTGCCTAATAGTGTTGTATATTTGCCATAACGAAATAAACAACAAAAAAAAAAATACACCGTCACAAAAAAAATCTATGCACCCAGAAGAAATCGAGCTACTATCACGAAACTTGACAGGAATGTAGTCTGGTAAGAGATACGCAAATAATTAAAATTTCGCCGCCAGTGAGACAAGGGTAAGCGCGCTATGCGCATATGAGATGCGCAGCTTGGAGAGTTTAAAAGCATGATTGCTCGTGCCATAGGGTTATTCAAACAAATCTTTCGACTTGGATGGATGGTATTGTGACTAGAGATGCCTCTGAGACGTAACTGGCGATAGTACGAACAATTGTCGGACTTTGAGAGGGGGCGTATAGTAGGCCTCAGAGAAGCAGGCTGGTCGGACAGGTGTATCAGCCGCCACCTCGGTCGGAGCGATATGGTAGTTGCTCGGTGTTGGCAACTGTTATCGAAAAGGCGGGAGCAGTTAAAAATGATTCTGCTTCCAAGTGCTACAGTGGAGAAAGTCCTTTGTCATAAAATGCTATGTAAAAAAAGGTTCTTCGAGACTTGAGTAAAAATTTGCAAGTTTCTTAAAAAAACGTTTATTTAGATGTCATTTTTTTTTGACAGATTAAAAACTAACATATTTATCACATAAGTTGCATTACGGAAAATTTCTCACTTCGTAATACCCGCACTGCTTTGCCTCGAGAACAATTAGCGACTATTAAAAAAAACTTAAGAAAAAAGGGTAAAATTTACTTTAGGTTGAAAGCGACATCCTCTTTTCCCAGTCTGCTAAACTTCTATCGCTAAAAACACCGTCATTCTCGCGGGCTAAAAAAACACTGCGTCGCGGCTGGCGAACGAGCTGAAAACGCGCCTTCTCGCTCCCTCTCCCTTACCGTATTCACATGGGCCGAGTAAATATACTCTTGCTATTTTGCATAATCGCCTGCGGGTGCCGTTGCCACACCGATTTCTGATATCTTGAAATGAAATCCTTGGCCA
The DNA here is from genome assembly GCA_907164885.2 of Dolomedes plantarius. Classification (NCBI taxonomy): domain Eukaryota; kingdom Metazoa; phylum Arthropoda; class Arachnida; order Araneae; family Dolomedidae; genus Dolomedes; species Dolomedes plantarius. Next base: position 93,142,258 of record OU015502.1, read on the forward strand.
CTCCTCCATGCGGTTGCGTCAAATGGCGTCGACCAATCGGCAAATATTACATCGTTTGGATCGAACCTAAATCTCTCAACTCTGCCGATGGAACGTGCGTTTGCAACTCAAAATAAAACAAATATTTAGGACGCCATTTGCATCCTGCTTAAGCTTTTTTTTCTTTAAAAAAAACCGTAAAAAAGAAAAGTATGTGAGTATTCTTCCAACAGCAACAATGGATCACGGAAGGGATAGTCTACCGTCGAGGAGGGTCAGGGCGTCCCAGGAACACAAATGCGCGTGGAGATGCGCAATCATATGAGCACAAATGCGCAATCATATGAGCGGCCATGTCCGCACCAACAACGTCACTAGAATCGGTTCGACGCCATTTACCACCTTCCAGACATCCGGTGGTATCAAGGGAAACCATTCGGAGACGACTGGCCGACCAGGTATAAGGAGCCGACGTCCATTAAGAAGCCTACCACTGACCCCACATCATAGGAAGTGTCGATTGGATTTTTACCGACCTCGGGTAAATTGTGACCGGGAGTGTGACCGACTGGAGGCGTGTGATCTTCAGCGATGAATCCCGATTCAGTCTCAATGCTGATGACCAGCACATACGCGTGTGGAGGCGGCCAGGACACCGGTCCGATCCGGCATTTGTTGTCGAGAGGCATACGGCGATTACACAAGGTGTGACAGCGTGGGGAGCGATTTGTTGGGACACACGATCACCCCTCGTCGTCCTTCAACGCACTTTGACGGTATGCAGTTACGTGGACGAGATTTTAACGCCAGTTGTATTGCCTATACTATCAAGCCGCCCAGGTGCCGTTTATCAGCAAGACAACGCTCGTCCACATACTGCGCGACTCTCCCAACAATGTCTTCAAGGATATGACGTACTCCCATGGCTTGCCAGGTCACCAGACCTCTCGCCAATAGAGCACGTCTAGGACGTGCTTGGAAGGGAACTGCAGCCGTCCCGGAATACTGGTGAATTAACTGCCCAGTTGCAAAGATTATGGCATGATCTTCCGCATGAGGTTATATGTGACCTCAATGATTCGATGGCATGCCGTGTTTCGGCTTTATAGCTGCCAGAATTGGATTTATTACTTACTGATTCGTAAGCTTTTTCATGCCATATCTCTTTAATAAAACGGTCTGTTCTTTTGAATTTGTAATCATTTGCTTATCTCCTCATACACTACATACATGTTAAGTTTCGTGATTGTACTCGTAGCTCGTTTCCTTCTGGGTGCATATATTTTTTTGTGACAGAGTTTATATTTTTTTTTCCTTACTAATGCGGTAGACGATTGGACATTATCCAAAAATGTATTAAAATACAGTAAAATATATGTTCCTCAAACTGTACTATATTCTTTAGTACGTTCTATTACATCTAATTTCAATATTTTGTTCTACATTATTTTGTCGATAAAAATATCCCATACAATTTTTTTATAAATAAATAAATATATATATATATATATATATATATATATATATATATATATATATATATATATATATATATATATATATATATATATGGGTCAGGATAACCGTGCGGTGATTAAAATAATTAAACTATTATAAACTATACTAACATTTAAAGAATATTACTTATTTACAAATATTATTTACAAAGCTACGTCGTTAATTAATAACACAATAGGCTGATTATTATTATATAGCAGTCGTCTACTGCTATCAGACAAACGCGTCATAGTTCGTCTCCGTCAAACCACACACTGCCAGGGGTTGCTAGATCTCCACTTCTTTACTTGAGCCGGAGAGGCGTAAATGGGTAATAGCGTCATCTGGTGGAATATGCAGGTAGAGCACAGACCGATGTAGGCTCAGGAACCCATATATATATATATATATATATATATATATATATATATATATATATATATATATATATATATATATATATATTTGACATTAATTGCATACATTGACCGTTGTATTTAATTTGATTTTAGTCCGTAGCGAAGTATGGGTATTCAACTAGTAGGTTATAAAGAATTGAATCAAATTTCTATTCGGCAACGAATTGAAGGTTTATTTCGATGTTCTAACGTAGTCAATAATACGACAAGCCTTTCGCTTCAATTACTTTACTACGATACGTTAAACATACTATAACTACAACAGTTAAAGCAAGTATGTACAGCGAGTTAGAATTTACAGTTAGATATGTCAGGATGGCTTCGGGTTCACCGACAGCGCTGGCCTACAGAAGGCCTCTCGGACCAGAGAGCTCCGTCTCTCTCACACTCAAAAACAGATCTCTTCCGCGTGGACTATTGGGGTCTTCTTTTATACTATCGGCGAATTCAAAGGCTTTCTCCGGCGTTTGAAGTGCTCGTAAGTGTTCAAAGTTTATGGGATTCTTAATGTCACTATAGTGTCAAAATTCTGGAGAGCCCTCGAACCACTCTGGGATTTACGTGTTCTATAACGTCAGAACCGCACATTACGAGAACTTTATGGCCTCTTATCCTAGAGTTTATGAGGAGATCAACAGTTCGCAGTTAGATGACATGTTGAGGGGTAGGAACGGGCATAACATACTTATAGAAATACTAATTTCGTGTCGTAATTGAGACAGTGTTACAATGCAATATAACAAAATATTCCAATCTATTCGCGTTATTCAAGAAACGGACGTAGTAATTATTCCTTATCATTTTGACTTATATCTTCGTGATAAACAAACAATCTTTTCATAACAGCATTTTCAGTTGTCAAATATTTTTATCTAATTAGACCACCCGTCATTTGTTGGGTAACCTAATATTCATACGTAACGAGAAATTGAAGCCAAAATTTAGTATCAATTCGTCCACTAAATAAAATTTATTTCCTTCTTTTATTATTTTTCTTGACATTGACATTGACATGGTACGTTAACGAGAGGAGAGCTCCATATCCTCGGTATATGGCTCATTTTTGGTGACTGTATTTCCGTTCTCAGGAGTATAGGAAAAGATGTTGACGTTGTAAGTTAAGGAACAAAATAATAAAATGAAAACAAAATGGAAAAGAAAGGTATTTTTTTTAAATACAAAATAAATAAAAATAAATAAATAAATAAATAAATACAACGTTTTACAACTAAGGTGGCTGAATTAATAAAACGAGACACAGTGGCTGATGATTAAGATAAAGTGGGTGAGATAGTCTTGAGTTCGATCCATCACAGAATGACAGGTCAGAAACAGAAGCTCCGGATTATTGTAATTTAGAATTTAGAAGTTGGAGGGAAAGTTATGAATGGGGAAGGAGACCAGGGTAAATAACCAAAGCGGTTTTAGGGCGCCGAAAGCATTCCCGTGCGTCGTAGTTAGGGATATTGGCTATTTCTTCGTTGTCTATTGAATATCATCTATTCAGAAGTTAGTTGTGAGATCTTTAATGTGTTGCCGAATGGGTTCGATTCTCAGATCCCTATGAATAAACACGTTTCTAAGGTACCAGGGTGCCTTTTTAATATCGCGGAGTGTTTTATTTTGAATTGTCTGCAGTCGCTGGATAGGGGTGTCAGTCGCTGAGCCCCGAAACAAGCACGGTGTACAATAGGATAGGTTGGTGTACTATTATTTTTCTTAACATAGGACCATAGGAATCGTGGTCTAACTGCACTTCCTGGGCCACGCCCTCTAGTGAAGGTTTTCAGAGAGTAAGTAGCGGGGAACCATCATTGGACAGGAAGTGGAGAAAAGAAGAAAAGGGATTGGAGCGATCTGGATCCGTGAGTTCGATGCCTTCAGCTGAATTCACCGAAGTGAATAAGCATCGGGCATGGACAGTAGATTTGAAGATGACATGACTATAGCAGTTCATCTCCAAAAATAGGAGAGAGTTTAAATACAGAGCTATAGTTGAGAAAAATAGAAAGAAGAAAGTTTAGGGATAGCGACACAAATATTTTATTTTGTTTTATGGTATTTTATTTTATGAGAATTCATTTGATGAACTCTTTCTCATAATTCTTCTGGTGGCTCTAAACACAGGGGAAAAAAAACAATGAGTTAGATAATCGATTTAGCATTGTTTTTCTGAAAATAATTAACAAACAAAATATTCCTCTTAGCTGACAGGTGGTGGCGTTGAAATTAGAATGAACGTATCTGTTGCGTAAAGGATAATCAACAATGTGGAATCTAAAGAAAATTTATAACTCATAATCCTTTGGTTATTTTTACATAACTAGATTTGTTCTGGTTCTGCTCTTATCATCGTGCCTTAATCTTAAGGCTGCTGTGTACTAACCCAATTGGATTCTCTCACCTCAATGTTCACCTATGGAGAAAGTGTGTTCGAGTATTGTCGACTTAGATTGAAAGATTTTTCTTTGAAAAAATTATACTCCATAATAGAGAAAGACATTTTACTCATAGAGGCATTTTTCGTTTTTTTTAAAATTGCAAATATTTCAAAATTTAAATTATGCTGGGAAAAAATCTGGTCTCTGTGTTTTAACCGCTCATAAATTCCTGTGGTGGACGAAATTTATAAAATAAATCCGTTGCAAGGTGCAGAAAAGTTCAGTGTATCTGAAAAAATACCATTTTTAATTGGATTATCAGCATTTATGTAGCTGTAAATAGTAGTCGGATTTTCTCCATACGTTAACATTGAGGTGAGCGAATCCAATAGGGTTAGTACACAGAAGCCTTAATGAACTAATCTTAGAATTCCGAGTATAGTAAAATAAAACTAACATTAATAAACTAACTAAAACAATAAACTAACTAAAAATATGGTGTTATTCTGCGTTTTCATTTTCTGCACTGATTCGCTGGCAAATAGAGTTTTGTCTAATATAAATTTCTGATAATAAAACTTTTATGCACTTTCTTCCTACTGTATTGAAACTTATATGATCTAAAATTTATTTATCTAATTTCGAGGAAAGAAAGATAAACAAAAAATTGTAATATTTTATGAGAAAAAGTTTGGAAATATTAAATATATAAGTTCTTTTACTAGCAATAGTGGTTCACATGGAAACCAAACTATAAATTTTAAAATAGGACTCTGCTTGCGGAATGTAACAATAAAAAGAAAAATCCAAAATTCTCACCTTCTACTGACGGCACTCAAAATTTTATCCATCGCTTACTTATCCTTTATTTCTTAAACACAACAACAAATCGAGTGAAAGTATTGAAGATGATTTTGTTTGTTTAGTAAAACATTCCCCTGAGGAAGTTTTAACAACTTTCTTTGAGAGAAAAGTATTCAAAATTTGATATAGGTTTTGCGATCCGTCTCATTTATGTTGTTCATTGTTATTTTCTTAAAGAAGATATTTTCAGTTTTAAACACAACTATTTTAGTTTGTTTTATTGGATAAGAAAATTCGGATAAAAGTTTTCTAATGTATAATACAATGCCCCAAAACAACAAAATTGTTGATATTAAACTTGCTTTTGTTGTTTCTAATATGGCGAATTGAGAGATAGCAGTTGTTTTTTTAGAGGGAATTCTGTAATAGGTCTGCCGTCGGAAATTTTGAGATATTTTTGATTTAGGTTTGAATTTCTTTTCTGAGTAAAATATTTTCTTTCACTGTCAGGCTTTCCATTTATGAGTAAATAAAGCATGACTTTTTTTCTGGCTTAAAAGTTTTTATTTCTTGATATGCTTAAATACCAAAAAAATGTTTATATTAAATGAGGGGGAAGGGGGATTATGAAAATACCACAGAAATAAAGGTCACGAAAAGAGAAGAAATCAGCGAAACACCCTCTTGGGATATTCAAGGCAGATTGATCAGATTTTCTATACTCCAGTGTTAAATGTTAAATTTTAAATGTATACGTCAACATGTCAAAAGCTGTGTACAATTATACTTATATATAATGCATAAATACGCACCTTTCTCTTTATATATATATATATATATATATATATATATATATATATATATACACTGAAGTGCAACTGAATTAAGGATAGCAAAGCCTATGCAAATTGTATAGCGCTGCGCATCATGTATGCGCAAGTGAGGGCGCTGTGGTAACTGCATATATAGCGCGTACTGTGGTTGTTCTGAATTAGTTGTTGGAATTGCCAGTATGGGTAAACTGCCTGATTTAGACGCCTTCGATCGCGGACAAATCGTAGGTGCGCAACGCATGGGCCATTCAATTTCCGAAATCATCAGACAGCTAGGATTTTCAAGGTCGACAGTGTCAAGAGTATACCAAGAATACATGGATGATAGAAAAAAAACTAGCGATCGGGCAAACTGCAAAGGACAATTAGCCTTGACAGTGCGTGGTGAGAGACGGCTCAGGCGTATTGTACGTAGCCAGCGAAGCCAAACATAATCTCAAATTACCACCCAGTTTAATGACGGTGCCAGTCGTACAGTCAGTAAACGGACTGTGCAACGCTCGCTTCACCGTATGGGTTTCGGGAGCCGTCGACCTACGAGAGTACCATTGCTCTATACTCGCCATCGGGCTGCACGTCTTCCCTGGGCAAGAGAGCACAGAGACTGGAGTGTAGAGGACTGGAAACGAGTAGCATGGAGTGATGAGTCTCGATTCCGACTACTTAACGCCGACGGGAGGCTGAGAATATGGCGTCAGGCTCATGAAGCCATGGATCCTGCATGCCTGGCTGGAACTGTACAAGGGCATGGTGGCTCAATCATCTGGGGTGTTTTTTCGTGGCACAGTTTGGGATCTTTGGTGCGTGTACCAACATCCCTCAATGCAATTCGGTACGTAGAGTTGCTGGGTGATCACCTCCATCCGTTTATGCTGTTCTGTTATCCTCACGGTAATGGAGTTTTCCAGCAAGACAACTGTACCTCTCACAAGTCCCGGTTGGCTACTGGCTGGTTGGATGAGCATTCCTCTGACTTCTCTGTCATGAATTGGCCACCTAGAAGCCCAGACTTAAATCCTATTGAGCATCTTTGGGATGTTTTGGAACAAGGCGTGAAAGGCCATCACACAGCACCAAAGGAACTTACTGAATTATGGACAGCTTTAGCCAATATTTGGCAAGCCATTCCGTGGAACGTTTCCAGAAACTTGTTGAATCTATGCCCCGTCGTGTGACAGCCGTTATCAAGGCCAGAGGAGGCCCAACTCGTTACTAGGTAGGTATCCCTAATTCAGTGGCACTTCAGTATATATATATATATATATATATATATATATATATATATATACATACAACCTCTGACAATAAAGTTCGGTGAATGAAGTCAGAACGGCCGATCTGGCAACACTGGTGAAACAAAACGCTGCATCTGCGTAGCGGTAGGTGTTGACCATCAGCCCCCACCGTTGTTCAGTTGAGCGTCGTTTGTGTTCCGTGTAAGACTTGTTTTACAAAGTGCTTGTTTAGTGCGTTTGTTCCGTGCGACAAATCGTTACCCAGAATTTAGGGATGAGAAAAACGTGTTGTCGTCTTGTGCCACATCACTTGGATGACGATGACAAGCAGGCACGTTTAGAGGCTTTACAGGATTTTGTCGAAACGGCGGATGCGACACCAAACTTCTTGAACTGTATTGTCACTGAGGATGAGTCCTGGTGTCTCAGGTATGACCCTGAAACGAAACGGCAAAGCATGGAATGGCGTTCTCTTGCATTACCTCGTCGGAAAAAGGTCAGAGCAGAAAAATCACGCATCAAATCGATGGCCATCACCTTTTTTGATAGTCAAGGCATTATCCACAAGGAATTTCTACCTGAGGGAACGACGATGAATACTGATGAGTACATTGAAATTTTGACCCGTTTCATGAAACGTCTACGTAGGGTACGACCCCAGTATGCACAGCAAGGTTCATGGTTTTTTGTTCACGACAATGCTCGCCCTCACACAGCCAATATCGTCAAACAGTTCCTGGCAAACAATGGGGTGGTGCAAATTGAACATCCACCATACTCGCCAGATCTCAATCCTCCATACTTCTTCATAACTCAAACTCGCTTTGAAAGGAAAGAGATTTGACGATATTCCTGACATCCAACGAAACGCGACGAGGCTTTTGAACTCCATCTCAAAAGAATACATCTTGCAAAGTTTCCAGAGCATGTATAGCAGATGTCAGCGGTGCAGTTATGGGAGGTGACTATTTCGAAGGACAGTAAGGTAACTTTCGTTAATATTTCATCTACGTTAATGTTACAGGACTATTCACCGAACTTTATTGTCAGACCTTGTATATGTCGGCTCCGACATGAGACAGTGGTTAGCGCCGTGAGTTTCCACGAAGTGGTCTTAGGTTCTAATCCCGACAGAGGGCTGTCTCCTCATACGGGGTCGGCATACCTGAATTGTGCTCCCATAATGAAACATCGACAAAAATCGTGGCGTGCTTGTACTATGTCTTCGAACAAGTGCTACCTTATTAGTATATATGTATATGTGTGTGTACGTACACACACGCATATATATATATATATATATATATATATATATATATATATATATATATATATATATATATATATGTGTGTGTGTGTGTGTATCTATATATATATATTTGTTTATGTTCTTTCAATGTTCGCGCCATGTTGATAGATGACAGACATTTTAATTTTAGCCATGGTATATGTTCTACTCCTTTCTTTGCGATGATGCTCTATACTGTTGCGGAAAAATTCCAGAAGGTTTTGTCTGGAATTTTTCCATAAAGTGGGTAGAAAGTAATCTAACGATGGCACCCAGTTGAATGGCTAAGTGAGAACTCCACACCTCCCATTCGTTAGAACGACTTATCTTATTTTTAGCAACAAATTATCATTTACGTAATAAACTGTGGACTTTGAAAACTTTGTTATGAAGTTTAGCGGAATTGTCGTTTTGTTCATTAGAAAGAGACTCATAAAGCAGCTTTAACATATAGTTCTGAATATTACACTTTCCATGTTATTTTTTCGCCTTCGCAACAGAGGAAGTTTTAACAGTTCTGTACATAAAAGCTTGGGCTTCATAACTATAATAACGCTTTAATCATAAAAAACTAAATTTAGAAATTAAAATGTTTATACTGTTTCATGTTTATACTGTTTCTTGGTCTTTTAAAACTAAGTAATCCACTTTCAAAAAGAAATATTTAAAATTGACTCTGGCGGAACTCGGAAAATGAGTTTGCATTGCTCAGTTTTAAAGACATGAAAATTTCGAGACAGAGCTTCTTAAGCATCAAATTATACGCAAATAGTTTTTCTTGAAAATGTCTTGCAACAGAGCTTAGCACAAGTTTGGGCTGTTGACTTAGAATTTTTCCACTGACTTAAAATTTCGAAATACATCCGCTCTAAACAAGACTTTTAGATTTGTATAAAAAACAAGCTAAAAATGTATTTAATCTTCTCAGCATGGAGGATTTCTCGAGATTGTTCCTGCTGTTTTTTTCCGCCGACTATTTTCCTGATTCCGAGACAGTAAATATAGAAAGGTAAACGTTTGGAATTTGTTTTTATCTAAAATTAAAATTGCAAGCAGTAAATTATAAGTATAATGTGCGTTCAGTATTATAAATAAATAATCTCTCCTATACGCACGCACGCACGCACGCACACATGCACATGTAAGGGTTTTTAAAGGTTAGGATATTTAAGGGAACTTAAAAGGGGGTTTGAAGCCCGGTGGCGTAGTGGTTAAAAGCGTCAAGCTGCTATCCCACAGGTCCAGGGTTCAACCCTGTGACTGGGCAAGTTTGACTCAGCCTTTCATCCCTTCAGTGGGTCGATAAAATGAGGACCAAGCATGCTTGGGAACTAAACTCTGGGCGTCCCACGTCAGGTTAACCACCTGACTGAGACATATGCTGTATGGCACCCCAAACCCACGGTTACGAAAGCGGAGATGGGTACCGCCGGCCCTGGTCCACATCGGACTGTTGCACCGTGAGTGAGTTTTAAAAAGGGGGTTTTTCCACAGAAAATCTGATTAAAACTTTAAACGCCGGAATTATTCACATTTAATAAGATAGCGCGGGTATGAAAACGAAGAATTGTCAGAGGAAATGACGTAGAAGCTATTATTTGAACTTGATTGGGTGTTCAAGCAGAGTAGGCTTGGAAGATTTTGGCGGGAAGGATTACGTCAGAAAGTGCATAGGTAAGCAGAGAAAGTTCTCGAACATTATGAGTACGGGTTTTAGCGCGCCTTGTTCGAGGTAGCTGGAAAAGAATTAATCAGACCAGGGATAAATTTGATTATGGTAGGAGCATAGAGGGAGCGCTCCGTGTTTTGAGAAGGCCAGCGGCCATGTTTTCAATATTAGATTGGAGAGTGGTTATCATTAATAAATGAAGGATTAAAGTAATTAAATGGATGATGGTGTGCTTATTTCAGATTATGAGGTGCCTTACTTAGCCACGTTGCATTTCGCATCACAAGATAAAGATTCTGACTGCAAATTCATCATATAATTGCGAACGTGATACAAAGTTCGACATATATATATACCGGGTGGTTATAATTAAACTTCTCCTATAAACGGCATCCTACAGTTCAAACGGGTGAACGGAATGCAACGAAATTTTGTATATGGGCTATACACGAGATGCGCTCACGGAATTTGGAAAAAGAAATTTAGTTCCAAAATGTCCACCAGAGGGCGCCTTTTCGGGAAAAACATGAAATTTAACACAATACACGACCAAAACGGAATACAGAAACAATATTAGCATTTATTGACTAGTTTCTGATCACCTTGTCATCGAACCACATTAAGTAAAGGTAAGGAAATAAATAACAGTACACCTTTGCTGTTTGAGAAGAAAAAAAACAGTTGAGTTTGCAGAAACAGGTACAGATTATGACGTAATGTCACAAGAGGAGCTAGTTTTTAATCGTGTCCAGGACAATGTAAGGAAATGTTAATGTTTTCCTTACATCATGCTTCATATGCGAAGCATCACAACTGATCCGTTACGAACTGCTGTTGAACACACTGTCCATTGCCTTCAAACTTTGCAGGTGACTGATGGTGGTCAGATTGAGCACCTTTCCTTACATCGTCCTGAACACGATTGACAACTGCTCATTTCGTCATAATCTGTACCTGTTTCTGCAAACTCAACTGTCTTTTTTCTCAAACACCAAAGGCGTACTGTTATTTATTTCCTTACCTTTATTTAATGTGGTTCGATGACAAGGTGATCAAAAACGATTGGATAAATGTTAAAATTGTTTATGTATTCCATTTTGGTCGTTTATTTTGTTAAATTTGATGTTTTTCATGAAAAGCGCCCTCTGGGGGACATTTTTGAACTAAATTTTTTTTCGAAAATTCATGAGCGCATCTTGTGTATATGTTAGCAATATAAACTAAGAATTACTTTGAGGGTCCATTAATTACTTGCCTTTCCGAAGTTTGACGTCATATTTTGCATTTCCATTTTAAGCCGATTCACGTTAAGGCGATTCAATTTATAACTAAGCTGAATCACTGACGCAAGTTTCGTTTAGATTACGTCATGTTTGACAAACTGCCGTGCGTCATATAATTAAACATAAAAGTCTTCAGTTTCCGGTAGATGGCGTATTTCGTATAAGTTACAACCCGATATTTGAATAACGGCTTTTGACATGAGTATATAAGCCGTGAACACTTTCAGGAAATCGATCAAGGAGCTTGTTTCGTTTAGATCACGAACATTCATCAAGGAACTTGTTTCGTTTAGATCACGAACATTCATCAAGGAACTTGTTTCGTTTAGATCACGAACATTCATCAAGGAGCTTGTTTCGTTTAGATTACGAACCATCATGAAGGAGCTTGTGCCTGAGCTGATGAGATAACAGGATGTTGTATCAAGTCTGCATAGAGTAAGATATTTTTGTATTACTTCCGAAATAAATCCTTATGATAGTCCATCACAGTATGGGAAAATAGACTGTTTTTAAGAATTGATTAACAAAAAACCCGGAGTATATTACCAAGTGTTACTTGTAAAAAAGAAGATATTGACATTGTTGTTTTAACTAATTTTAACTAATTTTTCAAATGAATAAAGCTTTTATGTTATTGTTAAAAGGCTTGTCGTCTATACATTATTTTGAGCATCTTAATGGTTTTAACGTATACCTTTTTTAACAAACATTGCTTTTACTGCACATTTTTTACTCTGCTATTTAAAGATATATAATAGAAGAATTATAAGAATTGCTGACGTACATGTACAGTATAGCCCATACACGAAATTTCGTTGCATTCCGTTCACCCGTTTGCGCTGTAGGATGCCGTTTATTGGGGAAGTTTAATTATAACCACCCGGTATATATATATATATATATATATATATATATATATATATATATAATGTAGATATTCCTCAGTCCCTAACGTTATAAAACTCACTCCCTAACTTAATTTGACCGATTAATTTCTAATTTTATCAACCCCCGGAGAAACTTTTTATATCTACCCTCAAGCGTGTTCCCAGCTAAAGCTAAAAATAACCACGGCAAGTAGTTAGACTTCTAAACTGTAACCATAAAAGCAAATTCGAAAATTGATGAATTTGCAAAAAAGCTGACCACAGGAGAGCTCAATTCTAAAAAGCCTGGATGTTAAATGACGCATGGTTGCTTTTCTACATTTACCTCTGTAGATAGACTTTGGGAGTTCCTCGTGGAGTGTTGAACTCAAGTCCCCCACGTCCTGCAATTACACTAGCAACCCTTCTGGGCATACTTTCAACAAGGTTTTAATACACAGCTATGGGTATTTGTGTCCATTCCTGCTGCAAGAATGCCGCCAGCTGAGCTGTAGATTTCGGATGTGGTTTCTTGTCCGTAAGCGTCGCTCTAACCCGTCCCTCAAATGTTCTATGGGGGCTCAGAGTCCCTGATCTGGTCGGGACTCTGAGCAGATCAGGGAAGACGTTTTACATCCGTATCTTGATACCACTGCTTGACAGAGGCTACAATATGACATGGAGCGTTGTCGCCCTGGAAGTAACATTCGTCCAGTCCATAAAATTGCCAGAGCGTAAGAAGAACCCGATTGTCCAAAATGTTCATGTAGGCGTTGGCGTTCAGTTTACCAGGAACAACATGCAAAGGTCCCAGGCCATACCACGAAAAAATCCCCCAAACAAGTACACCACCACCACCGAACGAGAGTTGGAACGATGCACTCGGGTAACAGACTTTCGCCTGGCTCATAAAACAGTTTTCCAGGGGTCCACAGTCCAGTTGTGGTGTTGCAAACACCAAGCGAGTCTGCCGGCTTTGTTGGATGGGGTGATGTTTGGTTCGTGTGCAGCAACACATCCGTGGACATTGAGGGCGTGCATTTCTTTCTGCAAAGTATTGCGGTGCACCGTAACCCCTGCTGCCTGTTGAAACTCACTGTTGATGATTTGGAGTGGTTTCTTACGAACCTCACGCTTCAGGACACGCTGATCCCGTTCGGTCAGTTTACGGGACGACCAACGTGTGTTTCTTTCGTCTCTCAACTCCCGTAGTCTACCACTTCTTCACGACACCAACAGTGGACCGTGGCTGTGATAATTCTACCGCAATTGCGCGAATAGACTTGCCACTATTTGTGACAACCAACTACATGACACACCTTTCATAGTCACTACGTTCATTTCGTTTCGACATATTGTCACAATTTCACACAGAACTAACGACGTTACCACTTCACGTATCGTATTTAATCTTAACAGGTCACGTGCGAGCACTAGATTTGCGTAGAATCCGACATGCAGTCAGATTTTATGCAAATCCACTGGCGTCCGGTCCATTATTGTAGGTTAGTATATATATATATATATGTATATACAGGTGGTTATCAAAATAATGGAAACGTATCAATATTAGTGGTGTTTATGAATGTGCTCCGTATTCTTTAAAAAACAAGTCTGACCACCGGTATTTTTTATATAATACAGTGTTTGTATTATTCTACTGTCAGGTAGCAGTAATGAAGCTAAGGGCATCGTGCTTTTTGGGGGAACAGCGTAAAATATCAAACCTTGCAGACCTTGCTAAAAGGGCAAATTGTTGGAGCGCGTTTAAATTGGAGTATCTGATACTGTAACCCCCAGGCTAATGGGTGTTTTTCGAGCCATGGCATCAAAAGTCATGATAGCATACAGAGTGCACGAAAAAACATCCTTTGCCAAACAGAATAGTGGACGAAAGGCAGAGCCGAAGTGAAAGAGACGGACGAGATATTGAAGCGGATTGCGACATGAAGAAAGAAAACAACTGCAGCCAAAATGACCGAAGAGCTCAATCTGCATCTGCATGTTCCGGTATCAACCATTAGAGGTAGAAGGGAACATCACAAACAAAGCATTTACGGAAGAGTAGCTATTCCCAAGCCACTTGTATTAGATGCCAATACAAAATATCGCCCACAATGGTGCCACGAGCGCAAATCCTGGTCGAGTAATATGTCGAAAAACGGCATTTGGTCCGAAGAATCATTGTTCACATTGTTCCTCGCAACAGGACATGCGTATGTCTGGTGGACACCTACATAAGCGTAAGATTCTGGCTGTATCATCTCAGCTGTCAATCATGGAGGTAGATCTATCAGGGTTTGGGATGGCATCTCATGGTTTTCAGCGGGCCCTATTGTAACCGTAAAAGGAAGATTGAATGGGAAGGACTAAGTCGAAATTTTAGCTCACTAGTCCATCCTATGGTGCAAACACTGTTTCTTGCAGGAGATGGCGTTCTGCAGGATGATAATCCCCCTATACTTACAGCTAAATCTATCAAGTATTCGTTTGAAGAGCGCGAAAAAGAAGTCAAATATCTTATCTTATCCTGTACAATCCCCCCGACTATATATCATCCAACCACTGTAATCTGTATAAGCGGATAGAGCCAGGTATCGATATTCACCACAGCATCTCTACAGGAACTTTCATGATTTTTCCCTGAAAAATGGTATAATATATTCTTAACCACTATTCATGACTTGGATAATCTAGTTCTAAGGGGAATGACGTGGTATTACATGAAAAAGTTATCCTGCGCCATGATAATAAAGTTTTTCATGATGTTTCTTAGTTTTTCCATTATTTTGATAACCACCTATATATATATACATACACACACACACATATATATATACACATACATACATACACTCACACACTAGTGGCCAAAGTCGTGGCAAACTTTTAGAAGATATGATTTTTAAGGTTGATTCCACATTACTTCGTTATTTTTAAAGAAAATTCATTGATGTTGTATATTACTAGTAAGATAATCTTCTACAGAAACAATGTAGTTTGCCACGGTGTATTATCTTTCTTACATCAAACAGTTATAGCTAAATAAATGCATGATGAAAACACAACAGTTAACCTCAGAACTGAATCAAATAATTACAAGATAAAAAGAGCTTTTTATATACCATGTATTTAAATTTTCTGTTGAATCATATAAACTTGACAATTCTATGTATTAATAAATACTTTTAAAATTTTTTTTTTTGAAAAGTATTTATTAATGCATATTAATTGAATTATCCCATCAACTTGAAAGAAAATGATCAAATGCGTAATTAAGAGGTATCAAATGCGTAATCAATCGTTTAGCTCGGGAATTGTAAGTTAACTCACGTTTAACTTTTCGTTCCCGTCCCGGTCGATAGATGGCTGCACCAGTCTACAAAACAAAATTAACTGAAACTGAATTCAATCCTGCTTAAAGACGGCTAAAAGTATTAAAAAATGCATTGTCATCGTGTTATGAGCTATTCTAAAAGTTTCAAATGTCTAGCTAGTCGGGAAGTTAGTTAAAAATTGATTGCAAGATTTATACTGGACAAACACACAAACAAACAAACAAACAAGAAAGCGATTTAATAAAAACATGGTAAAAAGTGATTGCTCTGAGATCCAATAAGGAGTTGAGATGCCACAAAACAGATCCATTAAGGTGTTAGCATGAGTAAGCTCACATCGTTTACTATCAGAATAGATAGTAAAACATATTAAATTGTTTGATAATCATTGTTAGTTTCTATTTTTATGCTTTTTTTACTGCAATTTCTTTAAGTAAGCTGTGTAACTTGTTTAGGGTTACAATCAAAGTAAATATAGTTGACAGGTCACCTACAGAGAGGTACAAAATAATTACTTCACGTGAAGAAGGTAACACTTACAACGAAATTATAAGAAAAGGAGGTGGAAAAGTAACAAAAGGAGTAATTTCTAAACTGTGGAATAAGTATTAAGAGACTCGGTCGATTCAAAACCAAACTGCTAAATCTGGGAAAAGATCCACAATAATATGCGGTGTCAGAAGAAGGAAAAAACTGTTTGAGGAACAGAAGAAAATTGCCTGAGATAGCTTAAAATGATGTACTCGAATTGGTGCAAACATAAGTGCCAGGACTGATTGATGCAAATCTCAATTTTTTGGGTTAAACTACAGAATTCCATGGAAAAAGGCCACTTTTATTTTTCTCTCTCTCTCTCAAAATAAAAAAGAAAAATCGAACAGTTTACAATGAGCTAAAAAGCATTGAGGACTCGAAAACAGACTGCTCCGAAAGTGCGGGCGCCGATTCGTCTGGTATGACCATCTCTTCGTGTAAAATGCTGAGATCATGTGATCATCAAACCGAACTTTGAATTTTTTATTCTTTTGGAGTCGGATTCTGGTTTTCGTAGAGGAAAAAGGGACAGTAGTTTGGAGAAACATACTCTGTCGGCAAAAATGCCTTTAATCAAATCTATTCTTTTGTTCATTATTCCTATATTCAGTGGATATAAGTGCATCATGAAAGATGCGTATATGTGAATCAAACGATTCATTAACTCAGAATTCATCGGTTTTGGGATATTTATTTGTGTCCGAGTGTCTAATTAGTCTGTAGTGGAAAAAAATGGAGAGGTGAGTACAAAAACCAATTATTCTTTTGGTTAGTCCAGTAAAATCAAATTCTTAGTCGAATTACATTTTTTAATTCAACAAGCATATTAATTGGACAGAAGAACAAAAGAACAGTGTCATCTGGAGTAACAAAAACACAATCTCCATATTTGATACTTGGGGAATTAAATTTGCCAGAAAAAGATTTGGAGACGATTTGCTACCTGAGAGCACAACACCAACCGTGAAACATCTAGTTAGTGTTATGCTGTGAGGATGTACTGCAGCAAAAGGTATGGGCGGAATCATCAGTGGCTTGTATCATCAGTGGCACTTTAAATAGAAGAAAATACATCAATAATGCATTTTCCCACATGTTTTTTTTAAAAAAAATTTATTCAAAATTAATACCGTCAGCACGTGACCTCTTCCGTGATAATAAGCCGTGTGATGGCCGAATGGCTAGGGCGCTAGCTATCAATACCAGAGTCTATGGGTTCGAGTCCCACTATTGGCATGGATGACAGTAACCGTTCGGAATCAGCTTCAGGCAGTAGGTCCCGGTCTAATTACCCCTCGTGTAGCAAAAAACGACTGTAGCGTCCTCAACCAATCAACCAACCTACCGTGATAGCGAGACTTTCATATTTCACCAGGACTCTGCGCCTTGCTATGTTTATATTCAGTGTAAAAAATTGGTTCCAGAAAATTGATATTACATTGATACAGTGGCCAGCTAATAGCCCTGACCTTAATCGGATCGAAAACCTTTGGAGCCGATTGAAGGGGCCTGTTGGTTTGAAGAAACCACATTATAAAGTAGGAATAACAGAATCAATTATACAAACATGGTATCCTGTTGTAACGCCTGATGAACTAAAATCATTGGTTCACTCCATGGGATGTCTCTGTGACACTGTAGTTGCAGCAAAATGCTTTCCAACAAAGTACTAACGGAAATTGTGAGAAACTAAGAAATTTACTTTTTCACAGTTCAGTACGAATTAATGTTTTTAAAATGCATAATTCTTTAATACAGTGCATTGTATTCTATTCTAAATGAATTTAAAAAAAATTTTATATGAAATTTCCATGAAAAATCCGAAAACGTAATCACAAATTCATAATTTTTTTCGAGCTATTCTTTAATCTTCTAATGAATTTTCGGCTTTTTTTGTAATAATTTTTAGAATATTTAAATTTTATTTAAACTTTATTGAAATATATCTTTGATTTAAAATCAAAAGCCCGACATTTCTTTCATCGGTTTTTTGAATATCCAAGAAATATTAGAAACAGCTCTTTAAACATTGCAATTTGTCTATTCGAGTAAATCCTTAACTTTAAAAATTAGTCTGAAGATATATTTTTATTGTTTTCAGGATATTTAAAAAAATTATCTTTAATCAATGTTTCTTTAAAATCTTAAGACCATAATAGCAAATACACCGTCTTTTTCAGGTAGTCTTTTATCTATTTAACGAATTTTAGATTGTTTCTTTTTATCATTTTTAGGATATTTAAATGAAAATTTAAGCTTTGTTTAAAGTTTCTTTCAGACACCCAAAAAACGTAACCACAAATACATATTCTTTTTGAGCTATTCTTTAATTTTTTTACTTAATCCTACGATGTTCTTTTTTATTACTTTTAAGATTTTTAAAGGACATTTAAACTTTTTTTTTAATATTGAAAGAATGTAACCACAAAACATACTCTTTTCAAGGTATTCTTTCTTTTTAACGAATTTTAGGTTATCTATCTTTATGAATTTTAGAATATTTATAAAAAACTTTATTAATGTCCAAAAACGTAACCTCATATACACGTTATATTCGAGGAAATCTTGAATGAATATCAGGATATCCCTGTTTATTATTTTTAAGGTATTTAAAAATATTAAAATAAGTTTCTTTAAAATATCCAAAGAACGTAATCACCAATACATATCCTTTCCAAGCTAATCTTTAATTATCCTTCTTTATTGTTTTTAGAATAGGCTGGTATAGGGAAGTTTAATTGGTTTTAGGGAAGACATCACCTTTCCACGAGTAGAAAAGACAAAATTTTTGCCGTTTGTTCGAACTTCTATAACTTTTTACGTAGGATTACGTTCCACCATAACGGTCCTTCGGAAATCAAAATTTCAGACGCTAAAACCGTCCGACCACCCGTCCTCGCAAGTTATAATTTTGGCAGCGTCTGTATCGCTTCGACAAGCAGTAAACAGTTAAACTAAAAAGTACTAAAATGCGTTAAAATTTTGACATACATATATGTATATATATACATACGTACACACACACACACACACACACACATATATATATATATATATATATATATATATATATATATTCACATACAAAAGAGGTAAGCAACGATAAGTAATCTTACGTTAATAACCCATGGTATTTTCGTTAGAAGAGACTACTTGAAATTTTTTTGTTTTTGTCCATTATACATGAAATTTTCAGTATTACTTCTCTAAACTATATATAGATGTTCCCTGAATATATGTTCCCTAATATTTTCCCTGAATTAATTTTGTTTCAAGTAAATAAGAATTTAGTGCATTTTATGAAAATTTTCAAATTTATACTGATAAACTGCGCGCAGATTTACAACACTAATAAAGTTTCAGCAATAAGTTTTGTATTTTTGTGATGTAAAAACATTAGGTATAAGTTTACACCCATTTAAATTTTAAAACACCAAAGAATATTTACTCCAGGACGATCAGATTTTGAAAAACTGAAAAAGCACAATAAAATTACAAGTCAAATGCTATACATTTTTAATAAAATAATTTTTTAAAGAAAAAGTAGGTGCGTAGTTTTGATAGCATCCTTTTACACTTACCCTGAAAATTTAAGAGCAATATCTGCAGTAGTTTCTTTTATGCAGTGCGCGTAAGCATGAAAATCATCGTTACGAGAAAAGGCTTTAAAAGTTCCCACACTGGTAATGATTACATCGGAACCACTGTTATCATGTCATAGTTTTTGAATGTTCTAATTGGAATACTTTAACACTAGAAATAAGGGAATTTTTTTCTTACTAGAAAGACTGAACGCCGTCATTTTTACGGTTAAAAATAAAATCAAGAATTTAAAATATTTAATGTTTCTTTTTTTAAAATGGTTAAATACTTTAAATATTGAACTTTCATACCAATCTATACTTATATATAAAGAGAGAACGATTTTGTACGTGGAGGGTAATCTCCAGAACCACTGTACCTATTTGAAAAATTCTTTCACTGTTTGAAAGGTACATTATTCCAGATGGACATAGGCTATATATTATGTATATCTGATCAGTAGAAATAAAGTTAGGGGCTTAATCCTAACAATCTCCATTGTTACCGCTACTGTCCTCTACCGCTTTTTGTGCCAAGTCTTCAACGATCCTTAACGTGGTGCTATCGCGGTAGGCTTCTGTTCTGTCGATAGCGGTTCGAATCTAGCCGTTCTACGACACCCCTCTTTCTTTTAAAAAATTAACTTTAATTATTAACTAACGTAATATTAATTTAAGGTATTATTAATGTTATTTTTAAGGTAAAAAAAGATTTACAATTTATTGGCTATCAACTGGATATTTATTGGTATAATATTTTGTTCAACCCGGACAAAGTCGGGACGGGCCGCTAGTATGTAATAAATTAGTATATATTTAGATATATTGTAAGGCATTCGCCGAATGGTAGCGTGTAAAGACGACGATACAATCAAGTAATATTAAATGAAATGATTTATTTACAGTGCGATGAATTCGATGAAATATTATTTACAACACTGTTGAGTACACACTCTAAAACGTGCAGGAAACAACGACAGGGACGAGTCGACAGGGAGTCGAGGAAGCTTTTGCCTCGCACGAGGACTTAATTTTCGATCGACAAGGTGTCGAAAAACTTCGCCTCGCCTGAGGACTTAAAAAGAATCGTAAGCTACGACTTCAATGTCAGAGTAGCGACCTCTAGATGCAGGTCTGGATGCTAACTCTAATAGCTAGAACTGTTTCTCCTCGAAACAATCGACAGGAAGTCGGAAAGAGCTTTGCCTCGCACGAGGACTTATAAAGAATCATATGCTACGGCTTTAATGCCGGGGTAGCGACCTCTAGAAGCAGGTCTAGACGCTGACCTATTTTTAGTTCATAGCGACACAACTCGTAGCTCTAGCGCTGCGATCGCTCGATATTTAAAACGTTTTTATTGGCGCCTTTAAAGTGACATCACTTTTCAGAAGTTCGATTGGTGCTTTTGAACTTTCTTTTGAACTTTACGTCCAAAATCTCAGAACTACTGTCGCCTCGCCTCCAAGCTTGCATTGTCTGGGACGATTGCTTCTGGCGTTCGGGTGTCCGCTGTATTGCCTCTGGATTCTACGGTTGTCTCCTTTTGAGACGTGAATTGATTGAGAGGGTTTTACTATAAATTGTGAGAATCAATGATTCCTTACAATATGTTTATGCAGGTATGTCAAGCTGACGACCTGGTATGGTTTATCCGTAAATATATGTGAATGGTTTGTGCAGTCCTTATTTTTATTTTTCAACACTAGTATCTCCGAAGAGCCAATATTTCTACTATTTGCAAAAGGGGGAAGAGACGAAAAGTAACTGACATTTTCCCGGTATTATTTCTGCCTGTTTTCTATATTGCCGTTAAATCGAAGGCTTTCAGTCTTAACAGGTATACAACACATTTTCTCCCCCTCTTTGCTATCGAATATAATTTTGTAAATGTGTGTGTATATTTTGCGTAAAATTAGAAAAAAAGTCATAAAATTTCAGAAGCCTAAGGACATAAATATAGACATAGCGCTCAATAGTTTGTCCGAAACCGTCAAAACGACGGCAGCTGTCTTTCTAGTGTTAATGCGGTTTGTTTTAAATGACTCAGAAATTTTCAAATATTCTTAAAAAGTAAATCGATTTTTTAAAGACTGAAAGGCGATTACTCCCCTTAAGGCTGCTGTGTACTAACCCTATTGGATTCGCTCACCTCAATATTAACCGACAGAGAAAATTTGTCTACTATTTACAGCTACATAAATGCTGATAATCAAATAAAAATGGTATTTTCAGATAGCCTCAACTTTTCTGCACTTTGCAGCAGGATTAATTTTACAAATTTCGTCCATCAAAGGAATTGATAAGCGTTTAAAACGCACTAGACCAGATTTTTCCCCAAATAATTTAAATTTCAAAATATTATTTGCATTTTTTTTTCTAAAACGAGAAATGTCCACAATGTGCAAGACTTCTTTCTCTATTACAGAATACAATTTAAAAGAAAAAAAAAATTCAGGTAGTCTCTTCTAACGAAACTACCGCGGGTCATTAACGTAGGATTGCTTATCGTTACTTACCTCTTTTGTATATATATATGTATTTATGCGTATATATTTATGTATATATGCATATGTACGTATATATATATATATATATATATATATATATATATATATAGTCACCTGAATGCAAGAACTAGGAAACTCCAAAAAAATTATTTTTGAGATATCTGGCTATTTTTAGCTAAATTACATAAGAATTGAATATTGAATGCAATTACAAGAAAACTCACTTTGCTGCTAACCTAATGCCATCTGTTGGTTAGTGAAATAATTAGACAAACAGAACGACGAGTATTTTCTCACTGGAAGAAGAAGACATTTGAGATCTTTAAGAACTTGAATCGAGTTACCTAGTTCTTGCAATCAGGTGACGATATATATATATATATATATATATATATATATATATATATATATATATATGTGATAATATTATTAATAGTCTTTAATCGCCCTTATCTGAACTTTCTTTCAAATGTGGTAACCTTCTGACACCTTGGCGAGTTGCTCCGCCTTTCCATGTACTAACTCTCTCCGCCAATTCCTGGCAACTCCTCTTTGTCCTAATTCGATATTCGCGCGCAACGACAGACGCGGGTTGGCTTCGATGCGCGTAACATGTTGTTGTTTTCATGGAATAAACTTCAGTTGTTCTTTGTGAATTGGAATCGAATTTAATTTCGGCCTCGATTGTGTTTCTTCAAGAGATGACCCAATTCGGGTCACTTCATATATGTATGTACAGGTAGCCCTCCTACAGCACGGCATCTTACAACACGGTTTCGCTCTAACACGATAAAAAAATTGCTAAAAACTTTGTACAACACTGTACTTCTATAGCACTAGATAACATGATTTTTGTTTGACACATTTAAAAACTAAATTACCTTAAAATAATGACGGGAAGGAATAATGAACTATAGTGGCTTTACATGAAAATGTATAAAAAAATTATAATTTATTCATTTATAACTCTATAAAATTACAAGAAGGCCTAAGCTTAGCTGAAAATCTTGAATCATTTTTCCTGACTGCAGAGCCTTTCGCTGAAAGAAGCCGAAAATTCAAAAGGAAGCTGCAAAATTGTCTTATCTCCATACCGTGAATCTACGATGACCTTGTAAAAACCAGCAAATAAACCAAAATTACAGATTTTTTAAAGAGAATAGAAGGAGCAAAAAATCTAAATGAAGAAAGAGGTTCGGAAAGTGAAGGTGATATCGTTCAATCGAAAAAACGTTCTCGTTTGATTGTACTGGGCAGTGATGAGGAAGAAATTTATTAAATTAAGGTCGGATTAAATGAAAATATTTTTTTTTTCGTTTTGTGTTATACATACATTTATATTTTTAATCAAAATTAAGTTTCTTATATGGAATTAAAAAAAAAATGTTTGTTTTTAATAAGTTTTCAGAGCGTAACCCCCCTTTTTTGAACTGTCTCTGGGTCTCATATAACACGGTTTCACACAACACGGCTTTTTCTAGGAACCTATCTACCGTGTTATAGGAGGGTTACCTGTATATATATATATATATATATATATATATATATATATATATATATATATATATATATATATATATATATATATATATATATACAGGGTGTCCATAATAAAAAAAGTTCCAAAATGTATCAATAGATGGCGTTGAAGCAGTTGGAACTTTTTTTTTATTATGCGAAATCGTTTCCCCCTTCTTCCAGTATATTCAGTTCAAATTTGAAGTCATTCTGACCAGTGGTTCTTTTTTTGCAGCCTTTTGAAAGTGGGACTTTAATTATGGACACCCTGTATATATATATATATATATATATATATATATATATATATATATATATATATATATATATATATATATATATATATATATATATATATATGTCAAAATTTTGACGCATTTTTGTACTTTCCTGTTTAACTGTTTACTGCTTGCCCGGGGCGCCCAGTGGCTAAGTGGTTAAGGCATCAGCCTGCCACGCCGGGGGTGCGGGTTCGATTCCCGCATAAGACTTGGCTGTGTTCTGGGGAACCGGTCAGTCTTACACCTGCAATTGGAGCCCCGTCTAGAAAGGGGAGCTGCAACCCATCGTCCATCGCCGGTGTCATCGTTTGTGAATAAAATTCTTCTGTGATTGTGCCATCTGTCTGTTTCTATGACTTGTATTCATATGTACACTGAACTGGGGTGTAATGTCGTCATCCCCCAGGGACATTAGCCCCCCCCCCAAAAAAAAAAAAAAACAACTGCTTGCCCAAGCGATACAGACTGGGTTTGGCACGCTGCCAAAATTATAACTCGCAACGCAGTGCATCTGAAATGTTGCTTTCCGGAGGACCGTTATGAAGGAACGTAATCCGGCATAAAAATATCTTTGAATCCAAGTCGGCAATCCTTGGACGCATTTTCTCCATAGGCTAACATTGAGATGAGCGAATCCAGTAGGGTTAGTACACAGCAGCCTTAAATTTTTTTAATTTAAAATATCTTTTAAATATTCAAATATTAAGGCCTCATTATATACACATGTTTTTCTCGAAGTATCAGAAAAACAATTTAAACATCTTAATTATCGCCGAGTAAGTCATCAGAGTTTTCCGTATCCGCGTTCTGTGATCACAGTAACGTAGTTAGGATTTACTCCATGTAATTGTTTTTCCTGGCCTAATTGTTTATGCATCTGTGTGTGCGTGTTTAGTCACTGCTAGTGTGATGGCAGCTAATCTTCATAATGGAAAGTGGTTGAGTAAGATTTATTCGGGAGAGAAAGAAGCTCTCGAGCAGGAATCGAAATT
Source organism: Dolomedes plantarius (assembly GCA_907164885.2). NCBI lineage: Eukaryota > Metazoa > Arthropoda > Arachnida > Araneae > Dolomedidae > Dolomedes > Dolomedes plantarius. The sequence continues at coordinate 93,167,269 of OU015502.1, forward strand.
TCAGGCACTATGACTTGTAAATAGATACAGTCAAACCCCGTTATAGCGAACCTGGTATATAACGAACTCACGGATATAACAAACGAAAATTTTGGTCCCGCCGGTTTCCTATTGTACGTAATTTAATTAGTGTTGTGCCAGTTTAATGTAATCGACTTTAGTAGATTTAATTCATTAATGATCATTTTTAATACATTTTATTATTTTTTTTATTACATCATTATTGAATACTCATTGCAACTAATGAATTATACATTTTGTGAACTCTAGCATTTTTCTTTATGGTTTGGATATAGCGAACCACCGGATAAAGCGAACGAAACGTTTGGTCCATTGAAGTTCGTTATAAAGGGGTTCGACCGTATTACATAGAATGACAAATATTTTGTAATTGCTTTATATGTGAAGAAATGTTTTGTATTTAAATTTTCAATAATCAGACAGGAGGTTTTGTTAAACTGTTGTATGCATATGTTGGTTTATAAAAAATAACTAGTTGGTACCCGTCAAAACATAACGGCTGGATAGTAAATAAATGTACTAATACACAAATCATACTCAACACATCATGGACAAATCACGCACTCCTTTCAACAACGTCATATCTCAAAAACGTGATTTTTCAGGAGAGTGATTTTAAAGTAAAAAAAAATAGAATGCATTAAAAATAAATATTAATTCTGCTCTCTAGCGGTTAAATATTGAGCGGTGAGATATGACGATCTTGCAGGTATATACTACTCTTTCAAGGCATTCTGAAAATAGGCATAACTAAAAATTGTCGATTTTTGAGATATGACCTTGTTGAAAGGAGTGAGGGAATGTTGAAAATCATAATACACTGTCACAAAAAATTATATGCACCCAGAAGAAATCGAGCTACCATCACGAAATTTGGCAGGAATGTAGTCTGGTAAGAGATATGCAAATGATTAAAATTTCGACGCCAATGATAAAAGGGTAAGCGCGCTATGCGCATATGAGATGCGTAGCTGGGAGAGTTTAAAAGCATGATTGCTCGTGCCATAGGGTTGTTCAAACAAATCTGTCGACTTGGATGGACGGTATTGTGCGACAGTACGAACAATTGTCGCACTTTGACAGGGGGTGTGTAGTAGGCCTCAGAGAAGCAGGTTGGTCGAACAGGCGTATCGGCCGCCATCTCGGTCGGAGCGATATGGTAGTTGCTCGGTGTTGGCAACAATGGATCGCGGAAGGGATAGTCTACCGTCGAGGAGGGTCAGGGCGTCCCAGGAACACAAATGCACGCGAGGATCGCGCAATCATAAGAGCGACCACGTCCGCACCAACAACGTCGCTAAAATCGGTTCGACGCCATTTACGACCTTCCAGACATCCGGTGGTATCAAGGGAAACTATTCGGAGACGACTGGCCGACGCAGGTATAAGGAGCCTCCGTCCATTAAGACGCCTACCACTGACCCCACATCATAGGCAGTGTCGATTGGATTTTTGCCGACTTCGGGTAAGCTGGAGCGTGATCGACTGGAGGTGTGTGACTTCAGCGATGAATCCCGATTCAGTCTCAATGCTGATGACAGCGCATACGCGTGTGGAGGCGGCCAGTAGGGTTGCCAACTGGCCCGGAATTGGAATCGCTGTCCCTGATCCCGGATGAATGCTAAATTGTCCCGGAATGTAGCGGAAACTATTCCATTTTTAAAAAAAATTGAAATTGACATCTTGTAAATCCGTTGAACGTTGTAACGTCGTAGTAATCCGACAGGTAGCGTGAACGTCACAGACTAAAATTAAAGTTTCCACGATATTTATTTACAAGGTCAATTTATATACAGATTAGGAAGTACACTATGATAGCACAGATGGTGATTGCAATGACAAACTATGGGCAGAGTATTTCAAAAAGCATGAAAAATCGGTTGAGCTGATGAAAATTGTGTCTTTCATTTTGTCCATCCCTGCGAGTAATGCTTACCCAGAGAGAGTATTTAGTCAGATAAACAGTGTGTGGACGAAGGCCAGGAATAACATGAATATCGACTTAGTGAAGGCGGAATTGCAGATACGACTTAATAGTGAATCGTGTGCAGAATTTGCGAACTTTTTAAATACGGACTCACTTGCGAAAGAATTGGTGATTGCAGCAAAAAGTGACAGAAAATATTATTAGAAAAACTCATAAATATATAACTTTAAATTTGTTATTATAAAATTTAAAATTTTGATCATTATTACTATATAATTAATATATATATATATATATATATATATATATATATATATAATTAAATTTCTGTAATAGTTAAAATAAAAAAATATAAAAAGTAAATTAAAAAAAAACTGTATTTTAATTTTTTCATACATAAAAAGTTTCCTCAGAAAACTAGGTAATGGCTGACTGATGATCATGATGATATTTAGCTTTGAGCTATTTGTCCCGGAATCGTCACAGAAAAAGTTGGCAACCCTAGCGACCAGGCCACCAGTCCGATCCGACATTTGTGGTCGAGAGGCATACGGTGATTGCACAAGGTGTAACAGCGTGGGGAGCGATTTGTTGGGGCACACGATCACCTCAAGTCATCCTTCAACGTACTTTGACGGCCCGCAGTTACGTGGACGAGATTTTAACGCCAGTTGTACTGCCTATGCTATCAAGTCGCCCAGGTGCCATTTATCAGCAAGACAACGCTCGCCCACATACTGCGCAACTCTCCCAACAATGTCTTCAAGGATATGACGTAATCCCATGGCTTGCCACCAGGTCACCAGACCTCTTGCCAATAGAGCACGTCTTGGACGTGTTTGGAAGACGACTGCAGCCGTCCCGGAATACTAGTGAATTAACTGCCTAGTTGCAAAGATTATGGCATAATCTTCCGCAAGAGGTCATAGGTGACCTCATTGGTTCTATGCCACGCCGTGTTTCGCCTTGTATACCTGCCAGAGGTAGATTTACTACTGACTGATTTGTAACTCTTACTGATCTGTAACTCTTACCTCATTAATTCGATGGCATGCCGTGTTTCGGCTTTTATAGCTGCCAGAGGTGCATTTACTACTTACTGATTTGTAACCTTTTTTATGCCATATCTTCTTAATAAAACGGCCTGTTCTTCTGAATTTGTAATCATTTGCTTATCTCCTCATACACTACATACATGTTAAGTTTCGTGATAGTAGCTCGTTTTCTTCTGGGCGCATATATTTTTTTTTGTGACAGAGTGTATTAAGAATAGAGAAATACACTTAAAAAAATTACTATTGAATCTAGAAAAAGAGATATGGTTACTCACCAGCGCTAAATAAATAGTAGTTTTCTTTCACGGATTGCCCAAAAAATCGGCTTAGGATCTGAAATATATAGATGGATTAATCGTTGAGAGTGAAAAAAATTAACATGACTTCTCAAATCATAAATCACGAGATACGAGGGAGGTATGTATATATCTCTGACTTAAGCATCGCTTTGGGTAAGTCATCATATTATTGTAATGCCAGTGATACTTCAAACTTTGTTTAGTCTATCGGAATAGAAAACTAACTTAATAATGCAAGAATACACATTAGATGAGGGAAAATTTTAAAACAGTAATTGAAGAAACAATATCTCTTTGAAAAGTGTTGTTGGGACTAATAACCCCTGGCCTGATAAATCCTAAATAAGTCCATTGAAGGCTGAAGGTCTAAAGAATGCGGTTTCTGTTTAGATCACGGCTTTTGGGTGTTTTGCAGGGCCTGAGGCCGACGTTTTGCCCGGTTCCCCTACAATTTTGACCGATCAACCCCAGGGGCAACATTTGATAGGTTCGCACACCCTCCCCCCTACAAACCACACAGAAGGTCTCTCCGGTCTTAACGGGCCCATACCCGGCTTTGGCATGAAAGCTTTCAGTGGCCCCCTGCTGGAGTTCGAGCGGAGCATCCTCTTTGCCGAATTCCGACGCGCTAACCACTAGGCGGTGTTTCCAACCTTTTTCGGGTCGCGACCCCCTTCATTGGTTTCGATGCATCCTGAGACTCCGCCCCCTTCAGAATATTTTCATTATAAAGACATTTTTAAGACATGAAAAAAAAAGACACTAAGTGGCATTTTCCATAACTTAATCCCAACTATATGTTTAATTTAACAAAAATGAAATTTGAAAGAAATTCATAAGGAACGGAGAACGTTAACCTTTAGCTTACGGGGCCCATTTTTCCGATTCCCTCTTTAGAACGGAAATTTCATACCCCATTTGTAAGAACGGCCATTAAGGGGATTATATATATATATATATATATATGAGAGAGAGAGAGAGAGATAAATAGATAGATATGTAGATAGATTCAATCATTCATTCATTTATTCATTCTTGGGATACATGCTATCCCAACTCGTAAGGAAAAGGTTAAGAAACATTCATTCCTTCGTCAAAGGTGTGTAAAAGCAAGAACAGAACAGAACAGAACCTCAAGCAAAATAATGCACCTACCGTATTGATTCAGAATTATATAACCATAAAAAACTATTTCCAAATTAAAATTGTTTTATTTCCTTAGAGAAACTGCAACAGTGATGCCTAAAGTGATAGCATAGACTGGCTAATTAATGGCGACTTTTATATACAGCCAAATAAAGGCAGTAGATTTCTAACGAACTGAGCTTGCGCTTTTAATGAGACTCTTTCCTTATTAATGCCCTAGTTTCATGGTTAATAGCAAATTTTTAACTTGGAAACTGTCAGATTTTTTAGGGGAAATTCGCTAAAAATTAATTTTAATACAAGAGTTATTTTGCGTGACAAAAACTAACTAAGACTAATAACAAAGAGTAAGTCCATAGCTCTCCAGCACAATGGGGATTAAATATTTCACAAGAATTCAAATAGTCGATTTATTTATATCAGTTCATAATATTCTTATATTTCAAATAGTTTATCCGAGCTTGAATATTAATTATTGCCATGACAATTTATTTCCCTCATTTCTTGTATTAAATCTTAGGTGCTTAATTGATTTCCTTTCTCAATTTAAACTCCAAACATTCGATCACCAAATTTTGATATAGAAGTAAAAAATAAAAATTCCTTCTTTTAGGTACATTTTTCCCCCGCGTTTCGTGAAAACAGGAATAATTATCAAATGAGAGCATGTATGAATTAAACTCCGCAGTGGTCGTATTTCAATTTGAGAAATATCTTTTTTTTTGCATAAAAAAGGATTTTTTTGATAACATATTGGAATTGAAATATTTACAGCAAGAAAAAAAATAGCACGCCAGTATTACAATTTTCAATTAAAAAAACAGCTACGAGATATTAAAATATTTTACGGTGTTTAAATTATTTTCGGTTCACGAATGTTCCAATTAATTTTATATTTGATTACAGGATGTGAAGTGCTGTTATTTGAAGACAATTATGCGAATTCCGTTGATTCCTGAGCGCATTCTATACATCTATACGTAAAGTAACTCACAAACACGGATAAAATACCGAAAATTTCAATGCACTGGCTTTTTATTGAAAGGGACAAAAAAGTAGATTTCCAGTAAAATTTCATACGTTTGATCGGCTCTTTAAATTACAGACTAACTAAAAACCCACACTTCGCCACGAAATATACTCAAATTAAATACAAAGGTCAATGTATGCAATAAATGCCCCAAAAAAGCGTATATAAATATTTATAAAAAATCGTAGCGGATATTTTTATAGACAAAATAATGCAGAACAAAATATTTAAATTAAATCTAATAGAACATACTAAAGAATGTAGAATAATGAACATTTCTTTTACTGTATTTTAATATTTTTTTTGGATAATATCCAATCGTCTGCCGCATTAGAAAAAAAAATTTTTTTTGTCAATTTATTTCGCTGTTATGCACGTGACGATAAATTAATTTTAAAAATCACAAAAAGAAATGAAACCACGTGATCAGAATTTAATTAATTAAATTCTAAAAATTAATCTTTAAAAATTCACCAAAAATCAGACAATGAAGGCAAACATTCGAAAAAGATTTCATTTTAAAGGAATTTTTATGATCTTTCTCGTGATATAAATTTTATAACTCTCCAATTATTTTAAATGCAATTTTTAAAGAAAGTTTCAAAAACAGCTTAAAAATTTAATTTAAAAAAATATGAGAAGAATTTTTCAAAAATCTTTCTTAGTGCACCCCTGCACTATAACAAGAATCACCATGCAAAGTTTCAGCACTTTCGGTCCAGCGGTTTGGTCTGTGCGTTATCTATCAGTCAGTCAGTCACGGAACTGTTATATATATATATATATATATATATATATACAGTGGACGCTCGTTAATTCGAACTCGGTTAATTCGAACTTTCGGTTAATTCGAACTAATCCAAAGGCCCCAAAAAACTTGTATTGGAGTTAATGTTAAAAATTTCTCATTAATTCGAACTAAATTTTTATCACTTCGGTTAATTCGAACTAAAAATTTGACAAAAAAAAATTCTTTTTCCTCATTTAATGGAGAAAATACACACTGTATTTATTATTTTGTGTGTCAAAATTTCTTTTCTGTGTAAAGAGGCACATGCCTGCATTCCTAGACTATTGCATGTCCGCTAAACGTTAGTAGCTATTGTCCTTCTTATTAGTGCTAAACGGAAAAAGCAATTTTCCTTTATTTGGATCGATTTTCTTAGAATTTCAGAAAAACTAGTCTTTACTACAGATTCTAGGGAGCTGCGTCAGTTATAACTGCAGTGCAGACAAGTTAATGTGGTCTAGTTTTTCTTCCTCATTGTGTGGTGTGAATATGTAAAAATTCAGGATGTTTACACGTGAAAAGTACAAAACCCTAACTTAGGAGACAAAGGTAGAAATTTTAAAGAAAGTAGAGAGTGGCGAATGTAAAACAAAGTTAGCAGCTGACTATGAAATTTTAAAAAATACCTTGTCAACTTATTTGAAAAACAAGGAGTCAATTTTAGATTCATGGAAAAGATCAAAATTTGCTAGAGGAAGGAAACGCATGAGAAATGCGTCCCAAGAAGTTCTAGAAAAAGCTCTAAGGCTATGGTTCCACGATGTTAGATCTCAAAATTTTCCGAAAAATGGATCCCTAGTGCTGACGAAGGCTGATGAATTGGCAAGTCGAATGGGTATTTAATATTTTAAATGCAGTGATGGATGGCTTTCTCGATTTAAGTCAAGACACAATATTTCTTATCAAACTGTATGTGGCCAAAGATCTGATGTAATCGAAGACGTATGCACTAATTTCGGTAGGAAACTGCTAGGTCTTTTCTCTACTTACCTGCCGAAAGATATTTTTAATGCGGCCATAATGGACAAAGACATAAATTCTCTATTAAAACTCTGAAAGCATTTATTCAGATGGAACCTTCCACTGAAAATGAATTGAAATGTTCACTTCAAATCGAGAAGCTGGATGAACAATGTAGGCATCATAAACAGAACCAAATATCCATTTTACAGTTTTTCCCCAAAGTGTAATTCATATTTTTAATAAAAGTTTACTTTATTAAAACTGCATATCTTCTGCTTCATTTTATGATTAAGGCAAGTCTGTATTGCTTTTTAATATGTTTAACTTTAGATAACATAGTATAATATATTTTCTGGGGTTATACATACTAGGAGAGTTTCTTCTTCAGTGATACACATTTAAAGTTATATATTTTCTCTTAACATCGGATAATTCGAACTTCGGATAATTCGAACTTTTTTCCGAGAACCTTTGAGTTCGAATTAACGAGCGTCCACTGTATATAGATACACACACACACACTCTGTCACAAAAAATATATGCGCCAGAAGAAATCGAGCTACTATCACGAAAATTGGCAGGAATGTTGTCTGGTAAGAGATATGCAAATGATTAAAATTTCGACGCCAATGATACAAGGGTAAGCGCGCTATGCGCATATGAGATGCGCAGCTGGGAGAGTTTAAAAGCATGATTGCTCGTTCCATAGGGTTATTCAAACAAATCTGTCGACTTGGATGGACGGTATTGTGACTAGAGATGCCTCTGAGACGTAACCGACGACAGTACGAACAATTGTCGAACTTTGAGAGGGGGCGTATAGTAGGCCTCAGAGAAGCAGGTTGGTCGAACAGGCGTATTGGCCGCCACCTCGGTCGGAGCAATATGGTAGCTGCGCGGTGTTGGCAACAATGGAACACGGAAGGGATAGTCTACCGTCGCGTAGGGTCAGGGCGTCCAAGGAACACAAATGCGCACAGGATCGCGCGATCATAAGAGTGGCCCCGTCCGCACCAACAGCGTCTCTAGAATCGGTTCGATGCCCTTTACCACCTTCCAAACATCCGTTGGTATCAAGGGAAACCATTAGGAGACGACTAGCCAACGCAGGTATAAGGAGCCGACGTCCATTAAGACGCATACTACTGACCCTACATCATAGGCAGTGTCGAATGGATTTTTGCCGATCTCGAGCAAGCTGGAGTGTGACCGACTGGAGGCGTGTGATGTTAGCGATGAATCCCGATTCAGTCTCAATGCTGATATCCAGCGCATACACGTTAGGAGACGGCTAGGCCACCGGTCCGATCCGGCATTTGTGTTCGAGAGGCATACGGCGATTACACAAGGTGTGATAGTGTGGGGAGCGATTTGTTGGGACACACGATCAACGCACTTTGACGGCATGCTGTTACGTGGACGAGATTTTAACGCCAGTTGTACTGCCCTATCAAGTCATTCAGGTGCCGTTTATCAGCAAGACAACGCTCCTTCACACACAGCGCGACTCTCCCAATAATGTATTCAAGGATATGACGTACTCCCATGGCATGCCAAGTCACCAGACCTCTCGCCAATAGAGTACGTCTGGGACGGGCTTGGAAGGCAACTACAGCCGTCCCAGAATACTGGTGAATAAACTGCCCAGTTGCAAAGATTATGGCATGATATTCCACAGGAGGTCATAGGTGACCTCATTGATTCGATGGCATGCCGTGTTTCGGCTTTTATAGCTGCCAGAGGTGTATTTACTACTTACTGATTTGTAACCTTTTTTATGCCATATCTTCTTAATAAAACGGCCTGTTCTTCTGAATTTGTAATCATTTGCTTATCTCCTCATACACTACATACATGTTAAGTTTCGTGATAGTAGCTCGTTTCCTTCTGGGCGCATATATTTTTTTTGTGACAGAGTGTATTAAGAATAGAGAAATACACTTAAAAAAATTACTATTGAATCTAGAAAAAGAGATATGGTTACTCACCAGCGCTAAATAAACAATTTCCGTCAGGTTTAATTCTATATCTCACAAGCATGATTAAAAATAAAAATAGCCGAGAAAGAGTTATAGAGATTCTTCGGATTAAACAAATTAACATATTTTACAGAATTGGAGGACATTTTTATGTCGTAAAACAACTTTTAATGTACACTTGCATAGAACTACAGAGAACATAAATAGAAAAGAAATTACGAAATTATTTTTTGAAGAAACTCCCTCTGAACTTGCATATCATATATATTATTTCTATAGCGGGATTTTTGGTTTCGATCCTTTTTTGTCCCATCATACTTAACCAAAATCGATGAATGAAGTACCATTTTAAAGATTAAGTTAGAATTACACATTGTATTGTTTGTTTGAAAGTCGAAGTTAAAAATTGACTTTTGGATCTAGAGTTCTTTCCCTGGATGCGTCGATAGGGCACGGTCAAATATTGTGTACAAAGAGGTTTTGTAATGTAAATATCCCATTTTCTACGAGTTGGCGTCATGCTTAACTTTTAATATTGTCCAAAATTGATTTTGGACGTGTACATATCTCATGTTCCCCTGCTTAGTGTTATGCTTCACCCCCAATAGGGTGTCCAAAGGTGTTTTGTAATCGGTTTTGTATTATCATTACCCACCGTTGTTATTTGACAAATAAACAATGGCTACAAATGAACCGGTTCTTCTTTCATCCTACTAAAACCGACCAACCCATCTATAAAATTAATCGTATTTTATTCGCATGCGAAAACTTCGCACGGGCTACCTAGTCTATATATATAAAACAGTTCCGTAACTGACTGACTCACTGACATACAACGCACAGACCAAACCGCTGGACTTAAAGGGCTGAAATTTTGCATCGCGATTCTTCTTATGGTGTAGGGGTGCACTAAGAAAGATTTTTGAAAAATTCTTCTTAGATTTTTTAAATTAAATTTTTAAGCTGTTTTAGTAACTTTTTTAAAATTTGCATTTAAAATAATAATTTGAGGGTTATAAAATTTATATCACGAGAAAGATCATAAAAATTCCTTTAAAATAAGATTTTTTTCGAATCTTTACCTGCATTTTCTGAGTTTTAGTGAATTTTTAAAGATTAATTTTTAGAATTTAATTTATTAAATGCTGATCACGCGACTTCTTTTTCTGGTACTTTAAATAAATTTATCGTCACGTGCATAACAACTAAATAGACAAAAAAATATTTTTTTTTCTTTCTAATGCAGCAGACGATTGGACATTATCCAAAAAAATATTAAAATACTATAAAATATATTATGTTCCTCAAACTGTACTATATTAACAGTACTATATTCTTTAGTATGTCCTATTACATTTAATTTGAATATTTTCTTCTACATTATTTTGTCTACAAAAATAACCCTTACGATTTTTTTTATAAATATATATATATATATATATATATATATATATATATATATTTTACATCAATTGTATACATTGATCGTCGTATTTATTATAAATATATATATATATATATATTTTGGCATTAATTGCATACATTGACCGTTGCATTTAATTTGAATGTACTCCGTAGCGAAGTGCGGGTTTTCAGCTAGTATAAATCCTGTTTACATCCAATACCCTTTCAAGTCTCGCGCATACAGAAAATAACTTTAATTTCATAGATAATATTAAGTCTCATTATATAACCTAACCTAACAATTAATTTAAAACGGGATAGTAAAACTTTATTATTGTAATCACTGTAGAATCATTAAAATTGTAACAATCTGCATATATCTTTTAAATGGAATAAACATCCTTCGAATTAATTTTGGTGAATGTGCATACTTTAGTATTTTTAGAATAAATGCTACTAATTATCTTCACACGAGGGTAATTTCTCCGACTCATTAAAAATCTATTAACGAACTGTAACAAACACCAGGCATGAATATTTTATGATTTCAATGTTGACACGTAAGAATTTCTAGACCTGAACGCTTTGAAATATTTTCACTCAATAAATTTGAATAATTGGGGTGGATCTAGCAATTAATTTAGAATTGAGACGAATTATAACACATTATAGCCATCATCAAACGAAACAAGTTCTTCGATTCAATAACTGGTGGAGTTAAACGGTAACCTTGTAACAGTGGGAACCTTTTCGTGCTAGAAAAAAAAATGAATACAATTAGGGTAGATTATTAAAACATGTAATTGAGTATTGTTATTTCCTTAATGTATAATTAAAGGAATTAAATTGCTTTGAAAACGTAAAATATGTTTTTAGAATCTTAAAAATTTAAGTTAATGTATGTTTCAATACAATAAAAGTACTCTGATGGGGCAAAACATTATCATGCCTATATAGCGGAAATAATCAAAAGATCGATCGACAGATGGATTTTGGTATAGAAGTCAATTTCTGAATTATCTACATTTTCCGATTTGCAGTTCATTATTAGCGGATAATGTGATTCTTCTGTGTAAGTATATATATATATATATATATATATATATATATATATAATGCCATAAAGGGTGATTAAACTAGTTGAATTGACTTAATTAAATGTATTATCAAGGGGCTTGTGGCGGCTCAGTGGTACAGCGCGCTGGCTTTCGGTGCTGAGGGTGCTCGGATCGAATCCTGGCGTTGCGCCACGAAAAATGCCTCCGTTCGTGTCGTCCCTTCATAGGGGGTAATGCTGTCCGCCTATATGGTGCCCCCACAATAAAATGGGCAGTAAAATTGCTGCGTAGTATAGGCGAATGTTTGACAACAAGTGCCTCCTCATTGGAAAAAAAAATGTGTTATCAAAATTATAAAACTTAAGGGTTGTCAAAGAACAGTTAATGAAAAAATGCCAATAGATGTCGGAACCAGACGGGAGGTTCTGGATTGGAACGTACGACGTGTTTTCAAAACAGCTTGCGATGGAGACAGGCGATTCTGATTCACCGGTCATAAGATTGTGAGTCATCGCTGGCTAATACCTACGCGCTTTCGGAGCATAAAACATACCAGGGGGTTTTAGTAGTAGAGCAGAAGAATGGGTTAGCTCGAATAGCAAAGATGTGTTTTCGCGAGCGTGGGGTTTTGAGAGAAATATCGAGATGAACTTGCTGGAACTGAAATGATATTAATCTGGATTTAATAAATATCTTAGCTTCAGTTACGATGTGACGTATTTCTGTTTGGACTGACTTTCTTGGTGATAACTATGGACAGCAACACGATATGGATTTATTGAAAATTTTTTGGATATCACGCAGAAGCATTTCTTATATACACACATACACATACACACACACACACACACATATATATATAGATATATACAGTGGATGCTCGTTAACTCGAACTCAAAGGTTCTCAGAAAAAAGTTCGAATTATCCGATGTTAAGAGAAAATATATAACTTTAAACGTGTATCACTGAAGAAGAAAAATCTCCTTGTATGTATAACCCCAGGAAATATTTTATACTATGTTATCTAAAATTTAACATATTAAAAAGCAATACAGGATTACCTTAATCATAAAATGAAGTAGAAAATATGCAGTAGAAAGTAAACTTTAATTAAAAATATGAATTACACTTTTGGGAAAAACTGTAAAATGGATGTTTTGTTTTGTTTATGATGCTTACATTGTTCAGCCAGCTTCTCGATTTGAAGTAAACATTTCAATTAATTTTCAGAGGAAGGTTCCATCTGAATAAATGCTTTCAGAGTTTTAATAGAGTCCATTATGGCTTGATCATTAGGACGCTTAACAGTCTCTGCATTCTCTTCTGATTTCGATAAGGTGTCTTCTATTTCATCTTCTCGGATAGTTTTTATTTTGTCATCGTCGCTCAGTTTTCCACAGACTTCCACATCTTCATCTACCCTTACATAATCAGAAAAAGTAACGTTATCGCAGTTAAATTTTTTGAATTCAGGAAAATCTGTATCAATATCGTCACATTCTTCGATAGGATTGTTCTCTTCGGCGTGCATAAAGTTAGCATGACGAAAGAAATTACTAATTGTGCTTTCTTTAACATCATCTCATGCGGCGTATAGATCATTTATAGCTGTCAGCAGAGCGATCTTGTAATTTTCACCACAATCTAAAGAAAAAATGATTTGTTTTAAGAGTCTCTTACGATAATTTGTTTTAAGATTCTGGGTGATTCCTTGATCCATTGCTTGAAGCTTCGCAGTTGTGTTTGGTGGCAAATATTCAACCTGTATGGAACTCAGTTCTGGAAGGTTATTGTGGCAGGTTGCGTTATCCACAAATAAGAGAATTTTACACTTTTGCCTCGTAAACTGCTTATATAATCCTTTTAACCAGTTACTGAAGATGTCTTGTGTCATCCATGCTTTTGTATTGGATATATAATCAACTGGCAATATTTTAATTCCTTTAAGAATTCGTAGATTCTTGGACTTTCTAATCACTAATAATTTAAGCTTTTCGCTCTCATCCATATTACCACAAACTAAAGTTGTAATCCTCTCTTTACTGCTTTTACCTCCTACGCAAGCATCCCCTTTAAAATGTGATGTCCTATTCGGCGGGAGTTTATAAGAAAATGCAGTTTCGTCCGCATTAAAAATATCTTTCCGCAGGTAAGTAGAGAAAAGCTATGGCAGTTTCCTACCGAAATTAGTGCATACGTCTTCGTTTACATCAGAGCTTTGGCCACATACCGTTTGATAAGAAATATTGTGCCTTGACTAAAATCGAGAAAGCCATCCATCACTGCAATTAAAATCTTCAATACCCATTCGACTTGCCAATTCATCAGCCTTCGTCTGCACTAGGGGTCCATTTATCGGAAAATTTCGAGATCTAACGTCCTGGAACCATAGCATTAGAGCCTTTACTAGATCTTCTTGGGACGCATTTCTCATGCGTTTCCTTCCTCTAGCAAATTTTGATCTTTTCCATGAATCTAAAATTGACTCCTTGTTTTTCAAATAAGTTGACAAGGTATTTTTTAAAATTTCATAGTCAGCTGCTAACTTTGTTTTACATTCGCCACTCTGTACTTTCTTTAAAATTTCTACCTTTGTCTCCTAAGTTAGGGTTTTGTACTTTTCACGTGTAAACATCCTGAATTTTTACACGTTCACATCACACACTGAGGAATAAAAACTAGATCACATTAACTTCTCTGCATTGCAGGCATAACTGACGCAGCTCCCTAGAATCTGTAGTAAAGACTGGTTTTTCTGAAATTCTAAAAAAATCGATACAAATAACGGAAAATTGCTTTGTCCGTTAATAAGAACAATAGCCACTAACGTTCAGCGGAAATGCAATAGTCTAGGAATGCAGGCATGTGCCTCTTTACACAGAAAATAAATACAGATAATTTTGACACGTAAAATAATAAATACAGCGTGTATTTTCTCCGAAAAAAGAGGAAAAATAAATTTTTTGTCAAATTTTTAGTTCGAATTAACCGAAGTGATAAAAATTTAGTTCGAATTAATGAGATATTTTTAACATTAATTCCAATACAAGTTTTTAGGGGCCTTTAGATTAGTTCGAATTAACCGAAAGTTCGATTTAACCGAGTTCGAATTAACGAGCGTCCACTGTATATAGGATAAGGTGGGAATATGGACACCTTAATATCCCTATTCGCGGGCTCTGCCGCGCGAAACAGATGTGAACTAGAGCTCCTAGACGGCTTTAATGGATAGTCGAGGTCATTGACCTCAGTCTACTCTCGAATGACGTCCTGTGACCAATTGTTTGTTTTTTGAGTTTTCAAACTTTTTTCCAGGTAAGTAAAAGTGAATATTTTACATAACTACTACTATGTTTGGTAAAAACTTATTCTGTGCCTTATTCTACATGAGATAAAGTTCCTTTTAAGCTAGTTCGAAATTAAATTCCATATAACTCATAATATGGGGCAAAATGTTGGGGGTTCATATTAACCTCCACTTTGGGTCACCTGCTAGTTTTGACTGTTTTCATTTTTATGATTGTATACATCTTAAGATTTGATTTAACGGGAAATTAACTTAAGGATGTTTAGATGAAGAGTTTTGGAAGAGGTTAGAGCCAAAATATATGAAAATCAGTCAGTTTCATTGTAGTCAGTTTAAGTATGACCACAGTGAACCAAAAACAAAATGGGGGGTCCATAATCCCACCTTCTCTCCCCCCCCCTCTCTCTCTCTCTCTCTCTCTATCTATCTATATATATTAATGGTGTTTTAAATGGTTCAATTTGAAGTATACGTCAAATTGAAGAGAAAATCTCCAAGTTTCTTACCTGTTAAGCAGACTTCGATGTGGGCTCCCTCAGTTGACCTGCAGACGTCAAGTCGATATTCAGTATATTCAGTCGATATCAAGTCGATTCCCACAGCAGAGAACATCTGGCGTGATAGACGAAACAGCTTCAGTGATCCTTTCTTTTAAATGGTCTAGATTCCTGGCTACTGAGGGGACCAGGAAATCTACCCTTCTCTTCCGACCCATCGCTGAAAAGGTTTCGTTGACAAATTCCCGCACGATTGTGGCAAAATGTGGAGGAGTTCCGTCTAATAGGAAATTGGAATTCTCCGGAATTTTCTGGCGCTAGTTCCGGAAATCCATTGGGGGTAAGTTCTGGAGACCGTGGGGGGGGGGGGAGGCAATCCATCTTTCTCGTCCAACCCATCGCTGAGGAAATGTTTCGTTAAGAAATTCCTGCATGATTCTGGCAAATGTGGAGGAGCTCCATATAACTGGAAAATGGAACTCTCCGGAATTTTCCGGCGCTAGTCCCAGAGTCTGTTGGAGTCTGCATGCAGGCTTTCGCACAAATAAGCTTGGAGTATTTCTCTTTCATTTAAGGTATAACTCATGTCTGGCTTTGGAAATTTTCAACCCCAAATCATACGTTGTTGTAAATTTAACAAGTAGCTTCGAATGAAGGATATTAGCACAGAAAATAGCCAAATAATTACACAAATATGCAATGATATGTTTATGCCTTCTTTAAAATTGGTTGATTTTAAAGAAATCAAAGTTTTGTCATCCAAGAAAGTACATAGAATTCTTACTTTTCTATTTTACAATTTCAGAAGCAAAAGTATTTCGGAAGTATTTAAATCCATTTCTTCTTTCGTCTCTTCCAATTATGCTTCCAGAAAAAGAAAGAGTTGCTTAGAACTGACTCAAAAAAGAAACATTTTGAAAAATGGAGCTACATGGGAAAACAAAATATCACTTTCAGCTGTCTTATTGTACTGATTTAGAATCAAGTATTCACTCTGTTAAATTCGGGTCTAAAGTGAAACAGAAAATCGCGGGAAAGAAATATTGTTTCGAAAAATTCTCTACACAACTTAATTTGACAGAATGAAATACTTAATAACAGTTTCTTTTGTATTCCATTATGTTTATTGTTGTATATTCATAGCTAGCTTTGTGATTTAACAGATGAGGAGCAGAGATTTGAGTATAGATACAACAGTTATAAATCCTTCATTCAGTATATGAAAAACTATTTTTACTTTGGATACATTTATTTTTATAAACATTAGTTTGATTTTTTTATGAGCAACAACTATTTAAAATATTTTATGATTTTGAGCTCTCTTCATAGAAGCTATCTTATTTTTCGGAACATAAGAAGCACCTTTTTGCATAAAATAATCGACTTGAGATTGGGGTGATCTTACGGTCTGAAGGTAACATTAAAATAAAATGAATATTTTATTATATATATATATATATTATATAAAATATTTATTTTATATATTATTTATTATTTTATTATATATATATTTTATCTTTATTAAGTAAGAAATTGAAAATATCTTTATATACCTAACAAAAAACAAAATATTATTTTATAAAAATTCTGCCATAAATTTGACGTGCGTCTTATCGTCCGGTGCGTATTATGGTCCGAAAAATACGGTAAATGCCGAAGGGTTACCATTGGACTAACAGAGAGATTGAGACGGTTACCGCTAGTAGGTACCCAAGTGTTGTGAAGGATTCTCAATTGGGACATTTCAATTCCTTCCAACACAATGTGACATCGCCATTTTTCCATCAACTCTTTTAAAGGTCTTAAAGCGGCCATATTGGAAGGGGCCTGTTGCTCGCACCTGCACCGAAGGTGTAAGGCTAGTACCCCATCTTCTTCCCCAACGCACCCCAAAATTCCTTAGTAAGGGGGGAGGTATCCACCCCAGCAAATTCCACGAAGATACACACGCCTTCCAATTTCGCGGAAATAAAATACCACGTGGGTCAACCGTGGGAAGATGTCGCATCATCCTGCCACGAATTAAACGCAAGAAACATCAATAAATTTACGGGGAGACTGACCTGGGGGAGGGGCCAGTAAGAGAAGGAAAAAAAAGTCTTTTTCTTAGTAATGTCAGTTTTACCTTATTCCTCTTGGACCGTTTTCCAAAGTCCGTTTAGTGTTCTTGGATGCCGTTTTCCCAAGGCTCGTTTTAATAAACCGAAAGTGAAAAATTTCATTGGAGAAGCGTCATGTGATTTTACAGGTATTTCATTAAATGGGACACACTTTATTTCTGTTTCTGATTCTTTCTTTGCTAAATAAGCGGCAGTTGATTTAGAGGTGTGACTAGAAGCTTTGTACTTCTGAAGTTCAACTTTATCAATATCCTTTCCATATAAAGGCTAGGATTTCTTCTTCAAAAATTGGTTCTAAAATATTCTGCTGATAGTACGGTGAATTAATTTTGACTTTACTTGAGACTTTTTTGATTTTCAATTTGCCGTTGTAACAAAATCCTCCAACTATCATGAATCCCTTTGGGATCTTTTCTGTACACTGACGAAGTCATTTCGTACAGTCATTCCCGTCAGTTGAGCAATAGAAAATTGATTTTTTTTATTACAGTCACTTAAATACACCCATGCTCCATCGAGTGTTACCACAAATTTTCATTTTTCAGCAGCTAGGTGTTTTTCATATAATTTTCTACAATTTGTTTTTCTTTCAGCAATATGGTTTGGCAAAAGCAGATGAACTTTAGGTTTAAACATCTTTTTAAACATCTTTTTAAATGATTTTACTTACAGTACCAGAAGACATTCCTAGTTTCGATGCAATGGATCTTTCAGTCGGCGTATTTTCTTTTAGGATCAGAGATTTAACTTTCTTGATATTTACTTGCGTTCGAATAGTCTTAGGATGAGGTTTAGTGGTCATGTTTTCATTTTTACTTTCAGTTAGACGTTTTTCCCTTTCAATTTAATATATTATAAATACCTATTTTTGAAATGCCATAACCGAAATTTTTACACCGCTTTATAATTTGTTGATATGAATATTGCTACCCGGAAAGAGCAGTTACGTAACCGTACGTTGCTCCCCGGAAAGTGCAGTTACGGGCCATCTATCAATTTTAGGAGCCATTTTCAAAATAAATCTTTTATTTTACATTCCAATCAAAGAAAAATAATAGCAGACGATTATTCTGAAGTTGTCAAATTTTTATCTCAAGATGCAAAAGCCAAAATCAAATTACGAAATCGTTTCCATAACGTGCGAACGACCTTCTGTGTGTGTATATATATATATACACTGCTGGCCACTGTAAATGCAACACCCTGAAGGAAACATGCAAATAACATGAAATTTACAACATGCATTAGCGGAGGTGAGATATGCAAATGATTAGAATTTCAGCGCAGACGCACATCACGCGCGCCTGTGGCGCCACTTCAAAGCGCTATTTAAGGCTTGGAGATTTCAACGATTTCAAGTTCGGCAATTGTGTTTTTCTTGTGGTTTTTTCAAAAAAACGATCAATTATGCCTCGTCGAAAACAGCGATCATCTTTTGATCAAGTATCGGAGTTCGACAGAGGAAGGATAGTGGCCTACCGAGATTGTGGATTATCTTTCAGGGAAATCGGTAGTCGTGTTGGACGAAACCAAACAACTGTAATGCGGATATGTGATCGTTGGATGCAGGAGGGTACGACGGACCGGCGTGTTCGATCGCATCCACCTCAGCGCACCACTTCACGTGATGACAGGCAAATTGTGCGCATGGCAGTGACGGATCGCTCAGTCACATCACGAACCATAGCACAGCACATGCAGTCTGTAACGCATCATCCAGTGTCTGCGCGTACCATTCGACGCCGTTTACAGCAGAGTGGTCTGTACGCAAGACGTCCATTGCTTTGTCTACCTTTGACGCAGAACCACAGACGTCTCCGCCGCCAATGGTGCGATGACAGAAGGATGTGGACGGCAGAATGGAATGAAATTGTCTTTACTGACGAGTCACGCTTCTCTCTGCAACACCACGATGGTCGCATTCGAGTCTGGAGACACCGTGAAGAGAGGATGCTGAACAGCTGCGTTATGCACCGCCACACTGGTCCTGCACCGGGTATTATGGTAAGGGGCGGTATTGGATATCACTCTCGCAGACCTCTAGTACCCATTGCCGGTACTTTAAACAGCCAGCGCTACATCTCCGAGGTGTTGGAGCCAGTTGTCCTTCCTTACCTTCAGGGCTTGCCCACAGCCATATTTCAACATGATAATGCGCGACCACACGTGGCACGCATTGTCCAACGGTTCTTCGTCAATCGCCAGATTGAATTGCTTCCCTGGCCGCCTCGCTCTCCGGATCAAACGCTGATAGAAAACATGTGGTCCATGGTTGCTCTACGATTGACCCAGATTCCATCCCCAGCTGCCACAGCAGATCAACTTTGGCAACGTGTGGAAGCTGCTTGGTCTGCTGTACCCCAAGAACTCATCCAAAGTCTCTTTGAATCAATGCCGAGGCGTGTGGCAGCGGTGATCTCCAACAATGGCGGCTACTCTGTCTACTGATTTTGGCAGGAACCACACTTCACAGAAGTCTATAAATTTAATCATTTGATACTTGGTCAACATGTTATCTACAAAATAAATTTTGTTGTGATATCTCTTGTCTTTCTTGGTGTTGCAATTTGGGTGGCCAGCAGTGTATATATATATATATATATATATATATATATATATATATCCCAGAATTCATTCATGCTATGTAGTTTAATCATTGTAAAATAACGTAAATAAATGTTTTTTTATTTTATTTATAATATCGTATCGACTGGTTAGTTACCATTAGAGTTCATCTTCCAATTTTGCACACAATGCAATGGGGTAATCTATGGTACCCCTTCACAACACCAAGTAACACAACTACGTCGGACAGTGTCGGTTCGAGGAGGCTATCCTCAAACTAAAATAATAAAATAAAATTTTTCTAAATTTCTGTTGCCTTAACTGATATAAGATAGCTTAAATTTTCTTTCAACATTTTGCTACTGCGTTTAATTATTTAGTAAAAGCTGTCTTTCTCTTAGATTTTTTTCCCTTGTGAATTTTTTTCACGTGCAAGATGTTTACGAAACATTAATTTTCGTTGGTACAAATGGAAATTGTTAAAAACCTTCGAAGGGAAAATACATTATGAATAATGTATTTTCATTATCCAGTCAATTGCAGTAAAAAAAAATTCAAAGCATATTGTTTTGAACATCCGTATAAAATGTTAGTCATTAAAAACGACAGTATGGATAATTATTCACTGCATAGGAGTGCGTACTTCGTTGCTGTGCTGGTGGTTATGATGTGTGTTAGAACTGCTGAGTACTAAGTCCATGGGGTTCACTCATCTCAATGTTAACTTAAGGAGAAAATGTGTCCAAGGATTGCAGGCTTGGATTGAAAGATTTAAAAAAAAATAGTACTTCGTAATAGAGAAAGAAATTTTACGCCTTTGGGAATTTTTCGTTTTTTTAAAAATGCAAATAATTTTTTAAAATTTAAATTATTCAGGGAGAAAAATCTGGTATAGTATGTTTTTAAAGCTCCTAAATTACTCTGGTGTATAACATTTATAAAATGAATCCCGTTCCAAGGTGCGGAAAAGTTTAGGCTATCTGAAAATACCATTTTTATTGGATTATTAGAATTTATGTAGCTGTAAATAGTAGACACATTTTCTCCATAGGTTAACATTCAGGTGAGCGAATCCAATAGGGTTAGTACACAGCAACCTTTACAAAGACAATACCACTTTTCACGGAGCTAGCAAGGAAGCGGAATTAAACCTTCACTCTGTGGTCAGCTGAATTTATGGCGGTGCGATGAGTTCACGCCTTATACACTGCTCAGACATTGGTTTCTGTGTGCAAAAAGGCTGCAATCCAATTTCTTAAGCTCTGCATTTATTAACTATTTAACTTCGTATGTGGTAAGTATTGTGTCTTATTTTTGGACACCATTTTTATCGATAGTTATTTAAATATTTTTTTCAATATGGTAGGCACCAATATGGTAGGTATAGTATTTTTTTCAATATGGCAGGCTTGTCTTGACGACATTTGCCCATCCACACCACGATTTTTTCTCGCTATTTTTTTATGGTACCACCATGTAGGTGAACCGACGTTACTCCCCAGGAGGGGACAACACAAGAAAGTCAATCCCTTTGTAAGGATTCAAACACGAGCACATTCCGTAAAAGTTCTTGATGGTAAGCACTATACTATGGTGGCTCGTATATACCACCAATATTGTAGAAGCCAAGTTAATCACTCTAAACTCATTAACAAACTTAACAACTTTATTCACAAAGTAATAGTATAGGCAGACTACGCCGACATACACAACATACTTAAATTATGGCGCGAACCTGCTTTGATAAAATCAACTTTAAACATCTCGAGAGGTCTAAAAGAATTTGTGATAAATCGTAAATGAGGGAGCCATCGCCTCAGCCTCAACTTAAACACATCAGGCAAACTGACCAATGACTAAAACAAACAAACCGAAAAAACTTAAGAACCTCTGTCTCCCATCTGTCTGGCTATGGCTTATAACTGCTTACGCAGCCAATCAGAGTTTGCTATGACGTTTGCTGCTTCGAAGCGATTCAATGCATAAGTTAACGTGATTCATTGAATATTTAATTAGTAATTAATCTTTCTAAAATGTAATCGGAAAATTTATACCATGGAGCACCACACACTCCCCCCGTAGAGAAGATTGAAATTTAGTTTTAAAATTTAAATCTAACAACTGGCTTTGAAATTCGCCCAGATTTAGTTACTGTATTTTCCTGTCGGGGAATGTGTTGTTTCTCAGTGTCTCCATGTATTTTAGTTAATACATAAGCAGGCTTTACACGATCAATGCTTACAGATTGAGGTTTACCCTTGATACAAATAGTCAGTGTCTTTGGTTTTCTTGACACGACAGCATATGGTCCTTCATATGGTGGCGCCAAAGGAGGCTTCACATGGTCTGTCCGCAGGAACACATGTGTACAGTCCTTGAGATCCTTGAAGACAAAAACTGGTGGCTTGGCATGTCTTCCTGTCGTATTTGGTGTCAAGTTGGTCATATGGAAACTCAGTCTCTGCAACATCTCAGCTGGCTCGTCCTTCACCGGGTTACTCTGAAAAAACTCACCTGGAAGTCTTAACAGACCACCGAACACTAATTGTGCTGGGGCAGCCTTCAGATCCTCCCTTACAGTTGATCTGATAGCCAGAAGCACCAGTGGTAGAGCATCAACCCAATGTACCGGATCTACTGCCATCAGAGATGATTTAAGCACTCGATGGAATCGTTCCACCAATCCATTGCTCTGTGGGTGGTATGCCGTAGTCCTGCTGCGCCGGATCCCCAAGTACGTTGACAGCCTATTAAAAAGTTGAGACTCAAAGTTTGGTCCGCGGTCTGTCGTTACCACCTCGGGAATACCATAACGAGCTATCCAAGTAGATAAGAACGCATCCGCTATGGTTTCTGCCCGTTGGTCCGGAAGTGGCACAGCTTCAGGCCATCGCGTCTGGCGATCCACACAAGTCAGCAGATACCGGTTGCCTTTGGATGGAGGTAGGGGCCCAACTATATCTATGTGGACATGAGAAAACCTATTTGTTGCGACGAATGTTCCCAGAGGCGCCTTGTTGTGTCTGGTCACCTTGACTCGCTGGCACTGGTTGCATTGTCTACACCATTCTGCACAATCTTTCCTCATGCCCGTCCACACGAACCGTTGTTGGATGAGTCGCCAAGTTCCTTTTACACCAGGATGTGAAAGTTTGTGGTTGGCTTCAAAAATCCTTCGTCTCCATACTCTAGGTACAAATGGTCTAACTAGGTCGTGAGACACATCACAATACAATTTTCTTTCACAGGCAGGCAAAGCAATTAACTTTAACTCAAGACCTCTTACCTCCTTTGAACGCAACATTTGTTGTAAATCGGGATCCGTTGCTTGATCCTCGGCAAATAAATTAAAATCAATTGAACTATTTAAATTCAAAGTGTATATTCTGGATAGCGCGTCGGCTACTATATTTTGTTTTCCTGGCAAATATTGGATATCTGCAGTGTATTGGCTAACAAGTTCTAAGTGTCTAACCTGTCGAGGGCTAGCACTTGTTAATTTTTGGTGAAGTGCGAAGGTTAAGGGTTTGTGATCAGTGAAGATCGTGACTGTTCTTCCTTCAAGCATGTGCCTAAAATGTTTTACTGCAGAATATACCGCCAACAGTTCTCTATCAAATGCACTGTATTTAGTTTGAGTGGGGGTTAATTTTCGTGAAAAGAATCCTAATGGCTCCTCACCGTCCTTGGTCAGTTGAGAAAGAACGGCACCGACTGCTCGGTCCGACGCATCGACAGTTAACAATAGGCGTGCGCTGGGAGCTGGGAATTTCAGTGCATTTACCTCCGAAATAGCTTTCCTACAAGTTTCGAATGCATTTATTAATGGTTCTGTCCACGGTATTGGAGTCATATCCTTTTTCTTTCTGTTAATTATGAGATCAAAAAGCAATGCCTGTTTCTCCGCAATATTAGGCAAAAAAAACGATGATAAAAATTTAAAATTGCTAGAAAGGTCCGAAGTTGACTGATATTGTTTGGGCGAGGGTAATGCTGTAATGTTTGGACCTTTTCAGGTAGCGGCTCAATTCCCTGCTTTGAAATTTGAAAACCCAAAAATGGTATTTTGTCAACTCCGAATATGCATTTCTGGAGGTTTAAAATCAGGCCATGTTGACTTAGAGTTGAAAAAAGTATTTCTAAGTGTTTTTTGTGCTGTATCTCGTTCTCAGAAAAGACAAAAATATCGTCAAGATATGACAAACAAAAATCCAGGTCTCTAAGTATGCTGTCTAGATAACGCTGGAATGTGTTTCCACTGTTTCTCAAACCGAATGGCATTTTCCGGAATTCAAACAAACCTATAGGGGTTGTCACCGCGGTCTTAGGAATGTCTGTAACCTCAACCGGAATCTGATAGTATGCTCGAACCAAGTCGACTTTCGAAAAAACCTGTTTCCCCCGTAATCCCATAACTACATCATGGATGTGTGGGAGGGGGTAGCGGTCGGGAGTTGTGACCTTATTGAGTGCCCTATAATCTCCGCATATTCTCCAAGTTCCGTCCTTTTTCTTCACAAAATGAATAGGGCTGGCCCATGGGCTTTTAGAGGGCTGAATAACACCCTGTTCCATTAGAGCTTTAAATTCCAACTTCAATGTTTGAAGCTTCTCGGGGTTCAACCTACGAGGTCTCGAAAAAATGGGTTGTCCTGTGGTTTCAATACAGTGCGTTACCGGAAAGTTTTGCAAATTATTATTGCAATGCACATTCGGATTGAAAAGTTTTGGAAATCGCGCTAGAATTCTTTCGTATTCAGTTTTCCCCTCCAGTGGAGTAAGTTTTAAACTAGGGCCAGTCCCTGGATATCCCGATACTGCTAACGCTGTAACGTTATCTGTAACTTTTTTATTTTGTACATCCACCAGGATACCATAATGGTTAAGGAAGTCGGCTCCTAGAATTGGCGTGGTAATGTCTGCCACCACCAAATTCCAACTGAATGCTCGACGAAGTCCAAAATCTAACTTCAAATTGACTGTACCAAATGTTTTGATAACAGAGTTGTTTGCAGCATACAATTTTAAATCCTGCACAACTCTATTTCTTGTTAGATTTTGGGGAAAACAGCTTAATGATGCCCCCGTGTCCACTAAAAACTTAGCACCTGTATTTTTCTCGTAAATAAACAACCGGCTTCCGAAACCACGCTCATCTGGTGCCGGTATTCCAGATGTGCCTAGGCGTTTTCCGAAAAATTACATGGCGATACACATTTTTTAGCTAACCTTCCGAACTTCCGGTGGTACCAACACCTTTCTGTTGAAGTAAAAAAATGGGGTTGAGATCTAGCTTCATTCCTCGTTTTACTGCGGTCACGTTTCTTAAAGTACCTAGAACGACCGTTGTATTGTGTACTTTTACTTTGCGCCTCCAATTTAGCTATTCGTGATTCTAACTTTTGCAACTGTGTTTGAGGGGTTTGGGAATCAACGGGAGCTAAAAACTCTCCCGAGGTTTCATAAACTTTATCAGCTACTCGAGCAAGCTTTGAGTTATCTTGCATATCGTCCACACAAGCACTTAAAATTTGTCGGATGTTAATGGGTAATCTCTGTAACCAGAGTTCTCGCAATGCGGTATTATTAAGTTTTCCCCCATTTAAACTATCCATTTCGCAAAGTAGCTGTGAAGGTCTTTGATCCCCTAAGCATAATCCACTAAACAACTTTTTAAGTTTCAAACTCTCAGATTCCTCATAATAGGATAAAATGCTATTTTTTAGAGTGATGTATGCATTTTCTGAAGGGGTATTAAGCACTATATCACGTACACATTTAAGTATTTTTGTATCCAGAGCGGCTATGATTGAATGAAATTTTGTAGAATCCTCTGTTATACCCGCATTTTTAAATTGAGCTTCCACCTGTCGGAACCATAACGCAGGATCAGCCTCCCAAAAAACCGGGGCTTTAAATGCCACCCTACATATGTCGGCATCCACATTCACATTAGTATTAGGCATTTTCCTTTCTTTTTTTTTTAAATAATATGTATGCAATACGAAAAAATACAGTTTATACTTTTGGGAAATTTGTGTATATATTAAAAGCGTACCTTAAGCTATAAAAATACCAAAAACACTATCACACAAATGAGCATTCTTCTGTATAAACATTACATGCAAATTTTCTTTGAACTCAATCAAATATAAACACAGATTACAACTTCAAGAGGTCAAGAGTTAAGGTCAAAAATTATAGCCTACCTGCACCTGTGTTGACGAAACCACTTCAAAATTTGCGCTGATGAAACCTGCATCAAAAAATTTATACTGCTTCAAAACTTGCAACGTCATCCATTACGAAGTCATCAAAAAGGGGGTGTTGCAAACAAGAGTTCGGTTTACTCTAGTAGAACTGTCCAAAAGGTCACCACTATATGGTGGTTTCGTGTATACCACCAATATTGTAGAAGCCAAGTTAATCACTCTAAACTCATTAACAAACTTAACAACTTTATTCACAAAGTAATAGTATAGGCAGACTACGCCGACATACACAACATACTTAAATTATGGCGCGAACCTGCTTTGATAAAATCAACTTTAAACATCTCGAGAGGTCTAAAAGAATTTGTGATAAATCGTAAATGAGGGAGCCATCGCCTCAGCCTCAACTTAAACACATCAGGCAAACTGACCAATGACTAAAACAAACAAACCGAAAAAACTTAAGAACCTCTGTCTCCCATCTGTCTGGCTATGGCTTATAACTGCTTACGCAGCCAATCAGAGTTTGCTATGACGTTTGCTGCTTCGAAGCGATTCAATGCATAAGTTAACGTGATTCATTGAATATTTAATTAGTAATTAATCTTTCTAAAATGTAATCGGAAAATTTATACCATGGAGCACCACAATACCAGTGGTTCTCATCCAGGACGGCTGGCCCCCCCCCCTCGGGGAGGCGGGGCATTAGCAAAAAATAGGTGAAGAGCGAATTTTACTAGGATTACCTATCTATCTATCTATCTACCTATCTATCTATCTATCTATCTATCTATCTCTCTATATATAATATATATATATATATATGTCAGACTTAGGGGCTTTAACTATAAATAATAATTAAACGAGATAGTAGTCTGATGGGGAACGAAAATACCAACAGATGGCGGTACGCGTTCTATCTCGCGGTTTGAGAGAGGCCTTGAGCTCAGCATTCAGGAATTGTTATCGTTTTTTAAAGAGCGCGAGGACGTGAGTCACCCATCGCATGACCATGATATCACCAGAGCCCGAGTTCTGAACGCCTATACTTTTGTGACGAGCGAAAAGAAACGAAGCACAGACCTCGGATTTCGATTAGCTAGGACTGCCGCGAAAAAAGGCCGCTCCGGAAATGAAAGTGGCAATTCGCGATGTTAAATTATTAAAATGTGGACGGTGGTTAGAAATAAGTTATGAATAAAGATTGATTTTGGAATGGAGGTGTTATTCCTTGGATACCACGACTTCAACAGCTTCCAAGAAGACGAATGATGGAATTTTCAGGCCTACGCCAGGCAGGCTTGATATATATATATATATATATATATATATATATATATATATATATATATATATATATATATATATATATATATATATATATATATATAAATATATATATAATAGATAGATAGAGAGAGAGAGAGAGAGAGGCCTGGGGGGGCGTAGGGTAAGAATATCATCCAAAAGGGAGGCGTAGACATGTTGAAGAATGGAAAAGTTGAGAACCACTGCACAATACAGTGCGGGCAGCACGGTTACATAAGTAAAGCTATTGATTGTTGTTCAGCTAATGGTAATGTTTTAATATTATTCAGTTAAATAATTAGGAATAAACAAAATTCGTTGATTTAAAAAACATTGCGATAATTAAGCAGGCATGTACGATTTTTTTCAAAAGTGAAAAATATATTTTTTTTTCTTAAATTACCTGGCACAAACTACCAAAGTGATATCACGCTCAAAAATTTTTCTGCATTCTAAATCGCTGCATTAGAGTTTAGTAAACATGTATTTTTTTCAGGAATTTGGCCATTAACTCACAAAAAATTATGTATTTTAATCAAGAGGAAAAAGAAAAAAAAGGTAAAGCTGAATTCCCCGTGTTACTTCTAATCATAACAATTCTTTTTAATAAAACATTTATTCTACTCGGGTTAAGAAATGAGGCTTTAAGTTTCGTAGATGTACATTTTTAAGAATATTATTTTTACACATTCGTTTTAATTATGCGCCTTTTCATCGAATTTTTTTTCCGTGGGGAAGTTATGTTTTGTTTTTAAACGAAGAAAAAAGAAATATTTTTCATTTTCATTTTTTTAAAGACCAAAAACATTTCTAAAGGCAGCATTCAGGTTGAAGAATAGTTTTTTTTTCTAAAAGAATTACTTAAAAGAATGAACTAGAACCTATGTTCAATTGCTAAATAAGGTATTTTAAAATTTTAATGATGTATATAAAAAATAGAGAATCACAAGGAAAACATTTTTTAATTCATTTTAATTACCTCGAACATATTCGTACAAAAAATTTAAAAACTGAACTATTAAAGTTTGCATAACCTTTACAAAAATTTTGAAACATCAATATTAATACTTTAAAATAAATTAATATAGGTAATTCCCATCTTCTCCTGGCAACAGTTCGTAAATTAGGAGTATATTTGCCTTAGAAATAATGCTAAGGGAACGTTATTTCGTAAGAAGGGCTATATAAAATATAAAATGAATATTAACTAATAAAAACGACTAAAAATATTTATATATATTGAAAAATAACACGAGAAAAGTTTTAAATTAAAAAAAAGATGCTTTGAAAAAAAAAGTTAATTTCTTCTTGAACGGGTGAATCAGCAGCCGTTGAGGTTGTTTTTTTAAAATTTCCAATGGCAAGAGAATATTACAAACTTCTTACAAATATCAACAGCAAAGACCACAAGGAAGAGTAAGAGAAAAATGTCTCATCAGCAGGGCTCTAGAACTCTAATATCTTTTCGCTTCGGAGACTTCACGCAGAGCTGAGCATCCTTGGATATGGTGCCATGTGATGGTCGAATAGCTAGGGCGCTGGCATTCAGTTCAGATACTGTGGGTTCGAGTCCCACTGTTGGCACGCATGTTTGTAGCCTTTCGGAATCGGCTTTAAACTGTAGGTCCCGGTCTAATTAGCCCTTGTGTAAGTTGACCGTAGCGCTCCAAACCAAACCAACCTTGGATATGGTACTTGCCCATAATCTCGTCCTATCCAAAGAGCGGGCAATTTGGGATGTCGTAAATGCCAGTGCGGTGTAAATGAGCAGCTGTTGAGGTAGTAGGCGATATATTAGGCAGCTTCGGTGCTCATTTTTTTTCAAAGAAGGCCTCGAGTGTCATCTGCTCCGTTTACTTTTTTTTCGTTCAAAATAGTTAGACAGCAAGCAGAAGCATTATTCATTTCGTGGAAAAATTCACTAAATCGTTCAACGTCAAAATCTCGTGATTCTTTAGCTTTTACGGGAAGTTTTAATGTGTGGTGTAGGATAAAAACTAGCAATCTCTAACAGACCTTTTATGTTTCGGTAATTCGTAAAGATTACGGCGACCACGGCTCTCGCCTATACGCCCTATTCAAACTAAAGACCGGGGCTGTGTAGCAATTCCTGCAAACTCTGTTGTGTAATTTTTCGGTTAATGGCAAACAACTATATCTTATGCATTTCTGAAGATCTAAATTTGAAACTGCCTTTAGAAAAATTCCCATATTATTTTTTTATCAGTAGAAGATTTTCTCCAAATTTTCGATTTTAACTTTTTGATATACTACTAGCAGAAAATACCCTGAACTCAATTTTGATAAAAAGTGGACTTTGTTAATTCTGATCCTACTTCACTCAAAGGTTTTCTTTAGGACTTTTAAAGAGAAAAAACGAGCTGGGGCTTCATCTTCGTTGTCTTCTCCGTTTCCCTTGTGATCCTCTTAATTAAGAAGATCATTGGGCGAGTGTTACCTTGTGGGAGATTGTATCAACTCTCTAAACCCACTATCCGATACTTCCATACGCAACTGGTTAGTCATACAAAAGATCGTTTGAGTTCCGAAATCCCCAATCTTTGTTGGGTCTTCAAAAGCCTTCGAAATTATTATTAAACTGTTTGCGTCATTTATATCATACTACTTTCACGGTTATTCGGAAACTTTACCCTGGGCTCTCTCGAATGGCAACTAATATATGAGGGCCCAAATGAACGCGAGACTTTTTTTTATGTAATGGTTTATTGGTTGGTATATGTGTCTATACAGGAAGAAATAGGGATACACGAGCTACATATCCGCTACACACAGTCGCCTTGTCGGTTCAAACAAGTGTTACCGCGCTAACTAAATCTTGGATACCCTGAGCGAAGAACGTCCTTGGTTGCCTTCTGAACCAGTCTTGAATGACGTCTTGTACCTCTGCCTCGTTTGCAAACAGTTGGCTCTTGAAAATTTTTTTTTCAGTACTCTGAAGATGTGGTAGTCGCAGGACGACAGGCTGGGATTACGGGAGGAAATGGTCATGGACCTTTCAGAGAAAGAGCAGCAGCAAATCTTATCCATGACAGTCGATTACATGGTGATGGCCAAGTGGGCTTGTGCATGTCCAGTGCTCTCAAGTTCTTTCTAAAATTCCCTAAACCATCTGGATATTGTATACTGTGACAGATATTCATATCGTTACACGTCACTTATCGTTGCACGACGATATGGCTTCATTAACACCTTCTCCGGTCAAAAATAGAATAACAACTCGCTAGACCTGTTTGGAGAAATCCATGTCACAAGCGTATCCGGAGCTCTTCCAAAAGAGGTGCGTTTCATCGACGCTGAAAATTAGCGATTTTCTTCTTTAATTATTTCTTCTCATTTTTTGGATGACATTTTGCAGTCTATTTACCTGCTCTTGCAGCTTTACCTTGTACTTTAATGTTCTGCCAACCACTTTGCTCTTTGTAGCGGTCAAACCACCACAAAACCTGCAGCAAGTCTCTTAGAAGACATCATTCCATTTTTGGTCTTGTAGCATTTAAAAAATGGCTAATGCCATAGTATTAATCATTGCGTAGTTAATAGTTATGTGTAGTTGTTAAATCTGGTCTATTATCTAATCAGAGAGAAGATTTTCCATATAAAGAACTATACTGTCTGTTTATTACGCAACTATGTAGACTGCGTAGAATGTGCGTTCTTTACTTTTTAAAAGTATCTGGTATTGTCGCCCGCATGGTGTTGTGGTTAGCGGTCTGAGCTGCCCTGCAGTGGGCTTGGATTCAAATCCTGAATAAGGCGTGGTCGTTTCCGTGTCATCCCTTTCGTAGGGAGCAATGCTGGCTCATCTACACTCTTAGATTTAAAAAAAAAGACGCACGAAGAAGGGGCAATACAAATTGGACACAAATTGATATGCATACAGGTTTCGACGGAAAATGCAAAATTTTAGATTGGCGGCCAATGACTGAACATGTGTCGCTGCAGCGCATCTTAACAGCGCAACTGGCTGGATATTAAAGAGGAGAAATTTCGATTCCAGGTCATAAATTCTTTGCAAATTCCATTCCGACTATGCGTCGCATACAGGTCAGGCATTTCAGAGAGGATGTGTAGTTGGGATCAAAAAAACCGGTTGGTCTAATCGGCAAATCACTCGACATTTGGATAGGAGCGATGCTACTATTAGACGATGTTGGCAGGAATGGGTGAACCATGACCGAACACAGCGTCAAGAAGGAAGCGGTCGGCCAAGAGGAAAGACAGAATGTGAGGACCGAGCAATCGTCAGAGCGGCATTCACAGCCCCAGATTCATCTTTATCATCGATCGTACGTGCAACTGGTGCTTCAGAGGCCGCAAGGACCATTCATAGGCGGCTCAGAGAAAGGGGACTGAGCTCACGGCGCCCCTTGCGCCGACTACCATTGACCTCTGTACACCGACAAGTCCGTTTGCAGTGGTGTCGGGCACATTCTACCTGGAATGTCACTGACTGGAGTAGAATTGTCTTCAGTGATGAGTCCCGCTTCGAATTGAGCCCCGATGACCAACGAGTGCGTATCTGGAGACGCCCTGGACAGCGGTGGGATACTAACCAGACTGTCTTCCGCCATACGGGTCGACAACCGGGAGTGATGGTCTGGGGTGCCATTTCATTTCATAGCAGGATCCCTTTGGTTGTCATTCGCGGTACCTTTACAGCAAAGCGGTACGTCGACGATATTTTACGCCCGTTGTGTTGCCCTTCATATCACGCCACCCTGGGCTTACATTTCAGCAAGATAATGCCCTCCCGCACACGGCGAGAGTTTATACTGCTTGTCTTCGTGCTTGACCAAACTCTACCTTGGCCAGCAAGGTCACTAGATCTCTTCTCCATTGAGCACGTTTCGAGCATTATGGGTAGGGCCTTCCAACCAGCTCGGGATTTTGAGGACCTAACGAGCCAATTGGACAGAATTTGGAACGATATCCCGCAGGAGGACATCCGCGACCTCTATCAATCAATGCCAAGCCGAATAACTGCTTGCATAAGGGCCAGAGGAGGACCAACGCGTTATTGACCTTTTCATTTTGTGAAGGTCTTTCTCTTGAATAAATCATCCAATTTTTCTCAAATTGTAATAATTTGTTTTTCTGTACACGTACATCACATATACCGATTTTCGACCCATTTGAATAATTCCTTCTTGGTGCGTCGTTTTTTTTTTGTCTAAGAGTGTATATGGTATTCCCATAATAAAGTAGCCACTAAATTGCTGTGAATTGCAAAAGGCGAATGTCTCACGATAAAGTGCCTCCGTATTAGACAAAAAAAAAAGTATTTGTATTACCTTTAAAATGGCGCTAACTGTAAAATCCGGCTAAAGAAAAGTTCGCGGAAAGACCTTACCCGCTTAATGGCGGATAATAACTTCGTATTTTTTTCAAAGGAAATTGCTTTTCTTTGTTTCTTTTACTCATTTTCTGGTTTTGCACTGTTGCTTCTTTTTGGTGTTGTTGGAAGTGGGAAAGGGTTTTAGTCAAAAAGAAAACAATAAAAAAGGTGTCATTGAAGAAGGCTACGAATAAAACACGCACATCGGCAAAGCTCGGGGTGACTATGGCTCGTTCTAACCGTCATTACATACTGCGTGATTCACAGCACAAGCCCCTAATCACCTTCGCCGTGCATATTAAAATAAAAATTCCGATAAAAAATCGTAAATCGGAAATTTGTAAAATAAGGATTGCCTTGTGTTAAATTTTCCTCATAAAAGGCATCATAAAATACCCCAGGTAGCCTAGTTATAGCGTGTCGGTTTTCCGACTGAGGGTGCTCGGTTTGAATCGCATGAAAAGCACTTAAACACTTTCGTGTCTAGGACGGATATAGGCACGTGAAATCCATAGAACGGAAAGTCTTTCGATGAGGTCAGTGGGTGGGGAAGGTACTATCTCCCCAGATTTCCCCTTGGGGGTGCTCGGTCAAAATTCTGGTGGCACCTAGCCAAGTCGGACTGCGACCCTTGTGGTGCTATTATAAACCGGAGATGCACTACTCGGCCCGCAAAGATTATATGGACCTATCCTGGAACTTCCCTCCTGGAGGCATTAATTAGGAACAACAGCAACAGTAAAATAAAATGCTGCCGTTATTTTCCCAATTTATGGATTACCAATATTTGTCATCCTGGACGAGCCAAACTAGAGTGAACAAAATAGCGGATAGAAATCAAAATTAACGAGGGTCCGAGGTAGCCGAATGGAAGTGCGTTGGCTTTCGGTACTGAGGGTGCTTGGATTGAATCTCAACAAGCGTCATTGAATATCTTCGTGTCTAGGCCGGATATAGACACGTTAAATCCATAGACCGGAAAGTCCCTCTGTGAGGTCAGAGAGGGTGGGAGAAGTTACGATCTCCTCAGATGTCGCCCCTGGTAGTTGTTCTGTCAAAATTGTAGAGTCACCGGGCTAAATCAGACTGCAACCCTTGGGGTTCCATTATAAAACGGAGAAACAACCCTCAGCCCGCAAACCTAAGCAACAACAACAACAACAAAAATTTACGAGTTAAAATCTAGCCAAAAAAGCATAATGAAATAAAAATGTTAAAAAAGCTTTATAAACACCCTAACAAAACACCGAACAAAAGCTTAAATTCTTAAAAGAGTATAAACTTAAAACTTTTAGAAAACTTAGAAGAATTAAACAGCAACTTTATTAACAAAATAAAACTTCTAAATTAGGATTTAATTAAACTTACACCACACACAAAAAAATGTAGAAACTACTTAAATCAAACTACTTAAAAGACTATTTAAAACTTGTAAGATATTATTAAACACTAGAAAAAATTGAAACTCCAAGAAGTTTAATACTTGGAATATGATAAATTAAAAAACAATAATAAAAACTGTAAAAAACGTGGTTCGAGATTTTGAATATACACGAATGAGTGTAATTGATTAAACTCATAATAACTTCTGTTAAATGTCACCAAGGCATTGCTGTATTACTTATTTTATTCGAAATTTTTTCGGACTTGAAAAAGGCAGAAACGAAAATCTGTCAATGTGATAAGTATAGCACCTTAGTGAAAACAGTGAAAAAGAGAAAATACACTGCAAAAGAAAATAATTGTTCACATTTGGCGATGACATCATATAATTGGCAAAATTTCTAGAACTCATCTAACCTACTATTTAATTCATTATGCTTTTGTGGAAACAATGAAACAGAGAAAATTCATGGTAGAAGAAAATGAACGTTCACATTTAGCGATGGCATTATTTAATTGGCGAAATTTCCAGAACTAACCTAACCTATTTTTTATTTTATTATGCTTTAGTAAAAACAATGAAAAAGAGAAAATTCACGGTAAAAGAAAATAAACGTTCACATTTAGCGACAACATCATTTGATTGGCGAAATTTCCAGAACTAACCTAATCTGTCTTTTATATCATTATGCTTAAATGAAAACAATGAAAAAAAATCACAGTAAAAGAAAATAAACTTTTACATTTGGCGATTTGTAGAACGAACCTAGCCTACTTTCCATTTCATTATGTTTTAGTGAAAACAATGAAAAAGTGAAAATTCGTGGTAAAAGGAAATAAACGTTCACATATGTCGACGATATCCTTTAATTGGCTAAATTTCCAGAACGAAAATCTGTCAATTTGATAAGTATAGCACCTTAGTGAAAACAACGAAAAAGAGAAAATACACTGCAAAAGAAAATAAGCGCTCACATTTGGCGACGACTTTATAAAATTGACAAAATTTCCAGAACTAACCTAACCTATTTTTTTTATTTCGTTATGCTTTAGTAAAAACAATGAAAAAGAAAAAATTTACGGTAAAAGAAAATAAACGTTCATATATGTCGACATCATTTAATTGGCTAAGTTTCCAGAACGAAAATCTGTCAATGTGATAAGTAAAGAACCTTAGTGAAAACAGCGAAAAAGAGAAACTACATTGTAAAAGAAAATTAGCGTTCACATTTGGTGACGGTATCATAAAATTGGCAAAATTTCCAGAACTAACCTAACCTACTTTTTATTTCAGTATGCTTTAGTGAAAACAAGGAAAAAGAGAAAATTAATGGTAAAAGAAAATAAACGTTCACATTGGAAACGGCATTATTTAATTGGTGAAATTTCTAGAACTAACCTAACCTACTTTTTATTTCATTATGCTTTAGTAAAAACAATGAAAAAGAGAAAATTAACGGTAACAGAGAGTAAACTTTCACATTTGACGACAACATCATTTAATTGGCGAAATTTTCGGAACTATCCTAATCCGTATTCTGGGATAGAGCCAATTCTGCTTATAGCATCGACATTTTTTACAAATGGTTAATGGCTGAAAGGGGGAAAGAAAGGTGTGGGTGGCATCTTTAGGGGTAAAACGTATATATTTTTTGGTACAAATGTATTTAAATTCTTCTCTTTTGGGCAAATATGACTATTCTGTATGGGAGTTAGTTACTGTCATTAATTTTACCTTCTCTTCAACGATAACTTCTCATTGCCCCAACTCGTCATTTGAATTAGTAAGTCAGATATACTAAAAATATTCAGCATTTTTTCTCCTTCCCGTACCCCTTAAGGGGATGGTGGACATTACAATGCGATTTTTGAAATTTTTACCTCAGAGATATGAAGTTTTTAATACATATCATTAAAGTATATATATATATCAAACAACTTATAAAATTTTATAAATATTTTTTTAAAAATTTTATATTTTAAAAATTGAAATTTTTATTATGTTTTTAAAAATGCTCCTTGCGATCTAATTTTTTACTTCCCAACTTAATTTTGCACTTATTGCTTATTAATATATTTTGAACAAAGTTATGTAATACGTTGGGCTTTCGTTAAATAGTTAATTTTTAGATAATATTTTTATGCGTGTACTCCGAATTTTCATAAAATTTTTGTACTTTTCTACACTTAACGATTAGCTTACTGGGTCTATTTTTCCAATTCCCTCTTTACAATGGGAAATTTCATACCTCCCTTTGTAAAAACGGCCATTAAAGGGGGTTTATATATATATATATATATATATATATATATATATATATATATATATATATATATATATATATATATATATATATGTATATACATATCTATATATATAAAACAGTTCCGTAAATGACTGACTCACTGACTGACATACAATGCACAGACCAAACCGCTGGACCTAAACGGCTGAAATTTTGCATGGCGATTCTTCTTATAGTGTACGGGTGCACTAAGAAAGATTTTTGAAAAATTCTTCTTAGATTTTTTAAAATTGAATTTTTAAGCTGTTTTAGTAACTTTTTTTAAGTTTGCATTTAAAATAATAATTTGAGGGTTATAAAATTTATATCACGAGAAAGACCATAAAAATTCCTTTAGAATGAGATCTTTTTCGAATCTTTACCTCCATTTTCTGATATCTGGTGCATTTTTAAATATTAATTTTTAGAATCTAATTTATTAAATGCTGATCACGTGATTTCATTTTCTGTTACTTTAAATAAATTTATCGTCACGAGCATAACAACAAAATACTCAAAATTTTTTTTTCCTTGCTAATGCGGCAGACGATTGGACATTATCCAAAAAAAATATTAAAATACAATAAAAGATATGTTCCTCAAACTGTACTATATGAACTGTACTATATTCTTTAGTATGTCCTATTACATTTAATTTGAATATTTTCTTCTACATTATTTTGTCTGCAAAAATAACCCTTACGATTCTTTTATAAATATATATATATATATATATTTACATCAATTATATACATTAATCGTCGTATTTAGTATATATATATATATATATATATACATATATATATATATATATATATATATTTATATATATTTTTTGGCATTAATTGCATACATTGACCGTTGTATTTAATTTGAATGTACTCCGTAGCGAAGTGCGGGTTTTCAGCTAGTATATATATATAATGTTACGAATTTTACGAGACTATGGTAATATCTCCAAATATAAGAGTTATCTCAAAATTGGCGATGGATTTGGTGACTTATTTTGGTCGCCAACCTTCTAGATCTTTCTCGTATGTTCTGGAACTATCTAGCTGTTGACTGATAGAGGGCGCTTTGGAGTCTATATATATACCTGAGATTGTCATTGGAAATCAGTGTTCTTTTGTGCTGCGTATTGGATGTATTGAAAGTGCGTTAGGCGTATATTGTATTGAAGACTCTGTTATCCTGACTTGTGTTTTTAGAGTTTTCTGTTGTATAGAAGACGGTTGTTACTTGTTTTCTGCTTGAAATTAGTGTATGCGCCTGAAGAATTTACAGAATAATAAATTTTATTTTGTGTGCCCCTTCTGGAGAGAATTTATTCA
Source organism: Dolomedes plantarius (assembly GCA_907164885.2). Taxonomy (NCBI): domain Eukaryota; kingdom Metazoa; phylum Arthropoda; class Arachnida; order Araneae; family Dolomedidae; genus Dolomedes; species Dolomedes plantarius. The sequence continues at coordinate 93,205,305 of OU015502.1, forward strand.
ATCTCATCGAACCCAGAAAACGGAACAATATATATATATATACCCCTGATCACTATAAGCGGTGGTCACTGTATATATATATATATATATATATATATATATATATATATATATATATATATATATATATATATATATATATATATATATATATATATATATATATGTATATATATATGTATATATATATATATATATATATATATGTATATATATATATATATGTATATATATACATATATGTATATATATATATATATATATATATATATGTATATATATATATATATATATATATATATATATATATATATATATATATATATATATATATATATATATATACATATATGTATATATATATATATGTATATATATATATATATATATATATATACATATATATATATATACATATATATATACATATATGTATATATATATATATATATATATATATATATATATATATATATATATATATATATATACATATATATATACATATATGTGTGTATATATATATATATATATATATATATATATATATATATATATATATATATATATACATATATATATATATATATATATATATATATATATATATACATATATATATATATATATACATATATGTATATATATACATATATATATATATACATATATATATATATATACATATATATATATATACATATATATATATATATATATATATATATACATATATATATATATATATATACATATACATATATATATATATATATATATATATATATATAAATATATATATATATATATATATATATATATATATATATATATATATATATATATATATATATATATACAGTGACCACCGCTTATAGTGATCAGGGGTTATACGAATCAACCGCTTATAAGAATCAATATCACAAAAACAAAAACATATGTATTGTTTCAATGCTAAAATTTTCGCTTTAAAGAATCAAACCACAGGTCTTAAGAATCAGCGTACAATCTTCGCTTTCCTTTCATTTTTCAAAAAAAGGCCACTTAAACCCTCAAAAGGATGTTCTTTCTTTATTTTTTGTAAAGGCAGACTGATAAGACGTTGCTATAGAATACAGTCGTAAAATGCATCCCTTTCTTTGTTAGACATCACACCATAGTCTCCCCGTAAACGCTTTAGCTGAACACTGTCCTATTAGCTTGTCCCAGGGGCATCTCTGTCTTTTCAGGTCAGGGTTCTCTTTTTCCCACCCAAACTTCTGGTTGCGGCTTCCTCGATCCTGCAACACATAAATTTTTCAGCGAAGTGCCCACTATCACTTAGGCGAACGTGACATTAGTAGATCCAGCACATTATCAAACTGTGAAACATAGCACCGCATTTATGCAATGAGCGCGAATGTGTAAATGCGGCATCAGCTTTAAGGTGAATGTTCGTCTGATACTGTAACACCGTATTTAGACAGTCGCGCCAGTCGAATCGCGGGGGGAGGTTCAAGGCGAATGTGTAAATGGTGTGCTCGCCGTTCATCTCGTTATTCTCCTCGCCAATGGTGGCGCTCGCTTCGGGAGCGGTTTTACTTGCACGAGTCAAAGGGGCGAATGGCGACTGGAAGTCTTGTTCACAGCAAGAGGCGCGAATGTGAGAACGGTCACTCGTGTCGATGCAGGTACGTGTATGCCTTGTGGGTGACGAGGGGTGGCACGATCGCGAATGTGTAAATGCGGCATAACAAAATTACCAGAATTCAAAAATGATAAAAACAAGGAAAACTCTTATTTTTTCTGTAAAAGAGAACTTGTTAATTAGATATGATGCTCTTCAAAGACAGTCAAAGAGAAACTGCCTCCCGTTTGGGTGTAACTCAGTCTACTCTGAGTAAAATTTTAAAATGTCGAGGGGAAATTTTTGCTACCATTAGGAAAAATGGAAACCTGGATCGAAAAAGGAAGCGTGATGGAAAATCAGTCGACGTAGAAGAGGTTCTCTTGCAGTGGTTCACTCAAGACCGAATGATGAATGCACATAGCAGCAGAGCTGTGTCGCTGCCAAAGTCAGACGATTTTGCAAAAAAATTTGAAGAAAATTTTTTTCTTGCTATGGAAGGTTAGCTTACCCTATGGAAAGAGAGAAACTATATTGTTTAAAAAATAAAAATAAGGCGAAAAGCAAGATGCGGATACGGAAAAAGCTCAAAACTGGCTTTCTGATTGCTTGCCTGCAATAATGAAAAACTACGCCGCACACCAAAGTTTTAATACAGATGAGACTGGGCTTTATTTTAGAGCGATGCCTGATTGAATGATGATGTCTAAAACAGATTTATCTTCTGTTGGGAAAAAAACAAAAGGAATGCGTTACAGATTTTTTGACGACAAATATGACTGGGAGCGTAAAGAAAACGCCATTGGCAAGAGTAAGGGCCTGTTCACATAGAAGTCCGTTGCGTTGCGTTAAGGAAAAGATGACGTTGAGACGAAAATAAACCAATCATAGGCCTCCAAACGATTAGCAATAACATTTTTAACGCCTATGATTGGTTTATTTTCGTCTCAACGTCATCTTTCCCTTAACGCTACGCAACGGACTCCTATGTGAACAGGCCCTTAATCTCCGCGATGCTTTACGAAAATGTAAACCCTTCCCGTGTCTTACGAAAATTAAAAAAATGCTTGGATGTATAGCAGGATCTTCACTAACTTCCTTCTAAAGTGGTATAAGGAGCTAACTAGGAAAGAAAAAAAAAGTTTTCATTTTGGACAACTGTCCGGCTCATCCAGTTGTAAAGCTCGCAAATATAGAGCTTTGTTTTTGGCCACCGAATACAACCTCTTGATCAAGGAATCATAAAACTTTTTAAAACGCTATATCGCTCAGACTTGCAACAAAGAATGGTTGACGCAATCGACAAAGGAAAGGGATCTGCGTCAAAAATATTAAATAAAAAAATCACTTTGCTTGATGCTTTACATATGATTACAAATGTCTAGAAAAGAGTTTCAAATCACTGCTTTGTTAACTGCTTCCGTAAAGCAGGATTTTTTGTGGGACTGATAACTCATGAAGTCAAGCAGAAACTGATCCTGTAGAGGAATCACTTCGTGAGTGGGTTGAAATCGACGAAAACCTACTGACTTCGGAAAAAAAGACAGAAGATGAAATCTAGAAGAAATTAAAAAAAAACTGTCGATAAAACTGAGGACGAGGACGAAATGAATAGCGTATTCCCAGAAAAACCACCATCAGCAAATGAATCCAGAGAAGCGCTGAGTATTCTTAGAAGGACTCTTGAATATAGAGGAACTTCTGAAGACCTTTACGGGACATTTTATGATATTGAAATGAGGCATAAACAGCATTCTAAAAACTTCTTTACGTCAAACAACCATAGAAAACATTTTCTTGCACCCTTCATGAAGCTAAAATGTTAAAACTGTTTAGCAGGTATGTTCTTACAAATATTGGATTTATTTCTTCTCTTATTATAATCATGTGTATCTACTTATAGGTCTAGAAATTATGTTGTATTTTTAAAATTATAAAAAATAATTTTAACAAAAGATAATTAACGTAAATTAAAAGCATTTAATGATAAATTATCTAATCTACGTATATGTGTGTGTATGCCTGTCCAAAAACCTAAATTTCGGCTATAAGAATCAACCGCTTATAAGAATCGAAAACAGTAATAACAAACGTGATTCTTATAAGCGGAAATCACTGTATATATATATATATATACTAGCATTATTGCCCGGCGTTGCCCGGGTAGATATATAGATGTTAAATTTTTCATGCATATTGAAGCCTTCGATTGCCTTCTTCTTCTGTTTCGACTACTCTTTGTGCTTGTTTTCTTTTCGCATCAGAAGACTTTCCAAACGAAGCACGTTTCTTTGGTGGTATTATTAGTTTTTATCCTTTATTTTAATTAAAGATAAACATCCAGATGCATTTATTCCTTTATACTTTTTAAGAGCGTCATCCGTTTAAGAATCCGTTAAAAAAATCGTCTGCATCACTTTCCGCATGAAAACGAATCATCTGAAGATTTCACAAAGCAGAGCCAGGAAAGTTGTGCTTATCTGGGGAGCCAGGGCAACACCGACTCAAACAAACAAACACACACACACACACACACACACACACACACACACACACACACATATATATATATATATATATATATATATATATATATATATATATATATATATATATATATATATATATATATATATTGATATTGATTGAAGTAGCAAAAAGTGCTACTATCAGGCTTTTAAATGTACGTTCATGAGCCGAAACCGGACGATTCGAATGACCGGGGTATGTGACGTCACGGACTGTGCGCCGAGGCTTTGTGTTTGAGTCGGTGTTGGCCAGGGCCAAAGGTCATTCCCAATCCTCTTCCCCCGCGCATTGGAATTTGACCCCCCCCCGTCATCCCCAAACCAACCACTCTGAACGCAGCTGGTTAGGGAAAAGGGCTATCCACAGGGGGTACGCGCACCTCTTAGAGGCACAAAAAAACCTTAAAAAATTAATTAAAAAAACTAATTTCGCCCCAAATTTCGTTTTTCCTGATTTAAGTTTCTCGGGTTCTAAATATTAACTGTGCCGAATTTGGTCCCGGTGGGTGACACAGTCTATGATTCTATATCGGACAAACAAACACACAAGCTCTTTTATATATATATATATATATATATATATATATTCATTCTTGGGCCATTATTCTTGGGATACATGCTATCCCACCCCGTTAGGAAAAGGTTAAGTTAAACTTTGATAATCTGAATGATGTGAAAACCTGAAATGTATAAATAAATTTATTTTATTGTATTAGATGAGTCTTTATTATAAATTTTATAAAATATCGTCAAAAATTATGACCTAAGGAGCATTTCAAACACTTGCAAATCTGGAAATTACTCATTTTGATATATAGCCATTTGAAAGATATTTTTTTGACCTACCTTTAATATTTATTTTTCTAAAGCCACCAAGTTTTCATTTTACTTTTCATTACATATTTTAAATGCATTTTATTCCAATATTTACATATTTTAAGATATTAATACAAAGAAATTCCAATTTTTGTTCATTTTTGGTAACTGGAATGTGCACCATCCCCTTAAAACAAATTTGTTACTTCCTAGTCCATAGATCTACAGAGAAAAATTTTTTGTGGCGCGCAATAGAATTTTACTGGAACTCGGACGAGATATTTTAAATGCCTTATTCGAGACCTCTAAATGTAATTAATAGATTTATAGATTGATTTTAATTGATAGAAATATTAATTTTAATTGATAGAATGATTAAATAAGAGATTTCCATTTGTTAATATCGTAACAGTGCAAGCAAATTGAATGAATAAATAATTATAAAGAATATTTAATTACATTACGATTAATTTCTATATAATTAATGACATTCTATTATCTAATTTATAGTAATGCAAAAATAAAATAAACAAATCAAACTAACAAAAAAATTAAAAACGAGCATAGACTGCCAAACAAGTTAACTTAAAACCTACCCTAGGAAAGAAAACATAAAACTTTTCAATATACGATTGCGCAGTTGCTTCATATCCTTATATTGAAAATGGACAAATATAACTAAAAATAAATAATCCAACAGAGCTAGATAATTATAAGAAGAATGCAGACAAAAAACAAACAGAAATCAAGCACTCAGGGCTCCACGTACCAGAGGCAAGATTCTGTAGTAGTGCCGGAACTGAACCAGAAATCGAGGTAACCGACCGGTCTCGTCATCAGGGAGCCTAACCAAATCAGTTACCTCAAGTGGAACTTTCTGAATAGGATGCAGGTATAACCAAAAGACATCCCAAGGCCCCAAGATCCCCATTGAAACATTTACTCAAAAGAAAATGAAAAGACAGATACAACTTACAGTAAGGGCTCAACGCACCATTCATGAAAGTACACATGCAATCCTAATGTAAAGCCAAATATGCATACATATCCTAATTCCGTAGGTGACGGTTATGCCGAAACAGCAGCCAATTTTACCCGAGTAGTTACGTCACTGTAACAAAACCACAGCGCCACACCCCATTGAAGTATAAACAAATGTAAACGGAAACCCTATCCTAACGACTTAAAAAAATACCTGAGTCTAAATGCCATTTTTTAAAACTTTTAAATTGCCGAAATTTTTAGGGAAATTGTTCTTACTTAGGTTTTCCTCAAAAATGCTACATGCCTCCAAAAAATCTTCAGCGTTGTTACATATGCTTTTTATTCTGTATAGTTGTGAGTAGAAGATACTATAATAAATTTTATAGTTCAAGTTGCTATGGAAATTGATAAACGTGATAACCTCAAAGTTAAAATCTAATCTTTTATCATATATCCCAATTTTCAATTCGCTATTTTGAATTTTAATTTTTAAATCCAGATAAGTCACGGAATGATTTTTTTCATTAGTCCTGTTTAAAGTAAATTCCTTTGGGTAGATTTGATTAAGAAATTCCAAATCGTTGCAGTTAAAAATTATAAGGTCATCAATACACCTAAATCAGATAATATTATTTGAGTTCCTAAATTTAGTTTCGTAAGAATACAAGAAGATACTTGCAAAGGCGCTAGAAAAGCTATTTCCCATAGGGATACCTTTTATCTGTTTAAAGAAACTCAAGCCATTAAAGAGGTAGTTTTCAAAAATATTAAATTTATATAAATCAATCCAGTCACATTTTAAGATTAATGTACTATCCAGATAGGCATCATAAATTTCTGAGCATTCATTAAGTTATCATGGGGAATACTAGTAAACAGGTTTTCAAAATCAAACGTGTGTACGCTGTCTATATTCTTACTGTTTAAAAATTGTACAACATCCTGGTTATTATTTATAATAAAGCTATTCTCGGTAACCCTGATTTTATTTAGAATGATTTTTAAATAGCTAAAAAACTTTTTACTGAACAAAGTGTTATAAAAATTCGTACTACACGTAACAAACCTAAATTTAGTTGGTACTTTATGGATTTTAATGGTGGGAAAAAGGTAAGGGTATTTTAGGCTATTAATCTTAAACTTAAGTTTTTTGCTAAAGGCTAAAATCCTATTATCTATTCTTTTCTTGGTAAAGTTAATTTCTTGATAGGTATTGTTTGAGTTGTACTCCCTAGAAATTAATTGCTTGAAATAATCCTTGCACATAAAACCAAAGTTATTGGCTGCCTTATCAACAACCGTTATAATTAACTTATATTTTAACTCTTTAATTTTACTGTACAAATCTTTGTTTAAAAAGAAACCCCGCTTGTTTTTTATACCATACTCCTCACAATTCCCCTTCACATCCTGTAAAACACGTACCTTCCACTCAATGAAACCTTCGATAGGCCAATTATACTTCCTTGATAATTTTACTATAAAATAATCTAAATCTTTAGTGTTAGAACTTATAATTTGCTTTAAGTTTACCTTATTTCTTACCCTAAATTTTGAGCCCTTACTTAAAAGTTCCCTCAACCTAACATCTTTAACAATATTAAGATCCCCAGTTACTATATGCCCCAAAGCAGGATTAACAAAGTTTTTAAACTCCTCAATATGACAAATACAATCAGTATTAGAAATTTTGCCTAAGCTATGACTATAAAAGTTGTAGTTACAGATTAGGTCCCTTAACGTTTTTTGATATTTAAAAGCGATGGCGATTTTCCCACAATCCTTGATTGGTAGTAATTTAGAATTATTGTGTACAATAGTAGGTAGTTTTAAATGCTCAAAATCTTTATCCAGAAAATTTTTAGTACCGTACTCTACACCTGCTTCCCTTCCTTTCCCATAAAGTGATAGTAAATAATAGATCTCCTTCTGTTAATATCATAGCAATACTAACAAATCGATAAACAAGCAAACTGAATGAATTAATAATTATAAAGAATATTTAATTACATTACTATTCATTTCTATATAATTAATGACATTCTATTATTTAATTGACAGTAAATAAGAGATTTCCTCCTGTTAATACTTTGGCAGTGCAAGCAAATTGAATGAATAAATAATTATAAAGAATATTTAATTACATTACTATTAATTTCTATATAATTAATTACATTCTATTATTTAATTGATAGTAAATAATATATTTCCTTCTGTTAATATCCTAGCAATACAAACATATCGATAAACAAGCAAACTGAATGAATTAATAATTATAAAGAATATTAAATTACATTACTAATTATGTACTATATAATTACTGTCATTCAATGCAAGTGATAACTATTAATATAAAGTATATAACATCTATATTATAATATTGTAATAGTTATTAGTACAATTAATACATATTACAATATAATAATTACTTATGACTGATACTATTAAATATATTTAAATAAATTACGTTTTAGTTATTACGCAGTTCATTCTAATGTTGTCATACAAGTTTGACTTTTCCAATTCATATACCAGCCGACACGTAAGGCACCCCCAAAAATATATCAAGGCTGCTGTGTACTAACCTATTGGATTCGCTCACCTCAGTGTTAACCTATGGAGAAAATTTGTCTATTTACAGCTACATAAATGCTTATAATCCAATAGAAATGGTATTTTTAGATAGTTCTGCACCTTGCAACAAGATTCATTTTATAAATATCGCCCTCCAAAGGAATTGAGGGATGCTTAAAACACGCTATACCAGATTTTCCCCCGAAGAATTTAAATTAAAAAATATTATTTGTATTTTTTAAAATGAAAAATGCCCCAAGGTGTAAAATTTAACGTTAAATCCACAGACTGGGAAGTTCTTTTACGATGTCAGTGGGCGAGAGAAGGTACGAGCCTTCCATATGTTTCTCCTATCGGTGTTCGGTCAAAATTGAGGTGCCACCTGTCTAAAGTCGGACTCCGACCCTTGTGATTCCTCTGTAAACCGGAGCCACATTCCTATGCCAGTGGTCGAAACTTGGTCTGGCATGTTCCGGCCAAAGGGGCATAAGCTACAACAAGAATGAATGAGTCCTCCATATATCACTCCTGAAGGTACTTGTTAAAAATTGAGGTGGAACCTGGCTAAAGTCGGACCCATGTAATGCCTTTGTAAACCGGAGCCAGATTTCTATGCCAGCAGTCGAAACTTGGTCTGGTATGTTCCGGCCAAAGGGGCATAAGCCACAACAAGAAGGCACGAGTCCTTCATATGTCACTCCTGGGGGTGCGTGTTCAAAACTGAGGTGGCAACTGTCTAAAGTCGGACTCCGACCCTTCTGATGCCTTTGTAAACCGGAGCCACATTCCTATGCCAGCGGTCGAAACTTGGTCTGGTATGCTCCAGCCAGAGGCATTATTTCTACTGGTGATATATTCCAAAGTAAAAAGCGATTTTATAGATGAAAGCGTTAAAATTTATTTCAACTGATAACAAAAACAGTTTAAGTTTACCAGTCCCTTATAAACTAAATTTTTCGCAGACTAAGAGAAACGTAAGAATTAAGTTAACATGTATGTCTTATCATAAATGTAATGATTCACTTCTGTGTAAGACTATTCCAAAGCGCAATTTTCTTCGTGTTACTCATTTATCTAATTTTTCTTTAATATTCAGAAAAAATAAATTAACTATTATATATTTAATTTACATTTGTTTTTATAGCAGAGGATTTAATAAAGTGTTAGTATATGTTCCTATTCTAAAAGATTTTTCTACGAAAAATATTGTTTGAAAGAAAATTTTTTAAAACAGTTAATAGATTTTCACCTGGATTGAAACTGAATTTTAATACCAGAGGAGAAGTATGATATTTATTAATTAAATTATTTTCTTCTTAAAGTATTTCGAAATGTAATTCCATTCTTAATCGAGTGTTTGCCGAGCAATAAAAATAGAAAGATTTAAATTCACCACTACTTTATCACATATATTTTTTAACATCAAGCTTCTTGAATTTAAACTGCCCTTTAAAAGTATATTTCACTTTTAAACGCTGCGTATATAAAACTAAATTAGGAAATTATTTTTACAGTGGAATGAATGCTTTGAATGAAATTTTATTTCTAGTATTTCCTACTATAAATGCGAGAAAAACTCCGCTTCCTTCGGGGTATAAAAATTATTTTTACTTCTTTATCGACACAAAGATCTTTTTTTCCTATCATTATTTTTCTGCATCAGTTTATTTAAAAAATGGTAAAATGAAATCCATCATTATAATCGATTGAAGATATGCATCGATTACAAAATGTCATTTACTGGCGATAATTGAAAAAGGGAAACAATATTTCTTTTTTTCTTATTTAATAAATTCACGTTTTTAAACGAAATAATCTTTAAATCTTTCTCAATTTTACTACGTGAATTGCATTTTCCCCATAAAGATGTGCTATTTTAAATTATTGTTTGAAAGGAGACTATTATACTTTCATTTTCAACTCGAATCAAATTCTCGCGTTAGTCGGAATATTTTCTGGAGTGGATTAATAGAAATGAGATATCCATTGAAACTGATAGAAAAATTTCAATCTACTGATTTTTTACTTTAGTCTGAATTTACAGTATCGTAATTAAATGCCGCTCATTTGTTCGGATTTTAATAATGTCTTGATTAATGCTTAAAAATCTAAGATTTACTAATGAAGTGTTCGGAAATATCGCTCTTATTTTGAATGTCAAAGATGTTTTAAAAGATGGGTAGAGAATTAATTTTTAGGGTAACAAAAGTAACAGTTACGTACATTGTGGCCTTCACGGTGGTACAGTGAATACTCAGTTTAAATAATGCTGAAAAATATCCCATATTCGTGTGCAAAAATGACGGGCTAATATCAGTGAATGTGGCTTTAACTCAACCGGAATAAAACAGCTTTTATTATGAAGGATTAAGTTAAATTAAGAGTTTGGAAAGGCTTAGGGCTTTATTTAGGTAATTTAGCGTATTATGCTTTTCATATAGTGTAAAACATTGGCCATTATTTGTCAAGGAATTCCTCCTAGTTAGGACTTAAATAATTAACACGCTGGAGATATCTCAAATTCTGATGACAAATTTCGAGTCAACTTCATTTTAACTCAAATAACAAAAAGGTAGTTCTTATTTTGAAGGATTAATAATGATTTAAGAGTTTGGGAAGGTTGAGGTCTTATTTAAGCTTTAGTGGGTAGTGTCCTTTGATCGGGATAACAAAAAAGTAAGGACATCTGCCGAGAAAATCCTTCTTCGTAGTGCTTAAATTCTTAACAGGAATACACAATACCTCAAATTCTGTGGGAAAAAGGTAGGAATTAAACACATAATGTTCAAATATACAATATGGATCTTACCCTCGTTAAACAGTACCTAACACTGAAATTTCGATGTCTCATACTATACCGAATCTGTATTGAAAATTAAGAGTCACTAAAATCAAGGCATTGTTTTCTTATTGGACGGGCGATTTTTTACATTGTTGAATTCGGAGGATCTTGATGTACAATAAATAAGTTTCTAGTCCAGTTCTACATGAAAAGATAAGACCCCTTGAGCACGAGGTTGAATTTGCTTCCTTCCCTTTCATCTTTTCACAAATTGTGGGAGAAGACTTCAGGTGTGATTGGGATGATAAAAAACGAAACTAAGAGCAATGGTGACATATAAGGTTGTGTAGTAACAGCGGTCCATTATTCATCAATGAAAAACCGATATTTCTATACCCATGGCGCCACCTGTTATTTATAACAAAATATCTTGCAGATATACTGATTTTGCCTAGCAGTCTTAGGGAAAAAGCTGCAGATAATACACAGCGGCCTATAATCCAAATCAAGAAATTCCAAAGTTTTTTAAGCGTATAATTCACGGACGATAGAGAGGAAGTTACAGTTATAGCTTAGCTTAAGAGCTAAAAAATTAGGTAATGGAACTCCAAAAATTCTTCATTACAGCATTTGCAAGCCCAAAATTTTTAAATATACTTAAAGAATGTTAGATTAAGACGTCAAGATTATAATGTATTAAAGTGTGATTTTATTTCTTAATATTTGCTTCAGGGGCTTAGCTTCAAAACCACAAAATTTGAAATAAATACCTGTTGGTTTATCTTTCATCATTTACTTTTCTTTTGTGTTAACACTAACGAATGCAATTATTTAATAATGCTTTTTTTGTAACTGAAATCCACATATAGATGTTTACCACTCCATTTACATAAAAATTAAAAACAAGCCAAATTCCTTTTGAGGCTGAAAATATTCAAAGAAAATACAAAGAGAAGGTGACAAAAAAGAAAAATTAGAAATATATTTTAGCTTGTATTATTTTTATTTAATGAAACTTCGGAAAATGTGGAAACCAAGGAACTGCAAAGTAACACAGCCGTTGAGTAATCCTCTTTAGCTTTTACAAGAGTCAAAGAATGATGTAATTTTTTATTTTTCATTATTTATTTTCGGCAACGTATTCTTTTCTCTCCAAAAATTGCGTCGCAACATCTGGGATACATTTTCTTTCTTTTTTTACCGATTGAGAAAAAAACACAAAGGCAACAATTTTTATTTACGCCATTTTTCTCTCTTTGTTTCTCTTCTTTCACTTCTTTTCATTTTCTAGAAACACGTTAACAAGACGTATTGTACGGAAACAAGCAATGGGATGTGGAAGGGTGTTCCAGGAAATCCCTAGGATCTAAAATAGACATTCCAGAATAAATAGAACATTGGATAGCATTTCTCGTGTTCTTGTAGGAATAAAAAGATGGCTTTTATGTATAGACCGTGTTTTAACGATGCCAGGATTGCAAAAGAAAATACGGTCATCTTTTTCACATGTAAAAGATGGTTAATATTGAATTGCCAGTACTCGTAGCTATGTAGAAAAGTATCTATTCGATGGGGCGTGTAAAAAATTGTTGGCACCTTAACTAGAGCAGTGTGATGAGATTTTAAAAATAACAAAATTTGTTCCTTTAAGTATATCTTGTTGGCCTTCGCTTGCTAAGGGGTAGAAAGTCTAATTTTCGAGAAATCGCTGCCAATCAGACGTAAGAATTGATAGAGGCACAACTAGATGTGCAGGTCGCCCAATAGAATAGGGACATTTGAACGACTACACAATTCGTATAAGTTACAATCATATAATTACGATGCGATGATAATACGTACGGATGAATAACAAACTAAATATAAGACATAACATCGAGCCAACTGCTCATAAAGAAAAAAATATAAATGGCTCACGAAAAGATACTATCTCCATACCTCTAACCGAGAGTGGAAGATTAACAGATGCCACAGACTGACTGACACATTAACAAACCTTTTCTTATATAAAATAAAACATTTGCATAAGAAACACGGTTTACTGTTTCATATGGCCAAACATGGTCGGCTAAAAAAAGTAGTTTCATATGGCATATACGTCAGAGAAAAAAAACTATGATGTCATATTTGTAACAGCATTAGCAGGTGTGCGGTAAAGTGTTCCGGTCTCGTCACTGGACTCGGTTCAAAATTACGGGACCGACCCATAGGGGGGTAATGCTGGTCAACCTATACGATGCTCCCAGAAAAGTGACCAGCAAAACCGCGGTGTCATATGAAGGTAAGGGTAATGTCCAAGAAACCGTCTGCCGCATTGGAGAAGAAGGAGAAGATATTTGCAACAGCCGACAAGCTGAATACCATCGAGTAGCTGCGATGTTTAAAAGGTTGACACCTCACCGCATGTTACGAAGTGACAAGATAAAAGTAAACAAGGCGAATATCGCCAAGTTAAGGCACCGCGAAATTTTCCTATCAGTTTTCCATGCAATCACTAGATGGAATCACTGATAGCTACATAAAAGCTGTGTCGCAGTATAGGCGACATTGTACGAAAAGGGAAAAGATGCAAGTTAGGCAAAAGGTAATAGGAGAAAAGAGGTGTTAAAGAAAGGGGAGTGAATGGCGACCAGCTGGGGTTAACGAACTGCCCAGATGTAAATAAAGACGATCAATGTCAAGTTCAGAGAAGGATGGTCAGTAGAGGGTCACCAGCTGCAGATAATGATCGGGGAGAAGTGAGAATTTGAAGCCAAGAGAATACTAAGTTATGGAGATACGCGATTTTACGAGGTGAAGTTCATTAGGTTAACATTAGGGGGTGATGACGAGGCGTGAGAATCGGGGAGTTGAAGGATCCCCAGAAGGAAATTTAGAAGGATGCACGGGATAACGCCCACGCCAATGTACATTGGAGAGGCTATTAATATAAAATGTGGGGCCAGCCAATGATATGAGTCCGATTTTAGCATTGGTTGGGAGAGAGCCACTAGTGAAAGTCTAAATAAAGATTACCGAAGTTTAGCTCGAGGAAAAGAGTAGGGAGAGAAATCAGAAGCATTGAAATCGTCAAGAGATATTTTCTGCCCTGAATAGCTGAGAGACTGCAATTGCGATAGCAACATGAGTATAGATTAGCCCGACAATCATTCACGAAGGTAAGCGAGGTCGCCGAGAAACCTAGGTTGAGCCAGAAAGCCCCTGGAGAAAGACCCTGAGCTATTGTGAAAAGGCTAATGCAAGCCTAGAGGTTGATGCGAGTAGCGCCCGTTGCGTCCGTCTCCCGACCGTTAGTCGAGGCCGAGAAGCGGTGACCAGAAGACTAGCCCTAAAGAGACTGCCCGGACATTTCCGCCCGCAGAGAAGTTGATCCATGCCGACCCCCCTTGCTGCAGATGCGCCGACCCAGAGTGGACCGCTCTGGTAGACCAGTGCCTTGAATAGATGCAAGTCCCCCCCCCCCTCTCCACCGAAGTTAGCCCCAGGAGGTACCATTGAGAATGATGAACGCGCGCCTGATTCCTGTGTAAGCGAATGAAAGATCGCAGGTAGGATGCTTATGATATTTGGTAGGATATTTTATGCAGTGCTCACTGGTACAGCTAGTACATAGGGAATGATGAAATAATTGTGTGATGAGCATTCACTTATTTGGCCATAGATATCTATCATAGAATATTGTCCTAATGAATTGTCATATTAAAAGGGAGGACACCCAGGAACACTCTATAGTAACAAAGAGGTATACAGGAATGGCCAATGTCGCCATATTGAATTCGAAATTGAAGAGCTGCAAAAACAAGAATAAATTGGTGACAGAAATATCAAAAAGGAGATTCACAAATTAGTATTGATCAATATTTATTTATTTTTTTATATCTTTAAAGGAAAAGGGTGGCTTAAGGCCTTAACAACAATCCATTTTTAGAAAACTACGGATCCCATCTTGGATCCGGCGGTCTGCGAGGGAAGCTCCGTGCTAAGCCTTTGTCCGCAGGAATGAAAGTCAGGTCCCCGTCTCTCGTCTTCATACTCGTAGCAGCTAACCGCATGGCGTTCGGAGGGCAGTCTGTCAAAGTAATCAACGCTGAGTCTCTCCTTTTCGGTGGTCACGTGATAGGTGATGATTTGACCAGATGTCGATTGGCGCTTGCCAAGTAGTCGCCAAGCTCTGGATGAAGGCTGAGGAACAAAGGGATTACGTTTGGTGTGTGTGGTTGGAGGGCGATAACTGGCATATCTGCCAAGTAAAGGAATGTCAGCGATCGCAACCCTTTTCGCTGGAACGCTCGTTAACGTGGGGTGAGGTTTTAAGATGTGACAAAAAAAGAGTTTCTTCGTGATATTTTGTATAGATAGGGGGAAAATCCCATATCTACACTTAACGTCGGTTCATTGTAAAGGGCAGTTCCCCAAACTGCATTATGATATACTATTGGTATATTTAATGGAGATGTAGATATTTCGTAAAATAATTCTGAATGATGTAATTAAACAAAACGTTAAACAAAACGTTACGACAAATATTGATTGTGGAATTGTGTAATAATTGGAATCTTTATATGATAATATTAGAAATATATATGTGTTGGTCGGATAAGAATCTTTGAATAAGTAGATAATGATATTGAGTAGGTAATTTAGATGATGATGTTAGCAAAATATATGTGAGTTTATCAGTTTAGCATCTGTGAATAATTAAAGAATGATAGGGAGTAGTTAACGGTGGATATTGGTAATAATAATGAATGTATTAATATGATATAGGAATAGGAGTAATTGGAATTGTAAGTGTAGTATGAAAATGAGATAGAGAAGTCGAATTTCGGTAATGAATTGTATTAATTGTATACGTATTGAGAAGGTTTAATAAATTGATTTGCAGATATACATATGAGTCATCACTTATAATCATACCTAACCACTAATTATTAAAAATCACGGTGACAAGCTGCTGTGAACTAACCCTTTTGGATTCGCTCGTCTCAATGTTTACCTATGGAGGAAATGTGTCTACTACTATTTACACTGCGATAAATGCTGGTAATCCAATAAAAATGGTATTTTCAGATAGCCTGAACTTTTTTGCACCTTACAACAGGATTCATTTTATAAATTTCGTCCACCAAAGGAATTTATTAGCGTTTAAAGCACATTGTACCAGATTTTTTCCCTGAATAATTTGAATTAAAAAATATTATTTGGATTTTTTTAAAACGAAAATTGCCCCAAGGTGCAAAATTTCTTCCTCTACTACGGAGTACACATTAAAAAAATCTTTCAATCCAAGTCTTCAATCCTTGGTCAATTTTTCCCCCTTAGGTTAACACCGAGGTGAGCGAATGCAATAGGGTTAGTGCACAACAGCCTTAATGCTGATTCGCGAGAGCAACTCTTCAACCAAATCGGCAATGATGTATATGTCGTTCCAACGTTTGAATATCATCATCTAAAGGACTTAAGGACCGATTGATTTGAAGAAGGGATGAAGAAATTTGTAGAAAGGCAAATTGGGACTGACCACGTGGGGCGATGAGGCTTGTTGCAGAGACAGAAGTCGAAGACGTCACGCTTATCATTGCAGGAATTTAGCCGTAGTCAGGGACGAGTTTATTAAATCATTGTTGATTCTCTATGTCAGACGTACACAAACTTTAGATCATGAAAAAAATAGGAGGTGTCGTGGTCAGTTTGAAGTAAATTTATGTCATATTGAACTACTTAATTAAAGAATAGGCTTTAAATTTTGTAGAATTACATATTTTTATTGTTTTTAAATGCTAATTTGTGCTATTAAAATTATTACCTATGGTAACCAAACAACGATCAAGTCTTAACCCGGAAGATAATACGAGAATAGCACTCTCAAATATTTCACCAAATATTATCTGAGGTTCAGGTTTACCCTTTTTAATTAAAAAAAATACTTTTATAAATAAATGAAGTTTATTATTTTTGAATTTTAATATGACGCTTATAATTTTGAAATCATACTCTTCTTTAATTTTAATTTATATTAATTTTTACCTAAATGAAACAAAAATACATAGATACATTCATGCATGCATACATGTATATATATCTGTTGCTTGGTACAAGAAGTGCCTAAGTCAGTTTTTTTCCAATATGATTTTGTTTGCTTATGTCTGTTTAAAAAATATCATTTTCAATGTAAGAAGTACCCAAGTCTATCCGATTCTTTAATGGTTCAGCATACCATTGTACAGACTTGAGTACTTCTTACATTGAAAATATTTTTTTAAACAGACATAAGCAAACAAAGTCATCTTGGAAAAAACTGACTTAGGCACTTCTTGTACCAAGACACAGATATAAATAAAAATAAATAAATAAATAAATAAATAAATAAATATATATATATACACTGCTGGCCACCCAAATTGCAACACCAAGAAAGACAAGAGATATCACAACAAAATTTATTTTATAGATAACATGTTGACCAAGTATCAAATGATTAAATTTATAGACGTCTGTGAAGTGTGGTTCCTGCCAAAATCAGTAGCGAGAGTAGCCGCCATTGTTGGAGATCACCGCTGCCACATGCCTCGGCATTGATTCAAAGAGACTTTGGATGAGTTCTTGGGGTACAGCAGACCAAGCAGCTTCCACACGTTGCCAAAGTTGATCTGCTGTGGCAGCTGGGGATGGAATCTGGGTCAATCGTAGAGCAACCATGGACCACATGTTTTATATCGGCGAAAGATCCAGAGAGCGAGGCGGCCAGGGAAGCAATTCAATCTGGCGATTGACGAAGAACCGTTGGACAATGCGTGCCACGTGTGGTCGTGCATTATCCTGTTGAAATATGGCTGTGGGCAAGCCCTGAAGGTAAGGAAGGACAACTGGCTCCAACACCTCGGAGATGTAGCGCTGGCTGTTTAAAGTACCGGCAATGCGTACTAGAGGTGTGCGAGAGTGATATCCAATACCGCCCCATACCATAATACCCGGTGCAGGACCAGTGTGGTGGTGCATAACGCAGCTGTTCAGCATCCTCTCTTCACGGTGTCTCCAGACTCGAATGCGACCATCGTGGTGTTGCAGACAGAAGCGTGACTCGTCAGTAAAGACAATTTCATTCCATTCTGCCGTCCACATCCTTCTGTCATCGCACCATTGGCGGCGGAGACGTCTGTGGTTATGCTTCAAGGGTAGACAAAACAATGGACGTCTTGCGGACAGACCACTCTGCTGTAAACGGCGTCGAATGGTACGCGCAGACACTGGATGATGCGTTACAGACTGCTTGTGCTGTGCTATGGTTCGTGATGTGACTGAGTGATCCGTCACTGCCATGCGCACAATTTGCCTGTCATCACGTGAAATGGTGTGCTGAGGTGGATGCGATCAAACACGCCGGTCCGTCGTACCCTCCTGCATCCAACGATCACATATCCGCATTACAGTTGTTTAGTTTCGTCCAACACGACTACCGATTTCCCTGAAAGATAATCCACAATCTCGGTAGGCCACTATCCTTCCTCTGTCGAACTCGGATACTTGATCAAAAGATGATCGCTGATTTCGACGAGGCATAATTGATCGTCCTTTTGAAAAAACCACAAGAAAAACACTATTGCCGAACTTGAAATCGTCGAAATCTCCAAGCCTTAAATAGCGTTTTGAAGTGGCGCCACAGGCGCGCGTGATGTGCGTCTGCGCTGAAATTCTAATCATTTGCATATCTCACCTCCGCTAATGCATGTTGTAAATTTCATGTTATTTGCATGTACTCTTCAGGGTGTTGCATTTACAGTGGCCAGCAGTGTATATATATATATATATATATATATATATATATATATATATATATATATATATATATATATATATATATATATAGCAAGTTTTAGTCACACGAAATTCGCCAAAAACAAGTGCAGAAGGTAAGCAAGACATTTTTTTATTGTTAGTATTCAAAGTATGTATATGCACATAATCTACATACAGTTAATCGGTTTTTGAAAAATTTGTCAAAATTTGATTTGTTCGTTTTTCTATTTTTTTTGTAAACAATTTCTTAGTAAAAAAAAAATTCATTACAAAAACTTTTCATTGGGATCGAGTGATATTTTTCTTTTAAAAGGAAAATGCTCACCACTGGGTGCACTTTTGGGTGATCAGGATGCTAATGCTAAAATAACACATTGTGTTGCAGCTGCGAGATATACTTCAGGTATTTGTGGATCATGCTATACTACATTTGGTACCTATACGTATTAAGAATCTTGATTTGTAAACTAAAGGTTATATTTATTGAAAGTGATATTTTCTTTTTAGCGCCACAGCATCACCTGGATGTGAAACAACTCACTAAATCTGCATCACCACGTTTTTTTCATGGTATCTAAGAATTTTTTAAAAAATTTCTCGTGTGGATACTTTTAAAATCGTTCTGAGTGTTGTCATTAAAATCATACCCACCCAATATAATTTACCTAAATTATTAATAGTGATCGACCTGGAAACGATGAAATCATAGTATTCTTATGAGAAATTCCATCACATCTCTCTATATAAAAATGGATGTATGTATGTTCCAGCATAACTCTGGAACGCCTGGAGAAATTGCAACCATACACATATAACTTACACATATAACTGGTACACATATAACTTAAGATCCAGGAAAAATACTGTGGGGGTAAGAGACCCCTAGGACCCCTAGGGGTGGGGGAGGGAAGGTGGGGTCCAATGTAAAAATAATCGAAAACGACGGATATTAATTTCAAATTCATAGTTTTCGGAGTCGCTGAGATAAAGTGACATTCCCGATGCCGTTTAAGGGCAAGTTCCGCCCCAATTGGCATGGGGGTGAGAAAAGAGAAAACTGAAATGTCCAAAATGACCGAGAGTAGTGTCGAATCCATAGTTTTCGGGGTTGCTAAACTGATTGGTGACAGCCCCGATGAAATTTAAGAATGAGTTTAGGGGTCGAGAAGGGGTGAAAAATAAAATGTCCAAAATGACCGAGATGAACCGAGATGTCCAAAATACCTGGGCGACGTCGGACAAACAGCTAGTTGTTTATATAGTATGAAGAACTTTCGACTTCGTTTTCTCAGTGACTTATTACAGCGTTAAAATACATATGGCGCAGTTGCAAACTCAGTATGTTTTTATATCAGACTAACGAAAATAAGCGCTTTCTTAAAATACAAGACATTTCATTGAGAATCAAAAACCATTTTAAACGAAAACATTGCGTTGCTTAAAAGAACGAAAAAGGTAAAATACAACTCATCTCGTCTAACGCAGCAAACACTTATCGGCCTGGCTGGTATCTTTGCCCAAATAGATCTCAATTTCCTTTCGAGTAATCCGTTTTACTCTTTATATACTTTTCGTGCTATGCACTATCAGTAGAAAACACATTTTCTTCAACATTTGCATTTTAACAGAAAGGTTTTTGTCTTTACCAGAACGAGACAGGATTTAAGAATTGTATAAGGTGCACTATAAATACAGTCTATTTTGTTTTTTAGATAGATCCACGAGTATCTACAAGACCAAAGCTCTACTAGACGCTACGTATTTTCAAACTGCGACAGGAAAGAAAATGTAAACAAAAAATAAATTAGTTAGTAACTAGAAAGCCAGGTAATTCGACGAAATTCGATTCTGTTGTCAGCTGGGATAAACGATTTGAAAGTTTACAGATTGAGAATATAGTAGGCAAATATTGTTCTACAGCAATAAAATTATGTCTGTTTATTGATTAGTTAAATTTCCGAGACGTTTTATTTAAACTTCTCAACTATGTCTCTTGCTGAGAACGTAACATTTTCTTCCCCGACAGAACGAAGACATGTAGTAAAATATTTTAAAGTATTGTATTATATGACAGTGCTTATGTCGGCCACTCTTTTGCAAAAAAAGTTTAAATTTATTTCTGCACTTCGGATTTCACCCAGGTAATAAGAGATTGGGTCAAGTGGTTTTTTTTTCAATGGCTCAAGCACTTGTATCTGACAGAAGGTACTTCTGTGAGAATGGCCTATGAAGACCCGCAAAGTTTTGCTGGCTACTTTATTATGGAAGCACCATATAGGTGAGCCAGCATTGCTCCCTATGAGGGGGACGACACGGAAACAACCAAGCCTTATTCGGGATTTGAAACCAAGCTCACTGCGTGGCAGCTCAGAACGCTAAGCACTATACAATGTGGGCGGTTTGTGTCATGAGGTTAGAGAGTTTTAACAACGAAAGGGAAATACTTGCTGAAATACTGTGCATGTTCAGATTCAGTCCTGTCATCAGATTCAGTTCATGATTCATTTCTTTCAGATTATGACATTCTCCCATTCTGCTAGTGAAAAGATCCTTGCTTTTGATTTCGGTTGTGTGCATTCGCAAAATCTCTTTTATGTTTACTTAAGCAAGTAAAATTATTCAACATTTTAAGATTCTATATGTGTTTATTAGAATTTCTAAAATAATAAGAGATCCACCCTCGTATGGCCACTTTGAATCTTTCATTTGGAAATGGTTACTGGCAAGTGTAGCCCTGTGAGATGTCCTCCTTATCGTGCGACTAATCACTGTTGCATGTTAGTCTTTCACATGAAAAATGTCTAAGGCCTCGTATTGTGGGTGGTCAGAGACTGCTCTTTTCTTCTAAAGAGCTGTTCACATTGAATCCGTCAGCGTCATCGTTAAAGATTTCGTTGGTGCAGAGAAGAAAACCTGTTCACACCGCTTGCGTTACAGAAAGCGTCGAGGGCACCGGATTGGCTGACAGCCGCAGGTGTTTTATACTCGGCTTATTTTTCAGTACGAAGAACGACTTGTGATCCATAGCAGACCATTCTTTAAATATCCTGTGATTGGTTCGACGTATCACGTGATATTTCATCAACTTTGAAACTGAATCAACGGATGATGTCATAGCGTCAGCTATATTATTGGTTAAAAATCTTTACACTGACGATACGTTAACACTCCGGATTCAATATGAACAGCACTTAAGGGCAGGTTCTCAAAAAAATTCTATTTACAGTGTGGGTAAGGTGAAAGGTCCTAAGCGTTATAGTCAAGACGATAAAGGTTGGTTGGTTGACTGAGAGCGCAAAGGTTAACTTTTGCTACATGGCGGTTAAGGATTGATTTATACAGGCACTTGAAGGGAACGTAACGGGAACGAGCCGGGCGCGCGACGAGTCGTCGTAATCATTTCCTCCCTGTTTTTCAATGGAACTGTTTATACTGCGCCGTGACACGTCCGATTCTCGGTAGATTCCCGGCCGAGAATCGGCGCCAACGATTCGAAGCAGGAAGTCGTTCACTGCTCGGGCGTCTCTCGTTCATGGCAGAAAGTAAAAAGTGGCTATTCAAGATATAATTTACATACTGTTATTTATGTTTGATATTTAATATGGATGATGAAAACTCATTGAGCTGGTGAGAGGTTTTGTACGATTTGGCCCATCAAAATACATGAATCCAAAGTTCAAAATGACAATTCGGAAGGCAATAGGAGAAAATTATACTTGAAATTACAATTGGTTCACTAAAATATAAAATTCATCAATTTGTATGAATAATGAAACATTGGAAAAATTATTTACACGATTTAGAAAGTGTAAATTGTTAAAAACAAATACTTACATGTATGGATTTGTTGGTTATAAAGCAATTTTTCTTCCTTTCTGAGCAGCAAAATTGTATATTAAAAGTGAAAAGTCCAAAGATGATGAGAGATCATTTTCATTAGAAATAACTGCCAAGGAGGACAGGCGTACAATCCGTTTTCAAAGCATTCGATTGTACCTGCTTTGTAATATTTTCAATTCTTGTGGGAAAAGTGGGAAATAAAATCCATTATAATGATAGAGAGAACAAGTAAAAGCCATTTTTTGTTTACCTCACTCCTTCAGCCTTCAAACCCCTTTCTTCCCAACAGGTTTGGAGCCAGGGCCGTCCAGAGGGGCAACTGGGGCACTTTGCCCCAGGCCCCCAACTGCCGGAGGGGCCCCAAAAAATTTAAAAAAATTTATTTATTAGATTTCCTCCGAAAGAAAATTCTGAAACTTGTACCGTACTTCAAAATTCAAAGTAATCTCCTGAAAAAAGGCCCCCCCCCCAAAAAAAAATTATAAAATAAAATTAAAAAAATAATTATTCGATTAATCAGATTTCTTGGGGCCCCCAACAGAAGTTTGTCCCAGGCCCCGTAAAGTCTCTGGGCGACCCTGTTTGGAGTGCATTTACTTATTTGTCTTACACTCCCTGGAGAAATGTCTTGTCTATTGTTTGCTTTGAATAGAGCAAACATTTGACCAAATGGTATTAGTATTCGTTCACAAGGTTATGTTCACGTTTTTCTCAGTTTGCAAATACTCCGTGAAAACGAACAAAGTCCGACAAAACGGTTTATAATTCTTCAAATGACGGTATGTAGTGACTGACAGATAGTAGAAACTGATATTGAAAAAAAGGATTGATAATCAAGGGTTTACTATAACGGAATTGAAGATAAATCATGTTTTTTTAACCGAGAAATTTTTCGAACCAAAAGGGTAGTTTGTCAATTAAGATTCTTTCTGCGATTCTTTAGAAAAAATCGAAACATATATATTTTTATAAGTTGAATTATAGAAACCGCGAAAAATGAGAGATTTCTTTAAAAACCCGTAACATTTAGAAAAGTGTTGCTATGACAAATAAAAATGGCGGCCCTGGGCGGTTACCCAGTTTGTCCACCCCTAAGCACGGCCCTGGCTCTCCTCTAACAAAAGTGTGATAATGTCTAAATCTTTAACTGAAAAATGAAACCGCGCCATGACGTTACAAATCTTTCACAACTAATGAAACACGTTCCCGCCACTTTCTACTCCCGTCTCTGTATAAACACATGCAGCCGGCGCCCGGGCTCGGCTCGTTCCCGTTACGTTCCCTTTACGTGACTGTATAAATCAACCCTAATTAGAACAAGACCTGCAGATCAAAGCCGATTCCGAACGGCTACAAACACCCACGCCAACAGAGAAAATCGAACCCAAAGACATTGTTACCAAGTGCTAGAGAACCGACCTAGCCATTTGTTCATCGCCCAGCCATACAAAAGGGGTTAATGTCTTCAGAGATTGTGACATCATGAAATCAATTTATTTCTTATTTTCCCCCTGAAATACTGTTGTGTCAAAATCTTTGAGGTTAATTTCTTCCCTAGTTTTTTAGCGATGTTAATTTCTATTAATACTTCAAAGTAATAGATTTTTTCTTGGTGTTCCAGTCCCGAGCAAAATCACTTCACACATTGCTTTATAAACTATCCCAGTAAACGACCGTTCACTAGAACTGTGATTTGATATGATAGCAATGTGTAACTGTTGCGGAATGTTAGGTACTTAGAACCGTGACTGTGCGGATGTTGTCGTTTCTACGAGTGTAGCCGCGTTTCTATGTTGCCAAAAGTTCTTACGCTCGTTGAAGTACTGAGGCTGCAAGCAAAGGTTATTTTTGAGAAGCATGTATTAATATTTCAGTGATGTAGTCTGTGAAACTTATGTACCATCGAAGTGAGTGCCATTTACGACTCATTTAATTAAAGTTTGTGAGTATTTTGTGAAGTAACGAAGTTTTAACTTGCACTCTACAAAGCTCTTGTGAATTCAAGGACAAAATAAAGACACTTTGCAGCAGGGGTGTCAAACTCAAAGGCTACCTTGGGCCAAACAAGCAAGGTTTAACTATAGGTGGGCCGCAAAAAAAAAAAAAAAAATCAATGGTTATAGAAACGTAGGTTTACTTACCTAATTACAGTATATTCAACATAAATATATGCATTTTGTTTAATAATAGCAAAAAAAGAGTATCATTAAAAAACATTTAGCGAATTCTTCCTATCTTATTATAATTATGCATCGGTTATTTTATTATATATTATTGTGTGCCAATATATTGGCCGGGCCGCAAAAATGTTCGTTGCGGGCCACGAGTTTGACACCCCTGCTTTACAGTATCTCGTGCATCAAGTTTTACATATTTGTGTTAACTGCTGAATACCGGGTTTGCTGGTTGGGAGGGAAATCTTAAATAAGAAGGTTGGTGAATTAAGTAAGTTGCTCTTGAATCTATTGATCGATGTTCGGCTTTATATGTAAACAAATTCTCTACTACTTCAATATATTTTCGGTGAAAATTGTTTGTTTCTTTAGTATGACAATGATCCACACACTGTCCATTCAAAAATCTTATTATTTACATCTTATTATTTACGTATGAGATACTTTTCAGAGATGTTATTCTCGTGAAAACGCCGTATTCATTAACTTTACTCCGAGTACATGTCAGTTAACTTACTAGTGATTCTAACTGAAATCGGGGACCTCATGAAACTCTGTTTACCCAAATTAAGCTCCGTAATTGTATTCCTACTACTTAATTAATTCTTGTCTGCTGAGATAAAATGTAGTGGAATTTGCGACAAAATACACAAGGGTAATAGAGAAAATCATTTCTGCTTTATTGTGGTTCGGATCTAATAGTATGCGTGTTTTCTGGTATGCATCTTTTTTAATCCAAGTTGGAACTAACATACCGTATACCCTTTCTCTGTTTATTTTCCTTTATAACTAGATCAAGATGATAACTAACAATAAACAATAAATGAAAGTAAGGATAACAGCTAATGTAAGGGTAAAGCTACACGGGTAGGGAGGTTAGTAAGATCATCCGTCTCCATTTTATGCATACACTGTATACATAGGTTATGAAGAATTCAAGTTAATATCGGTATAGAACCGGAAAGGAGTGTTTCTTTAGATGATTACATTTAATATTTCAATCTATATGTGTTATTTGAAATTAAAGAGTCCGAATTATCCCTCTATTATTTTTTGGAACATCTGCCCTGGGATTATAAAAAAGGTCGTTTTTTGTGTTTACAGTTTTGATTGATTTGTTAATTTACAAAGTGCTCAGTCATTTATCTTTCATTATGATAATTTTAGATTCTAAGGGCCTATTCACATAGGAGTCCGGTAGCGGAAGTGTTAAAGTATTGAAATATATTTAACCAATGACAAACCTCCAAACGATTAGCAACGAAATTTTTACCGCGTATGATTGGTTTATTTCCATCTCAGCGCCCTCTTTCCTTTTACGCTTCCGGACTCCTATGTGAACAGACCCTAAAGCCGGGTTCAGTCGGAGTCGTGAAACAGGCGAGAGCACTACTTGTTTTGAGCATGCGCCACGACTTGCTTATTCAATACATGGATCCACGACCTTTTCCAGTTCACACGGAACAAGTTGCCTCGTTGGTCGTTAGTTTCTCACCCGTTGTTCAATCATGGCAGAACGTGAAGCTTCGAAATTTGTTGCGAACTTATTAATACATGAGTTAAAAAAACATTTAAAAAACTCAAAGAATATAAATAATAGTAATAATAATAATAATAATAGAATTTAAATAAAAGTAAAAAATGTTGAATGTAGGTAGAGTAGCAACAATTTATTGTATCTTAAAAATGTTGTATTTTAAAAATGATATTGAAACATTCCTTGTTACAAATTTTTGAATGAACATTGTTTAGTAAAAATTGATGAATTTATATTTTCTACTTTAAATAACATCAAACTAACAGAAAAATATAATTAGCATAATTATTTACATCTATTCAGATGAAGGAGAACAAACAGATGAAATTAAGGAATCCAAGCTGTCATCTTCAGGATTATGTTCAGCAGGTATTGAGTTCATTTCCTGGCGTTAAAGGTCTTCCGTGGTGGTTTGTGTCACCGTAATTTTATAGTGGTTAGTTCGTGGAATAATATAAAGTGGTTACTCATATGTATACATACAAATCAATTTATTAAACCTTCACAATACACATACAATTAATATTATTCATTACTGAATTCCAACTCCTATATCTTATTAATACAATACATATATGATTCCAATTACTCCTATATCTTATTAATACAATATTTATTCTCATTAATACCCTCCTTCAACTATTCATTTCCGTCATTTCATTATACTCCAGTATTCTTAATTAATAATCCCACATATACATTACTCATATCATCATATCATTTATCTATTCAATAACATTCTTTACTTATCCTAAGATTCTTAACTGATACACATAAACATATTGCTAATATCATTATATCAAGTTTCCAATTACTATGGAATTGCACAACCAAATATTCTATGGTAGATATCTATGTATACTTACCAATCCACATTTAACCACACTTCAGTTTAAGCTAACCCTATCTAAGTACCTTCGTTCATTAATACGTACTGGGCATTGGCAGAATAGCAAACCTAAAACTCTCATATCTTGTTTTGAAGTTTCACCGTCACAATAACAGGTCTCTCCTTGCAACAATGGATCCTCCGTCCGGGTGCGTTTCGACTGGATTGGCTGGGGCAAAATCATCGGAAGTCTCTGGTCCCGAGAAGCGGCAGGGTCATCGGACTTCTCTTGTCCCGAGTAGCGGCAGGGTCAAGCTACGATTGCGGCATAGGTCAGGGAACGTGTTCCGTCAACGCAAACTCGTTTCGGTTGGGCGATTGTCCCGAGTAGCGGCAGGGTCATCAGACTTCTCTTGTCCCAAGTAGCGGCAGGGTCAAGCTACGATTGCGGCATAGGTCATCGGTCGGTTATTCTGCTACAGGGGGCTTGCACCTATTTCTCCAGTATAAGTTCAGTAGCACTTCATCTACTTCTCTCATCTTCCGTCCACTTCGGGGGCTTATGCTCCGACGGGCGTACTCACTACATTATTTACTGCTATCTGCGTCTCCTGTGAGTTCTTAAACTAATCTGCACCTTCTCTATCTTTTTCACTCCGAGCAAAACTCCAAACATTTCTCCTTATGCTTTCATTGGTGGCCATCTCCTGACCAATAAGTCGATCTAGGCCCATATTAATGGCCGACCGTATTTTTTATCCTAATATTATTCCCAATCAAAATTGAAGGGGGCGTCCGCCCGTGCACCCTTCTGGGGTCACACTCCCAAATTCTCACGCTATTCTCCGACCTCCTGCTGACCTCCCAAACGAAGTCAACATCGTAAAACTGCCTAACTCTCCCCTTTCAATCTTCAATTTCAGACTCCTTTTTTCCAAGCTTTTGCCTGCACAGATCATTAAATCCAGCTGATCCCATTTTCTTGTATTCAACTCTCAACTGCCCTCTCTCAACTTGTCACCTCTCATCTTCCGTTTCGCCTACGCAGCTCATTAAACGCAGCTGGTCAAGGCCCTTCTTGGTCTGCTTTCCTTCAGTTACATATTCAATACCCTCTAACTATCGTTTTCCTCACCTGCGGAGTTCCCCTCTCTATTTTCTGATAACGTGTCGTGTCTTACTACGACAGTTTATTGCAGTTCACATAATTGTGGGGGATAGCTCTCAGGCTGAGGCAGTTGATTGCTGTAATGACACGGAAATTGGTAGGCAGACGGACTAGAGGAGTAAGCCTCCACGTCTCCCGATGGAAAATGATTTTTTTTATATGCTATCCTTTCTCTGGAAACAAGGGTTTGGATTTTCATCTCGAGTTCTAGAGATCTTCAAACTTCCATATTGTTAAGGGGACTCTCTTCTCTTAAATCTTTAAAACATTCGATGTTTTGAAATATATATATATTAAAGCCTGATTATTTCTGAACAAAATATAGCAAACCGCATGAAAATATTCCGCTTAGTTCATATTCTAAATATTTAATTACTGATCAAGTTTATGGTAAGAAAAAATTTAAACTCATTTTTCTCAAAATGTAATTTTGCATCATTCCGCAACTGATATCTCAAAAACTATGAAACATAATTCCATGAAATTTCTATCACTGCATAATCATGTTGTTTTATTGCGTCTGAACTAGAATTATTGCAATCACTGCACATTTTGTTATTTTTTCAGGGGTAAATTAGTGCAAAAATTTAAGGAAATTTCAAGTATATTTTGAGCAGTTTCAAAAAAGTTGAAAAAATATTTTAATGTTGAATGTTTTATGTTCAATTGTATTTTGAATTATTTATTTTAAATATAAAACAGGAATTATACATTTAAGTGTAAAATTAATTTCATAGTTCTGCGCGCAAGCCAGTATACAATAAAAATACTTAAAAAACAAGGTATATCTAAAGCATTTAAAAAAATTATTTAAAATAATTTTTAGGGTTGAAAATTTGTTTATTAAAATAAACATATCAATTTATCATATACATAAAATTTGGAAAAATTGGGAGTAAATTGAAATAGTTACAAAGAGTCAAAAAGTATGAAAATATGCCTTATTTCCTCGACTTAAGGGTCGTGAGTCCCTTTAAGATGTTTGGCTAAACTTCGACTCCAAATATCAAACTCTGTCTCCGTTGAAAATTTTGAATGTATGAAATCCAGCTTTTGGATTGCTTCTGTAATGTGCGAAGGTGGAGTACATTTACCTTGGAGGCCTTGAACACGACCGGCTGACCGATGGGTAGTGCTCTCACCCGTTTCACAACTCCGTGTGAACCCGGATTAATGCAAATAAAAAGAGGTCAACCATTAATATGCTATGTTATAGTGTTAATAGTTATGTTATGGTGTGTAATAATTTTTCGATGAACTTGCCTAGGATGGTAGGTGGGAACTTTAAACGTTTCACCTGTCCCCATTTCCTTCGACGAGTTACCGGCTGGGGGGTCATCAGTTTCAGAATTTTTTTCATCTAGCCGCTTTGATATTGTGCCACTTTGAACTTTTGAATCCAGCTTTGATTCGGTTACATCCATTTCCGGGTTCTTTTTTATAAACGAATGTACTATTGAAAACCATGGAACCCTAAGTTTATATAACTCATCAGCAGAGGCTCCGGATTTCTTCGAGTTGACAATTTTTTTTAAAATTTTCTGATAATAGGAAGACGTAATGTTTTTTTTTATTTTTTGTGCCACTTCACGGATTTCAAAAGCATCAATGTTCATTTCAGTAAATACTTCTTGCAATGCTCCATCCCTTGCATCTCGGTTCTTGTACGCCTCGGAATTAATCTTGCACAAACATTCCTTTTCACGATACAACTCTACAAACTTCATCACCTGCGCATTACCCATTTTCTATTACTCATTACACAAACATGTTGTATCCTTTTCGGTAGGAATATGATTGAAGCGGTCGTGCTCACTCTAACCAGCCGGAGATTCCACGACCTGGCTATTCAAGGTCGAGTACGACCTCCACTCCCACTACCGATAGTTCACACGAGGTAGTGAACACGACCGGCTGCCCGATGGGTAGTGCTCTCACCCGTCTCACGACTCCGTGTGAACCCGGCTTAATGCAAATAAAAAAGAGGTCAACCATTAATATGTTATGTTATAGTGTTAATAGTTATGTTATAGTGTGTAATAATTCTATAATTCAATCTCGAACTATCAGCGACCCCTCGAATTTTCTTTGCCACCCAGAGTTTGTACAGCACTGGTTTAGAGCAGCGTTTTTCAACCTAACGGCTGCCACCCCCAAGGAGGTTGCGAAAGGTCGTTAACTGATAGATGCCATCATCCTGAGGAAAAAACAATTCGCATGTAGGGGTGAACATGGTCCTCAAGGATAGATGCATACTTTTGTTGATCCATAGTGCCTTCCACAATGATTGGTGAACCCAGAGAATACCACGAAAACATTCCGCAGACCATAATGCTCTCTACTCCAGCTTAGATCATTCCGGCAATTGTTGCAGGGTGTTTGCTTTCAGACGTGTCACGCTGTATACGCCATGTGTCCGATGGAGCATAAAACGTGATTCATCGGAAAAAGCCACTTGTCGCCACTCAATGGAAGTCCAGTTGCGGTACTGGCGTGCAAATTCCAGCCTTCGTCACCGATGAACAGCAGTCCGCATAGGTGCATTAACCAGGCGTCTGCTGAGGAGGCCCATACGCAGCAACGTTCGCTGAACCGTCGTTGTGGAGACACTGTTAGTAGCCCCTTGGTTCATCTGAACGGTCAGTTGCCCAACGGTTGCACTTCTATTCGCCCGAACGCATCTCCGCAGCCGCCGTTCACCTCTGCCATCTATTACCCGTGGTGCACCACATTTGCCACGTCGCTGATTTTGGATAGTGCCATTTTGCCATGCACGGTATACTTTTACCACGGCGGCCGGCGAGCAGTTTGCAAAATTAGTCGTTTCGGAAATGCTTCCACCCTTGGCCCGAAAGCCAATGATCATGCCCTTTTGGACGTCAGGTAAATCGCTCCGTTTCTGCATGACTGCAAGAACTGAAATGTTTTCCGAATGCCTACAACACACTTTATATATCCACCAAATTTTCTGATGACACTTACCTTCTGCGATTGGTTATTTAACGTTGACGTCAAAAGTAGGCGGTGGTCACATTAATATGACCGGACTGTGTAAATACAACGGTCAATGTTTGGAATTAATGCTAAAAAATATATATATATTTAAAATAAATACAACGGCCAGTGAATGCAACTAATGTCAAAAGAAATTTTAAAAATATATTTATAAAAACATCGTAACGGATATTTTTATAGGCAAAATAATATAGAAGAAAATATTCAAATTAAATACAACGTTCAATGTAGGCAATTAATTTGTATGTTTAATATCCATAAAACATACTAATTTGAATTAAATTCTTAAAAATCTTCCATCTCAATTAGTCTAGTGGTTAAATTTTATCTTTTGCCGTATTTTAATATTTTTTTTGTCAATTTATTTCGTTGCTATGCACATGATGCAAAATTAGTTTAAAGTATCAAAAAGAAAAGAAACCACGTGATCAGCATTTAATAAATTAAATTCTAAAAATTTATCTTTAAAAATTCACCAAAAATCAGAAAATGGAGGTAAAGATTCGAAAAAGATTTCATTTTAAAGGAATTTTTATGATCTTTCTCGTGATATAAATTTTATAAACCCCAAATTATTATCTTAAATGCAAACTTAAAAAATGTTCAAACAGCTTAAAAATTTAATTTGAAAAAAATCTAAGAATTTTTCAAAAATCTTTCTTAGTGCACCCCTACGCTATAAGAAGAATCGCTATGCAAAATTTCAGCCCTTTAGGTCCAGCGGTTTGGTCTGTACGTTATCTGTCAGTCAGTCAGTCATTCAGTTACGGAACTGTTTTATATACAGTGGAATCTCGATCGATCGTTTTCGGATCCATCGTTTTTCCGTATGTGTCGTTCATTTTATCCAGTCCCAACGATCATATTGCTTTGTTATGTTTCCGTATCTATCGTTTTCCCGCATTTATCGTTCATTTCAATAGGTCCCTTGAAAAACGATAGATCGAGATTCTACTGTATATAGATTAATTTACATTTCAGTAATAGATAACTTTGCGTTACATGTTGATTGCCTCCCCCTCCCCTGCCTTCAGGATGTTTAACACAACTCACAAATTTAATCTATGAAAATCTATTTTTGACCAAAACAACATATAAATTGACTTTGAATATATCATTAATTTAATAACTTCAGCCATACGTATTTAATTTAAAATCACATGTAGAAGACATGCTTTGCTCAATAAACGAGTTTAATCCATCATAATCTATTTTTGTCCCAACTAGCATTTAGATTGATCTTAAACATTCCTTTAATATCATTACTACAAGATAATCAACTTAATTGAATATTAGATGTAAAAGACATTGTTTTTCCAACGTCTTTTTAAATTTTATTACTTGTACATGACATCTTTGATTATGATTTGAAAGTAAATCCAATTTTCAAGTCTCTTCGGGAAAATTCAAGGCCTTTTCAAAAATCACTTTATGCAACGGTTTAAGAGCAAGTCAGTTTTGATAAAAGTTTTTAAAATTTCTGTTGCCTAAAATGATATAAGACAGCTTAAATTTTCTTTCAACATTTTGCTACTATGTATAATTATTTAATAAAAGCTGTCTCTCTCTTAAGATATTTTTTCCTCGTGAGTTTTTTTTCACGTGCAAGCTGTTTACGAAACACATTAATTTTCGTTGACACAAATGGAAATTGTTAAAACCTTCGAAGGGAAAATATATTATGAATAATGTATTTCATTATTCAGTCGCTTGATCGTAAAAAAAAGGTTCAAAGCATATTGTTTTGAAGATGCGTATAAAATGTTAGTCATTAAAAACGGCAATATGGATAGTTATTCATTGCATAGGAGTGCGTACTTCGTTGCTGTGCTGGTTGTTAGGATGTGTGTTAAGGCTGCTGTGTACTAAACCTATTGGATTCACTCACCTCAGTGTTAACCTATGGAGAAAATGTGTCCAAGGATTGCAGACTTGGATTGAAAGATTTTTTTTTTTTAAATTGTACTCCGCAATAGAGACAAATTTTACGCCTTTGCGCATTTTTCTTTTTTTTTAAAATGCAAATATTTTAAAATTTAAATTTTGCGGAGAGAAAATCTAGTATAGTGTGTTTTAAACGATTATAAATTCCTTTGGTGAATGGGATTTATATAAAAAATCCGGTCGCAAGGTACAGAAAAGTTCAGGCTATCTGAAAATACCATTTTTATTTGACTATCACCATTTATGTAGCTGTAAATGGTAGACGCATTTTCTCCATAGGTTAACACTGACGTGAGTTAATCCAATAGGGTTAGTACACAGCAGCCTTAAGCGTAATAGATCATGAGCAGTTTTGTAAACAAATCAATGTTTGTGTGGAACTACGCGGCTGCATAACTGCACAACCGCAGTCGATTTTTAGAGAATTTAAACATTTACTGCGATTGTGCGGATACAGCCATGACGTCAGATGGGCACCCAGACACCCTTTGTTTTTGTACAGTTAACAGTTAATTTTAGACACCACATGCAAACCCTAATTTATTCTAGCGCCATGATAAACCTGTTGGGGAAGATCGAATAAAAAGTAACTAAGGGCCTGTTTACATAGAATCCGTCAGCGTCAGCGTTACTCGTATTGGCATATTTTAAACCAATCACAGGCCTTAACAATTTCGTGGCTAATCGATTGGAGCTTTGAAATTGGTTAAATATATTTCAATACGCGTAACGCTGACGGATTCTATGGCCCTTACTCTCCTAAGTGAGCAAAAAGAAAAAAAAAAAACGATACAGCTCTAATTAACAGGGTTTATGATGAACCTGCTGTTATACCCAGTCTAAAGGTGAAATTATTGTGTTTTTCTGCTTGACAAAATGCCTTGTTTTATTTTAATGTGAAAGGATTTTATTTTAATACTGTGTAATAGTGAACTCGTTGACAGGCCCTCTACAACAAAAGCTGACAATCAAAAATGCTTTAAAAAGACGGCGCCGGAAGTAAATCATTAAAAAGTGAGATTTCTGTTTCTACTGGGCTATTGAGGCACAACGTTCTTTAAATCTCTGTGCAATGTTTGACAAAAGTGGTTGAATTTTTGTAATTTTCAAAAATTGTGGGAAAAATTATCTATATATACAAAACAGTTCCGTAACTGACTGACTGACTGAGTGACAGATAACGCACAGACCAAACCGCTGGACCTAAAGGGCTGAAAATTTGCATGGCTATTCTTCTTATAGTTTAGGGGTGCACTAAGAAATATTTTTGAAAAATTCTTCTTAGATATTTTTAAAATTAAAATTTTAAGCTGTATTTGTAAACTTTTTTTAAGTTTGCGTTTTTGATAATAATTCGAGGGTTATAAAATTTATATCACAAGAAAGATCATAAAAAATCCTTTAAAATGATATCTTTTTCGAATCTTTACCTCTATTTTCTGATTTTTGGGGAATTTTTAAAGATTAATTTTTAGAATTTAATTTAGTAAATGCTGATCACGTGGTTTCTTTTCTTTTTTCTGATACTTTAAATTAATTTTGCGTCACGTGCATAACAACGAAATAAATTGATAAAAAATATTAAAATACGGCAAAAGATAAAATTTAACCTCTAGACTAATTGATGGAAGTTTTTTAAGAATTTAATTCAAATTAGTATGGTTTACGGATATTTAACATAGAAATTAATTGCATTCATTGACCGTTGTATTTAATTTGAATATTTTCTTCTACATTATTTTGCCTATAAAATATCCGATACGATTTTCTTATAAATATATATATATATATATTTTTTACATCAATTGCATACAGTGATCGTTGTATTTATTATAAATATATTTTTTTTGACATTAATTGCATGCACTGACTGTTGTATTTAATTTGAATGTACTCCGTAGCGGAGTACGGGTATCCAACAAGTAAATGTATAAAACTGAAACAGTAAGTGTTTTACTTTAAAATAGTGTTAAATGTGGCTTATCTTCAAACCTGTTATTTTTCCCTAAAAGGATTCAACTTTAAAATTATATATATATTTTTTAAAGAATGAAAATAATCTCACAAATGTCGTTCACTTTTTAGGCTGGCAACAGATCCCTCTTCAATAAACATAAAACTTAAATTTTTTGGTTTGCATTGGAAGAAAAATAATTATCAACACTTCAGTAATCCTTTGTTAGAATTATTATGTAAAATTTTCTTCGAATTTCTGGTATTCCGATGTTTTTGTGTGACGGCTGAATAAAGAGACGAAAAGGTGTTAGAAATTTGTAACTTAGTTTAAAAGTTTCTGATGTAATAAAACGATATGCAAAATATCCTAGAATTCCGATGAAAGAAGATCTGAAACACGGAAATTAACTTCACAGATGTCTTCGGATGTTACTGAAATGGAAACAGGTTTATCTTCGTCAGATAAAAAACGTAAATTTTTTATGTTACTTTGGCCGGAAAACAATTGCCAATAAAAAAAATTCACCTGTTTATCATACACTAGCGGCCCGTCCCAACTTTGTCCGGGTTGAACAAAATATTATACCAATAAATTTCCAGTTGATAGCCAATAAATTGTAAATCTTTTTTTACCTTAATAATATCCAAAATAATACCTTAAATTAATTTTATGTTAGATAATAATTAAAATAAATTTTTTAAAAGAAAAAGGCGTGCCGGAGAACGGCTAGGTTCGAACCGCTAGCGTCAGAACAGAAGCCCACATCGATAGCACCACGATAAGGATCTTTGAAATCTTCGGAACAAAAAGCGGTAGAAGACAGTAGCGGAAACAATGGAGATTGTTAGGTTTAACCCCCTAACTTTATTTCTACTGATCAGATATACATAATATATAGCCTATGTCCATTTGGAATAATGTACCTTTCAAACAGTGAAAGAATTTTTCAAATAGGTACAGTGGTTCTGAAGATTACCTTCCACGTACAAAATCGCTCTCTCTTTATATAATAGATAAAGAGATTATATGATAGCACCACGCTAAGGATCGTTGAAGACTTCGGCACAAAAAGCGGTAGAGGACAGTAGCGGTAACAATGGAGATTGTTAGGATTAAGCCCTTAACTTTATTTCTACTGATCAGATATACATAATATATAGCCTATGTCCATCTGGAATAATGTACCTTTCAAACAGTGAAAGAATTTTTCAAATAGGTACAGTGGTTCTGAAGATTACCCTCCACGTACAAAATCGCTCTCTCTTTATATATAAGTATAGACTAGCTGAAAACCCGCGCTTCGCTACGGAGTACATTCAAATTAAATACAACGGTCAACGTATGCAATTTATGCCAAATAATAAATATATATATATTTATAATAAATGCGATGATCAATGTATACAATTGATGTAAAATATATATCTATCTATATATATATATTTATAAAAAAATCGTAAGGGATATGCATTTTTTTTGGATAATATCCAATCGTCTGCTGCATTAGAAAGAGAAAAAAAATTTTTTTTTGTCTATTTAGTTGTTACGCACGTGACGATAAATTTATTGAAAGTACCAGAAAAAGAAATCACGTGATCAGCATTTAATAAATTAAATTCTAAAAATTAATCTTTAAAAATTCACCAAAAATCAGGAAATGGAGGTAAAAATTCGAAAAAAATTTCATTTTGAAGGAATTTTTATGATCTTTCTCGTGATATAAATTTTATAACCCTCAATGTATTATTTTAAATGCAAACGTAAAAAAAGTTTAAAAAACAGCTTAAAAATTTAATTAAAAAAAATCTGAGAAGACTTTTTGAAAAATCTTTCTTAGTGCACCCCTACACTATTAGAAGAATCGCCATTCAAAATTTCAGCCCTTTAGGTCCAGCGGTTTGGTCTGTGCGTTGTATGTCAGTCAGTCAGTCAGTCAGTGAATGAATGAGTCAGTTACGGAACTGTTTTATATATATAGATTATACTGTTATAATTTTTTGCTCTTGTCATTTTTTCTCGTCCTAGATAAATCATGATAGAAAACAGTTTAAGAAATTTATGATTTCTATATCTCACCTCTGCTAGAAGAGTGTTACATCTCAAAATAGCCATATTTTCAGGAAGAGCTAAAGAAGAAACGAAATGGCTCTTCCTGAAAATATGGCTATTTTGCGATCTAACACTCTTCTAGCAGAGGTGCGATATTTGTTTTTAGCAAAAAGGGATATCTGTTAGAAAAATTGTTAAAACAGTAAGCTCAAGTCGATTAATAATTTCTGAGGAAAGTAGACGCTATTCACAGCATCATAGAATTCAAAATAAAACACCTGAAACATAACAAAAATTTTTGTGTGTGTAATGAATGTAATGCATGATAGCAAGAAATACTGAAAAACAAACAAAAGATTGAGTTCCAAATTTGTGGCAGAACTACATTAGTCACATGAAGTGTCTTATGATCCCGAAATTCTTAGAACAAAAATGGAATTTGTAGGATATCGCGAGAGAATGACATTTAACAAATTTTAAATTAGGGAGAAGAGCTGAAAACTTGGACTTTCTCGAACGAAATAAAAGAATTCTGAATACTGGAATTTGATAACAGAAAATTTATTAGATATGACTCGTATAGTAAAATTATGGTTTTGAGAAGATCTTGTCCCTCCCAACGTAAGAAAATTTCGAATAGGGATCTTAATGTCAATATCAATACATGGAGGAGGAAGAGTTTGTACTGTTTCGATGTATGATCAGCATCTACGATCTTAGGTTTTTTTTTTACCTAACTTCAGAGTTCTCTTGAGGCTTTATTTCGTTCGTAGATATACTTAAAAAGGGTTTATTACAAAGTCTTCAGTTAGATAAAACACACTTTGTGTTACTTGTCTTAATAACCTCGCAAATAAAAGTGTTTAAAAGTAGTTGAACTAACGGGGCCCATCACTTTTCAAATTCATGGCCGAATCTTTGGAGCTGAACTACTGAAGATCGAACTGTTAAAGCAAAAATTGCATCCTCTGACTAATGAAGTTGAATAGTTGAAGCCGAACAACCGTTCAACTTCAGTACTCGGCGAAGTTACGTCACTTTGTTCAGTAATCAGCGACATAATTATAATTATAATAATTAACTATTATTTGTGCATTACTCGACTGCTTTGCACTTCAAGAGAGTGATCTGTCATCGTTGACCATACTTTATTCTTTGATTGAGGTATTTCTGTTTTGTACTTTCATCCCGTAATGATTTTGGTGGATAAACCACCACAAAAACGTGTTGTTTTTCTTATGCCCCCAGACTGGAAGGGCCTGTTCACATAAGAGTCCGTTGCGTTGCGTTGCGTTAAGGAAAAGATGACGTTGAGACAAAAATGAACCAATCATAGGACTCTAAACGATTAGCAATGAAATTTTTAACGCCTATGATTGGTTTATTTTCGTCTCAACGTCATCTTTTCCTTAACGCAACGCAACGGACTCCTATGTGAACAGGCCCGAACATTCCAGATCAGGTCTACAGAAGGCTTGTAGGGCGAGGTATGTGATTCCGGTTTTATGGAGCCACAAGGGTTGGAGCTGGACTCAGCCCGATGCCACTACGATTTTCACAGAGCACCCCCAGGGGCGACACCTGATGGACTCGTAGCCTTCACCATCATATATAACTACACAGAAGGATGTCAAAAATCTTCCATGTTGAAATAAAGGATAAAATTATATATTCTGGCCTTAAAAAAAAGTTTAAAATATATGAGGGATGTCAGTAAAAATAACATTCCTTTACATCGCTTGAATAGTTCAGTTGCCAGGAAACCGGCCTCAATTCTAAGGTATCTGGCTTTAGTTCCATAGTATTGCAGGTCATTACCAGTTATTTAACGAGTTTGCTCTGAGCTATGTCACTAAGTATAGCCACCTTGTATGTTTTAATAAATATTTGAAACATCCCTCTCCAAAGTGCTTGTTAAGAATGACTGTAAAGTATATAACAGCCCAGTCTTATGCTACCGGATACTTTGTTAGATTTTCGCTCAAAAGAATGTAGAAAACTCTCGATTCATTGATACAAACCGTACACCCAAAATAATTTTCTTAAGTTTTAAAAAAGGTCACCAGAAACTCTTTTATTGTTTTCCTGGAACTAACGAAATTAAATTATATTTTTAAAATTTTCGATTCTGGAAATACAGATTTAGTCAATCTGTAAAAAACCTCTGTAATTTACTATATCTAAACAGCATTTTCGCTCTCTAATGCGCTAATAGTGTATAGTTATAAGAAATGTTTTTGAATAAACATCGAATAAAACTTTTTCTACATTACCTTGATGTTTGTTTGTTTAGCCATCCTGTACACTTTAATTAATATTTCAAACATTCCATTCCACAGTGGGTTAGGGAAATGTATGTAATATACATAATATTTCAGTTTTTACGCTAACGGAGCTTTTTTATAGATATCCACTCAGACTGTGCTGTACTGTACATTCTTTGATACAAACTGTACTTAATATTTTCACAATTCAAAAATTCTTCAGAGACTCTTCATACAGTTGTCGAATCGCTATGGCTGTTTTGCATAGCACCAGCGTCTTTCAGTTGCAATCATCTTGACTATAACCTTCTAATTGCGAGTTAACTGTACCTTTTTCACCCTTGTATTCTAATTTAGTAGTTTTGCCATCGGCATATAAGGTGTACTATTTATCTGTTGATTACTGCGTTACTGTCTTTAGAATGTTATCTTGGCTTCCTGTCATGAGCTCTTTATGAAAACTGTATTAACCCCTAATGGGTGTTAGTGATTCTAATTAAAATAAAATATTAACCAAACTGTTTTCCTGGAACTAACATGATTGAAATTATGATTAAAAATTGTCGATAATGAAATGGATTTTGGTGGATCTATAGATTCGCCAAAAGTTATTAACAAAGTAATTAATGCACAAAATTACAGAAAAGTGTACAGTGCTCACCTTTAGAATTTAGTTTTCCTCAAGAACATTTTCTTGGGAGGCTAAAAGGCAAAGTTCGAAAGTGGGCCAACGCTGGTTCACTGACGTCGTTAAGAAATCAGCAAACAACCGTCGGCCAAGAGTTGGTTTTGAGTCTAACTCCAACCCCGGCATTTATCCAATCTTGCTGATGTCGTGTCTTTAGGTTGGCCAATGTACTTGTGCTACTTTGGTATATTGGTTCGAACTTCATCTTCATAACGCACCTGCAGTCCCTTAAATACTTTCATGGAAGCCTTTTTTATGCGAATGATAAAATTATAAGAAAAGTTTTTAATATCATCGAGTACATTCTTTTCTAAAGCACTGTTAGTTAAACTGTAGCCGTGTATATTTTAACTATCATATCAAACATTCAACTTCAGAGTGCATGGAAAAAGTGCCTTTATAAAATACACAACAGTCCGATCTTTAACATACTGGAAATTTCAATAGATTTTTACTCATAATAGTGCGAGATGACTTTACAATGATCTCAATGTGAATATTTTTTTTATTTATTTACCTTGCAAATTTAAATTTTTCCTTCTTAAGCTCATTTTCACTTTAAATATTTATCTTTTAAATTTCTTAATTCTTCATAATTAAATTATCTAATCAGGGCCTTAATTTTTTATTTTTTAAATTAAAAAAATTTAAACTTTAATTTCAATTTTCTTAATTTTAAAATTTTTAAACTTTAATTTTAATTTTTTTACATATAGAGCACTTGTATCGCGTCAACAATAAATCTTGCTATAGGAGATAAAGTCGGAAGACCCAGGGTCTCCGGACAACCTTCAAACTACGTCAAACTACGTCATAGATACCACCTGCACTTAATGTTTTACCTTTAAAAATATTAAAGATACCTTTGAAAATAATCATGTTTATAATCTTTACCCTAAACTAACAAAATTTAAATAAAGTTTTGAAATTTTCGGTAAATAAATAGAGAAATTTCCATGATTCTAAATGTATCTTCAAATAGCATTTGCACGCTTTAATAGTATGCCCACATCGAAGCATTTGTATGCTAACGATGAAATAAGAAATGTTTTTAATTAATGCAACCTAAAATGCATATTAATCTAGGAATAAAGGAATTTAGAGTTCTGCTGAGTTAAAATCCAATTTCATTAGATAGAAAAGTCTTAACACCGTCCTAATTAGCATTGAATGCGTATAATTTTTTACTGCAGAATCGTTGATTTAAATAATTAAATTACAAATTTCCAAAAGAAAATACCTATTTTGCATATGAGATATAACTCTAGTCACATTTACGTAAAATTCTAACTTGTTTGAGTAAAATGTAATTGATTAATATGTAATTTGAAAAGTAATGCAAGTGCCTTAGATTTAATCATTTTCTGCAATTTCCTTTTGAAAAATGAAATCACTAAAATTATTACTCTTTTAAATTTATAACTATTAATTGGAATTTCATTTATGCTAAACGGATTTAACGCAGTAAAATGTCTTCAAGAATCAATAATGGAAAGAAATGCTCCTCGAGTTTATCTCTGAGTTAAAACTCTGTTCTGTGAGAGTAACGGAAATCAAGATGGCTGCTTTCATTTCCTTGGGCGTTTTTGTTTTCTTTGCGCTACTTCTGAAATCGGTTTGATTGCATGTGCTCATAAATCCGATCGTATTGGTGGCTCAGAAATAGAACATGCAATCAAAACAGGATAATTTTTGTCGACATTCTCGTTCACTCATGTTTACTAAAGAAATGAATGAAGCATTCCCAATGCCTTTGGATACTTGAATTATAAATGACTAATTATCATTTTAATAGTTCAAGCCCGCAAGTGGGTAGTTAAAATATTTTTAGATCCTTTTGTTTCAGTCAAAATTAAAAAGCTTATGTCTCTTAAGTAACCAGTATTTTATGATCAAATTATTAAAAACCCACATTTAATAATTTTGAATGTGATTAACCTTAAAGTTTCAAATGCACAAACGAAAACGTGCTCAGAAATTTAAAATAATTCAACATTTTCTTCAG
This sequence comes from Dolomedes plantarius, assembly GCA_907164885.2. Taxonomy (NCBI): domain Eukaryota; kingdom Metazoa; phylum Arthropoda; class Arachnida; order Araneae; family Dolomedidae; genus Dolomedes; species Dolomedes plantarius. The sequence continues at coordinate 93,247,862 of OU015502.1, forward strand.
TAACCAAGCGATAAAATTTTAGAAATATTCACAATGATAAATCATGAATATTCCCCGATATTAAAACACATTCCCCGATATTAAAAAAATTGAATTTCACGCATATTAGAATATATACTAAATGGAAATATATTGAGTCTGCATGAATAATACTTAAGGTTTTTTAGAGAATCCCCATTTACAAAATCTTAAGATCTTTAAAAATGATTTAAACGGGCAAAGCAAACATTACATTTGTTTCCAATACAGGGAAAAGCTACATTTATGCATAGTTAAATAATATTATACACTAATGTATAACTACATGTAACATATAATAAATTTTTGAATTATTTATACTATTTATATATTATATTTAATTTTATATACATTAGTTAAGAATGTTAATCGAAATGTATCTTTCAAAGATTTAAATTTTCTTTTTTGAAACATTAATGTTATTTGCCAAACAACTCAAAACTGCTGTTAAATGATATTTTTAACGTAGGATTACGTTCCTCCATAACGGCCTGCGGAAAGGAAAATTTCAGACGCTAAAATCGTCTGTCCATCCGTTCTCGCGAGTTATAAGTTTGGCAGCGCGCCAAACCCAGTCTATCGCTTGGACAAGCAGTAAACAGTTAAACAAAAAATGACCAAGATGCGTCAAAATTTTGACTTACATTGTATACACACACACACACACACACACATATATATATATATATATATATATACATACGTACATATGTATAGATACGTATATACATAACACACACATACATATACATACAAAGGATTTAAGCAACGATAAGTAGTCCTACGTTTAACCCGCGGTAGTTTCGTTAGAAGAGACTACCTGGAATTTTTTTGGGTTTTAAAGTCATGCTCATTCTTTTTTAACAGTTTTTGCTGTTTAATTATAAATATTTTACTTCAACTGGAGTATTGCGGTGGCATTGATGAGAAAGATTGATAGTTAATTAGATAATGGACCCAATGTGGTTTTTTTCGAGGTGGGGGGGGGAGGTTACTTACCGCTTAGTGGTCCCTGGTTGTGGAAAATTTTAAGCTAACCAATTTCTTGATTAGAATTTTCCCGCGACCTCCTAAACCACCGTAACTCTTCCAGTGGGTCATCAAACATTTAAATAAATATGAAGAAAAGTAAGAAGTGGAGTAACCAATCTCAAAGGCGAACGTTCCTAAAATAAAGCGTTTAAGTGAAGAGTGGCACTACGCTGCCGCTGCAGACTGTTATTAGAAAAGTGATTCTACACAAATCTACTGGGGCTACTCAGTTGTCACCAAAATAATGTATCGTCGACAACCGTGCTCATGGTTTATATCGATAACAAGGCTCAGAGATGAAAACTCTGGAGTGGAAAATGTTATTGTATCAGATTGGTTGCTTAGGTGATAAACCGCTCAGTGAGTCTTCAAACATTTAAATAAATATGAAGAAAAATAAGAAGGGGAGTAACCAATCTCAAAGGCGAACGTTCCTAAAATAAAACGTTTAAGTGAAGAGTGGCACTACGCTGCGGCTGCAGACTGTTATTACAAAAGTGATTCAACACAAATCTACTGGGGCTACTCAGTTGTCACCAAAATAATGTATCGTCGACAACCGTGCTCATGGTTTATACCGATAACAAGGCTCAGAGATGAAAACTCTGGAGTGGAAAATGTTATTGTATCAGATTGGTTGCTTAGGTGATAAACCGCTAAAAAGAAACGAGTTCAGAAAGAATGAGCAAGAAAACTCACACTTAAGGCTGTTGTGTATTAATCCTATTAGAATCTCTCACCTCAATGTTAACCTGTGGAGGAAATTTGTCTACTATCTACTGCTACATAAATGCTGACAAACCAATAAGAATTGCATTTTCAGATAACCTGAACTTTTCTGTACCTTGAAGCAGGATTCATTTTATAAATTTCGTCCACTAAAGGAATTGATGAGCGTTTAAAACACATTATACCAGATTCCCCCAATTATACCAGATTCAATCCAAGTCGGCAATTCTTGGAAAAATTTTCTCCATAGGTTAACATTGAGGTGAGTGAATGCAAAAAGGTTAGTACAAAGCAGCCTTAATGCAATGACACTTTTAAAGCAACTGTCACCTTTTTGAGTGGTGAGTATGTTTAATCCTATCGGTGCGTATATAATGCGTAAATTGTTAAAGTACTACCCACGCCATTTGTTGGAGATAAATATATGACGTGGGTGGTAGAAAGAACTACGTACATTAAGGAAACCTTTGTTGCTAACATATATAGGAATTTCCTCAACGTAGTTCCGGCTGAAAAAGAAAAAAAAGTGAATTTACATTGCAGAGGCAAGTTTAACCCCCTACCTTACCTATTTATTTTCAATAAGCGTTTCAAAAATAACCTAATTTTTTTTTTACTGATTTTAGAGGTACATGAAAAGAACTTACTATGAGTAATAATAATTTTCAAATTTAAAAAAAAAACTAATGAGATATTTTAATACATAATGGGTTTATATTATTATCCCGAGATCACTCGTGCACAGAAAAATAGTACAATTGTAAGCATTTTTTTACAGAAAATATTATAGCACTACAGCAATTTATAAAGAAAACAAAATAATAATGAACAATAATGACAATTAATAATATATACTTGCTGCTTTATAAAAATATTAAAAATCCTTTTGAGTGTGATAGTTTTTGAAGCACGGCGTGACACACAATGGAATTTGGCATTCGGTACAATAGTACCTTGTTTCTTTTCGTATACGTTTTCCTCGTGCTTCTTTCCTCTTAGAATACAGTCCGCAAACTCTCGTGGGATTGAATCACTACCAGAATCTGATAAAGATAAATCAGTTTCACTACAATAAACATCGAAGTCATCTTCGCTCTCCGAATCCATATTTACTCAGCTCAACTCAACTATAATTCTCTTTCAACAAACAATGAAACCATATTCAATATACCTTCCTTCCCCAAACTAGCATTCAAAACGATAAAAATTGACAAGTAATGCCATCTATCAGCTCTAGAAACGACTACAATAAATTTATTCGTGATGTTTCACCAGGACAAGAAAAAAAAAATCCAGCCCGAGATAACTCGGGATAATAATTTGAATCAAAAATGTCGAACCCGAGCTAACTCGTGATAGTAAGGTAGGGGGTTTAAAAAAAAGTATCGACTAACGTCGAGCTGTTTGTGTGCTAAAAATACCTGTATTTACAATTCTGTAATTTTTTTTTCAGTAGAAGAATAAATGCCGTTATACCATAACTCAAAAAGCTTTCAGTAAGTTTGTTTTCTCGAGTTTTGTTTTTAGTAAATTCCAATTGTAAGGGGTAAGTTTAAAATAAAAAGTAATTTGTAACGCCTCCCACTCTTATATGCTGATAGAAAGCAACTGTATTTGACATTTTCTTAAGGTTTACGTGCTGAAATGTTATGTAGTTATATCCTAATTTTGAGATGTTTTGAATAGGTTTGTTCCATAGGATTTGTTTCTTTTTTTTGGAGGGGGGGGGGAATTCTAATGTAGACTCTTAACGAAATAACAAGATTCTACACTATTACAATTGTATTAATTCCTTCTTGGACGTTCCATCTCTATGGTGTTATTTTTCTTTCATTTTTATTATACTTTGTATATTAGTAAGATTCTTACTGGGGTTTAACGTTCAGCAAATGAAATCCTCTAAAGTAACAATGAGTTGAGTAGCAAAGAGTTGAGTAACAACGAGTGACCTGGCACGCGCCGTTAAATACCTCCGTGTCAAGGCCGGATATGAGCACGTAAAATCCGTAAAGTCTCTCTATGAGGTCAGAGAAGGTGTGAGAGGGTATGATTTCCCCAGATGTCACTTCTAGGGGGTGCTCGGTTAAAATTGAGGTGGAAAATAGCTAAGACTGAATCCCACCCTTGTGGTGCTATATATTACAAACCGGAGCCGCACACTTCAGCCCGAATCCTATATGGACCTGGTCTGGAATTTCTAGCCAGGTCAACAACATTAATCTATCTATATATATATAACAATTCCGTAACTGACTGACTCATTGACATACAACGCACAGACCAAACAGCTGGACCTAAAGGGCTGAAATTTTGCATGGCGATTCTTCTTATGGTGTAGGGATGCAGAAAGATTTTGAAAAATTCTTCTTAGATTTTTTAAAAATTAAATTTATAAGCTGTTTTAGTAACTTTTTTTAAGTTTGCATTTAAAATAATAATTTGAGGGTTATAAAATTTGTAACACGAGAAAGATCATAAAAATTCCTTTAAAATGAAATCTTTTTCGAATCTTTAACTCCATTTTCTGATTTTTGGTGAATTTTTAAAGATTAATTTTTAGAATTTAATTTTATTAAATTCTGATCACGTAATTTTTTTTTCCGGTACTTTAAATAAATTTATCGTCACGTAATAACAACGAAATAGACAAATTTTTTTTTCCTTTTTAATGCAGCAGACGATGGGACATTATCAAAAAAAAATATTAAAATACAGTAAAAGATATGTTCCTCAAACTGTACTATATTAACTGAACTATATTCTTTAGTATGTCCTATTAGATTTAATTTGAATATTTTCATCTACATTATTTGCTCTTTAAAAATATCCCTTACGATTTTTTTATAAATATATATATATTTTTTTACATCAATTGTATACATTGATCGTCGTATTTATTATATATATATATATATATATATATATTTTTTTTGGGGGGGGGGGGGCATTAATTGCACACATTGACCATTGTATTTAATTTGAATGTACTCCGTCGCGAAGTGCGGGTTTTCATCTAGTTTATCATATATATTTTTACCTTTATTAAGTAAGAAATTGGAAACATCTTTATATGGCAAACAAAACGCAAAATATTCTTTTCTAAATATCCTCCCATAAATTTGAGGTGCGTATTACGGTTCTAAAAACACTGTAGTCCTATGTATTTGAACTAATTTATTCTACAACTTCGAAAACTAATAATGTGATACATTACAACTGTAAAATCTTATTTTTAAATTCACGCATCCATTTAAGACTCGAATCTTAATTTCCCTATTTCCAACGGCAAACTTAATACGAAATAACAACTTTCGAGTTAAAAGTTGCGCAAACAAGTATTCTGGCGACACAAAGAGGATTTAATTGCCTGAAATACCTTCGATAACTGCTCATAAAATAAAACAACTTTGAATGAAATCTTTGTTTTCTGGGGAAATTCTGCAGTTTGATGAAACGGAAATTGAGAGGCTAGCGTATTTCCAGATTCTCCCTTTCCACCACTGTTTGCAGAACTTTTGAAAAGTTTAGACGGTGCGTGGAATAATTGGATTTTATCAGTTGATCTGCAAAGTATTTGGAACTGAGATTCTTTACATGATTTTTCATCATTTTCTTTAGTTTCTTGCGAACGCCGTGGTAACCTGTTCTGAAAAGTAAATATCACCATGGAGACTAATACTAACTGTCAATATAAGCTGTCCTTACATTACTGGTTTGTTATACATACAGGTTTATTTTACTTTACAAGTTTGATATACTTATCACAATTAATTCTTATTTCAATGAGTTACGCTTGAAATAAATTATACTTGTTTTACATGTTTGTGACACATTTTATAAGTTATATTTGGGCCCGAGATAGCCTTGTGGTACCTCGTCGGCTTTCGGTACTGAGGGTGCTCGGATCGAATCCCGATAAGCACCGTTAAATACGATCGCATCTAGGCCGGATATGGGCACGTTAAATTTGTAGACCAGAAAGTCCTTCCATGAGGTTAGTGGGTGGGGAAGGCGCGACCTCCAAAATTTCGCCCAGGGGGGGTGCTCGGTCGAAATTGGGGGTGGCAACTATTCAAGTCGAACTCTAACTGTTGTGGTGCTATTACAAACCGGAGTGCTATTGCAAACTAGCACTACTGTAATTACGAACTGGAGCCCTCAAAGCCTATTTGTTCCTGTTCTGGAACTTCTTAAATTACTAGGGGGCATTAAGAACATCAACATAAGTTATATTTACCTTACAGGTTAATTATACCTTAAGCTATACTTTTAGAATTAAGGTTTTAAAATAAAGTTATTGTTACGTGGCATGTAATGCACAAAATATGTTCCCTAAATATTGTGTAAAGCATATTTTGAGATAAAATAACACTTGCAGTTTTTTTAATGTTAGAGACAATGTTTGTATATCTTAAATGGTAGCTCATGTTTTTAAAGGCTAAATTTTACAGTATTTAAGGAGATTATACGTGCTATACATGGGTTATTCTTTCACTTAATATTTTTGGTGTCGTCGAATAAAATGTCACGTTCTTCATCATCGTCAATATTTTCCCCTGTGTTGAAGATAATTAAACTAATGGCAATTTCCCACATGACTTTTTAAGGAAACGAATTCAAATAATTCACGCAGGTATGTGCCTACATGCATGCATATATGTCATATATATACAGCGGAACTCTGTTAATACGAGAGGCTTAGGATCACCGAAAATGTTCGTTTTTACCGTTACTCGTATAAACCGCGAAAAAAATAATTTGGGATCAAATGATCGGTTTAAAAAAATGACTAAAATCACAAACAATTTTCTACATATTGTTAAAATATTCAGAATGACTTACCTTTACTTCACTGCAATTGCATTTGCTTTTGTTTTCAAACAAAATTTGAAATATCCAAAGATCAGTCGTTCACTTTAATCATCTAATTGTCTTTTAAATGCCAGAGGATAAAATTGTTTATGTACAAATACAAGCAATATTAATATTTAAAAAATATTCAGTAAGTTTAGTCTTATAGTTTTGTCTTTTATTTTAAAATGAAAAAACCTTAACTTCGCCTCATAATACAAAGTGCGTTTAAAAAGTTTTCATTGTGGAAGCAGGAACGTTATTCCATGCATCACACATTAATCTTATCGCACTTAAAATACACCAATGTTCTGGACCAATATCTTTTCCATGTTTTCTATAACCATCAGGGTTAAAAAAACGCCTGAAAAAATACTATAATACCCTGGTCCACAGGTTGCATCACAGATGTTGTATTAGGTGGAAAAAATTGTAGTTCGATGGTTTGAAATATTTTTCACTTGCGGAGCGCTGTAGAGTCATCTTCTAGCAACAAAATTCTGTTTTTCATTCAAATATGGTCTCGATAGATTTTTTGGCTTTAGTAATATCTGTGTAGACCCTCGTATAAAGCATGAAATTTTGCATTATTACACATTAGACACCAATATTTCAAAGCAATTCTTATACGTTTTACCCGTGATCTCGTATTAACCGTGCTCATATTAAGGGGGATCTAATATATATATATATATATATACATACATACAAGGTGTGACAATTAAATAACCGGACTGGTCTGAAAAATATGCTTTATTGAAAACTTATCACAAATAGCTTTTAATCCCCTTCGACATATTCCCCTTCGACAAATTCCACTTCCCTGTCTATACACTGCTGTATACGTTTTTTCCATTGTCCAAAATAGTGCTGCAGGTCATCAAGTATCATTCTCTTCAGCATGTATGCCGCTTTTATCTTGGCCTCTTTTACAGACTGAAAATGTGTTCCCTGTAATGCACTTTTCACTTTTGGGAACAGATAGAAATCGCAGAAAAGGTGACTTGAAAATGTCTCAACAACGTGATTTACCGGAATCCATGGCATGGCGTATTATAGGTAGACTTGAATCCGGGCAAACACAACGTAGTGTCGCGGACGCTGTTGGAGTCGTCAGAATTTCGTTGCAAGGCTGTGGAATCGATTCCAAGAAACAGGGAATGTTAGACGTCGACCTGGACAAGGTCGGCCACGCGCCACTACAGCAACTGATGACCGGTATTATACTGTTAACAGCTCGTCGAAACAGAACAAAAAATGCTACTCAGCTGCAAAGACAGTTGCTCTTGGCAACAGGACGAAGGGTGTCCAGCCAAACAGTACGTAATAGGCTTCATCAGGGAGGTCTCTATGCACGTAGGCCAATGGTTTGCATTCCGTTGACCTCACGACACCGTGCGGCCCGAAGAAGATGGAATGCTGAACATCAAGATTGGGAGCAACATGATTGGAGTCAAGTGGTATTTACAGACAAGTCCCGATTCAGTCTGGAGTGTGACACCCGACGTGTTTTGGTATGGAGGGAAAGGGGCACTCGAAATAACCCCATATTCGTTCGTGAAAGGTCACAATACAGACGAGCTGGTTTTATGGTATGGGGTGGAATCAGCATAGGAGGACGTACGGACCTGTTATTAATTTGGAATGGTACTTTGACGGCCCGAAGGTATGCAGACGTGATACTGAAACCTCATGTCATACCTTACGCTGCAGCCATTGGAGATTCCTTTGTTTTTCAGCATGATAATGCCAGACCGTATACAGCTCGTCTTGTGGAGAACAAGCTTGAAGCTGAAACAATACAGCGTATGGAATGGCCAGCGTGCTCTCCTGACCTGAATCCAATCGATCATGTTTGGGACATGCTCAGACGACGCATTGCTGCGAGACCAAGGCCTCCTTTTACTCTCCGAGACTTGGAGATTGCACTTCTTGAGGAGTGGAACAGTATTACCCAAAGTCTTATCGATAACATCATCGCATCCATGGAAAACAGGTGTGCAGCGGTCTTAGCTGTTCGAGGAGACCACACGCCATATTAAAAATCTTGCATCATTTCTAAACAATACTTTTTTTATATCGTTTACATGTAACCAAATTGTTGCCCTAAATCATCTTTTCATGTTTTTTCCATATTTTCAAAGAATTAAAGCTTAATTACAAATTTTCTTACGCCTTTTTTTTTGTATTGCGCATTGATACGCGTGTACTATCCATTTTATTCCAATACGTGGCTGTCTCGCACGGTTTTCTTAACTTGTTTGCTTGCTCCCCTAATTTTTTTGATTAGTGTGTATATATATATATGTATGTATATATATATATGTATATATATATATATATATATATATATATATATATATATATATATATATATATATATATGTATATTTATATATATATATAAAATATATATATATATATATATATATATATTTATATATATATATATATATTTATATACAGAGGCTGTTCGCACATTTTTTAGACGATTTTGGTAAGCGGTAATAAAAAATCGTTTGCTGCAAAAGAAATAATTACGATTGTACTATGTTTTTGAAAGTCAAAATTATCGGCTACGGCTTGAAAGTTTTGTTTTTATTCAAAATGGCGTTTTTAACAAAGCAGTGGTTCGAAGGCTACATTTATACTCTTTCCGAAGAGAAATATGCATACCCCGTTATCCAAAAACGATGTGAGAGTTATGATTTTGTGATATCTAAAGCGTCGATAGGTAATATCGCCAACAAGAACGGAAAAAATCGTCAAATTGGAGCCTCAAGTGGGACAAAAATTCCAAACATGTATCCAAGGAAAAAACGGACATCTTCGACTATTGCAAAGGTACGTTGTTTAATGTTCAAAGAGAACCCCCCTAGTCGAAGGACAGTTGCAAAATCATTAAAATGCTCGGTGTCCACTGTAAAAAAATGATAAATGTTGATTTAAATGTTAAGAAAGCGAAAAAACGCAATGTGCATCGTCTTCTTCCAAATCATATCGCTGAACGCAGGACACGCTGCACAATTCTATATGAGAAACACTTATCCAAAGAAAAATGGAAAACAATTGTCACAATAGATGAATCATGGGTGTATTTAAATGAATGCAACAAAAAAAGAGCCATTTATTATCATAAAAGGGGGGAAAAAAATTTAAGTACATGGTTCAAAGAATCGAAAGAAAGTTTTTCTAAGGGATTCATGATTGTTGCTGGTTTTTCTTATAATGGCAAGTTAAAAATAAAGAGAGTGGAAAAAAATGTCAAGACAAACTCCAAATACTATTGGGAACATATTTTATAGCCAATTTTTCTGAATGAAATACCATCGCTTTACCCACAGTGCCATCAATCTCTGAGACTCCATCAGGACAAAGCTAGCAGTCACACATCAAAATCCACTGTAAATTTCCTTAAAGAAATGGAACAAAAAACTGGTATCAAGGCCCACTGATATCCCTACTAAATCTCCCGATGTATCAACTGTGGATTTTTGTGCTTTCGGACTTTTAAAATCTGCATTATCCAAACGTGGTCCCAAAACACTTACAGGACTCTGGAAAGCTGTTCAGGAGGAATGGGATAGAATACCTCTTCTGACACTTCAAAAGGCATTATTATCCTGGAAATTGCGGTGTAGAAAGATAGTTCAGAATAAGTAATGTCAAATAGAACATTTAAAACACAAGAATTTTATGTAATTTAGTTTTGTGAATACTATATGCATCGTCTAAAAAATGTGTGAACAGCCTCTGTATATATATATATATATATATATATATATATATATATATATATATATATATATGCATATTTGTATAAGGGTGGCCCAAATGAAAGCGAGAATTTTAGTTTTTTCTGGAATGAATTATTGGTTGAATATGTGAACATACAGGAAATAACGGTGATACATGAGGTACATATCCGTCACACATAGTCTCCTTATCACTTGAAGCAACTGTCTCAGAGCTTCACTAGATTTTGGATACCCTGAACGAAGAACGTCCATGGTTGTCTGCTGAACTAGTCTTGAACGGCGCCCCGAACTTCTGCATCGTTAGCGAACCGGCGGATCTGGGTAGTCTTTTTCAGTGGAACGAGCGTGTTGTAGTCGCAAGGAGACAGGCTGTAGGGAGAATGGTCAAGGACCTCCCAGAGAAAGCGCCGCAGCAAATCTTGTCCACGGCAGCAATCGGTTCGATGGTGATCGTTAAGTGTGATTGAGCAGTAGGGTAGGCCGAAAAACACTTTTTTTTCGATTTTCGATGATGGGTAGTGCGAAAAAGGTGCCATTGGTGGCACTAAGATCCCACAAAAAGTTTGAAATTTTTAGAACAATTCCTTGATTTGCCGCGTATGTCTTGAAGTTTTGCTAATACGCTGATTTTAGAACTTTTATTAGCTAAATTTTTCAAGATGTTAAATTTAATTTATTTTGGTTATATTTACTTGTATAGTCCTTTTTAGTGTGCCAAACGCCTAAATAAGATCTGATTACGTATTACTTAGGTGCTATGTGCTTTGAAAATGTACAGCTTTTATCTTGTTTTGCGTTCGGGACCAACGCGAATCAACCCAGAACTCACCACGAGGAGGTAGTTGTACGGCGAGTTCCGACTACCCTCCCACTCACTGAATATTGTATTCAGAATGTGTGTACCTTTAGTCTACAAATCCTTCTTCAATATTAATTTTGGCATCTTTTTTTTCGTGAAAGTAGCTTTGTTCTGATGAAGGCATCTGTTCCTTCATTCCCACATATCTTTAATCCAGCCGCTGTCACAATTATAATTATTCTTTATACAGCATGGGAGTATATAGGTTGTAATAGAACCTTAATAAAATTGATGCGAGCATGTGTTGGGGCAAGCAAGGAAACATAGAGAATTGGCCTTTATCAGACGTTTATTCGACAATACTAAAAATTCTTTTAAAGGGAAATTTATAACAGAATAAGGTTCTCCTTCATAATATCACTTAATACATGAGGAAACAGAAGCAGAGACAAAATATTCTGTCAAAGCAATTATTTCTAGGATCTTTCGGGAGGCACTCACGACTGTTGAAGAATACAGCGATGAAGGATTTCGTTGACAGGTGGCTACATCAGGTCATACTCAGCATCATCATGTCAGACTACAGGAACTTCCGCTAGACTCCGCGACAGAGCAATCGACTCTCTATATCGTCAGAGCTCCAGGGAACATCAAGCGAAATCTCTCGACCTTATTTCGTTTTTTTGGAGGGGCTGATATCCGTTTACCGGGGCCATTTTGGCCCGCCCTTTTTTCTCTTATTGGACAGTGGGCTGCCTTTCTCTTAGCAATTCCTGCCCCAATTGGTTCCTTATTTCACTGCTCATGTTCACAGTCTACCAAGTACCTCCCTACCAGAATTTTCGTTTGGGATACCATATTAACCATTATCTGAAAGTTTTATTGTGGGCCATAAAATAACGTCCCCATCTACTTTCAACATTTATAGTCTTTTGATCGCTATCAATGGCCACACGGACATTTTTTCTTTTAAGCCACCTTAGTGTTCCTTAAGTCTTTATTTATTTTTTGCCTCGGGAGTTGTTATAAGAGTTTTATTATTGACAGTCTCTCGACCACACACCGCGTTGAATTATAACATCCATTGCTTCTACAGAGTACATATAACTTTATCTCGCAATAAGCTTGTTTCTGCTATTCGTTGTAGTTTGAAAAAGTACTTAATAAATTCATTTGTAGAAACAAAGAAATCCAGGCGGTAGCAAGTATTTATTTTCTCTTGTATATTTACCATCTTGGAAGTGATTTCGAAGCCATACTAAGCCATTCTTTTAATTGGATGGTCATTTAATGATAAAATTAATTTACTCTTCAATTATGACATCCAAACAGTGTCACTTTGCAGTTAGTCAACGAACTTTCACAACCTGTTTCATAATAAAAGTCTCGATATCAATTACATTTAACTGGATTTGACGTAAACTTGGAATGAAAGTATGTAAGAGTTCTTTTGAAACTCAAGCTTACAGGAAATCCCTGATCTAGTTGCATTAAATAGAATTAATTACTTCCACATTCTTATTTTCAAACGGATGAAATGTGCGAATTAATTATTTTTCCAACAAGAAAATATACTGTTTCATTAAACGAAAGTTTGCTTCCCTCTTAGATCCCTTTACCGCATTATTTACAGAAGATCGAAAAGTACCGGGCTGGTATATAGAAAATTGCCTTAACAGCAAAATCAACTATGAATTTAGTGATCCTAACAGGTACTAAAACGGCTAGGGGAGAGAACGAATAAAGCCGTAAAGCCTATAAAATGGTGAACAGAGCCTAATAAAACCACTACAGTTAAAAAATAAAACATATGAAGTGAGTAAACGCTTTTACTGCGGCCTTTTTTCCGTCGTAAGAAATGCGTGGGGCGTAAAGAAACGTAACCTAAAGAAATGTGAGATAATCATGGTATGCACGATACATAAAATAAAACACATTTGTAAATAATAAAACACCTATTCTCTAATGAAGTAAACGCAATCGACTAAAATTGAATATCGTATTATAAATCTAAAATTGAATATACTAAAATTGAATATCGTGTCATGAGGGAATGGAAATAGAGATTTACTGGTGTTTTCCTAACTAATTCGACGAAAACATTGATCAACAATTGGAATATGTATTTACACTGTTAACTAAATCAGTGGTGCTCAAACGTTTTTCAACCCCAACCCATTTTATTCAGATAAAGAATCACTCGACTCCTATGAAAATGTTTTGGTAGTAGCAAATTTTTTTTTCAAAAATTAGGAAAATGTTAGCATAAATAGAAAAAATAAATTACCAAATATTGACGAACTATATTGACGAAATAAATGACCAAATATTAACGAAATAAATGAACTGCAGATTTTGGTATATATTTGCATTGCATAATAATAGTAAAAAACATCTTTCTTGCCTCTTGTACTTGTTTTAGGCAAATATAATACGATTAAATCTTCCTATTTAAATATTAATATGTATTTCTATTTCATTTAAGTAAAAATTAAGAAAATTTAAAATTATAAAAGAGCACGATTTCAAAATTATTAGCATATTTAAAGCAAATTTTTTAGTTAAATAATTCAGTATGATATAAATTTACTTTGAAATATCCGCGACCCCTCTAACTATTTTCGCTACCCACTAAGGGGTCGCGACCCATAGTTTGTGCACAACTGGCCTAAATGAACGATACCAGAAGAAAAACGCTCTATCTATATAACTATCCCGTGAAATTTATTACAATTTGGTTCGCGGATAAATGACATTTCAACATACAATCTCTTTTACAGATTTTTTTTATAAAAGCCTATAAAATTTAAAATAAAAATTATGGCAAACTGTTAGGAAAATATTAATGAAAATAAGGCTACGAAAAAAGTTTTGTAGATAGAAATTTAAATTTTCCGAAATTTAAATACAGTGGACGCTCGTTAATTCGAACTCAAAGGTTCTCAGAAAAAAGTTCGAATTATCCGAAGTTCGAATTATCCAATGTTAAGAGAAAATATATAACTTTAAATGTGTATCACTGAAGAAGAAACTCTCCTAGTATGTATAACCCCAGAAAATATATTATACTATGTTATCTAAAGTTAAACATATTAAAAAGCAATACAGACTTACCTTAATCATAAAATGAAGCAGAAGATATGCAGTATAAAGTAAACTTTTGTTAAAAATATGAATTACAGTTTAGGGAAAAACTGTAAAATGGATGTTTGGTTCTGTTTATGATGCCTACATTGTTCAGCCAGCTTCTCGATTTGAAGTAAACATTTCAATTCATTTTCAGAGGAAGGTTCCATCTGAATAACTGCTTTCAGAGTTTTAATAGAGTCCATTATGGCTTTGTCCATTATGGCCGCATTAAAAATATCTTTCTGCAGGTAAGTATAGAAAAGCCCTGGCAGTTTCCTACCGATATTAGTGCATACGTCTTCGTTTACATCAGAGCTTTGGCCACATACTGTTTGATAAGAAATATTTTGCCTTGACTTAAATCGAGAAAGCCATCCATTACTGCATTTAAAATCTTCAATACCCATTCGACTTGCCAATTCATCAGCCTTCGTCAGCACTAGGGGTCCATTTATCGGAAAATTTCGAGATCTAACATCCTGGAACCATAGCAGTAGAGCTTTTTCTAGAACTTCTTGGGACGCCTTTACCATGCGTTTCCTTCCTCTAGCAAATTTTGATTTTTCCCATGAATCTAAAATTGACTCCTTGTTTTTCAAATTAGTTGACAAGGCATTTTTAAAAATTCCATAGTCAGCTGCTAACTTTGTTTTACATTCGCCATTCTCTACCTTCTTTAAAATTTCTACCTTTGTCTCCAAAGTTAGGGTTTTGTATTTTCCACGTGTAGACATCCTGAATTTTTACACGTTCACACCACACAATGAGGAAGAAAAACTAGACCACATTAACTTGTCTGCACTGCAGTTATAACTGACGCAGCCTCCTAGAATCTGTAGTAAAGACTAGTTTTTCTGAAATTCTAAGAAAATCGATCCAAATAAAGGAAAATTGCTTTTTCCGTTTAGCACTAATAAGAAGGATAATAGCTACTAACGTTTAGCGGACATGCAATAGTCTAGGAATGCAGGCATGTGCCTCTTTACACAGAAAAGAAATTTTGACACACAAAATAATAAATACAGTGTGCATTTTCTCCATTAAACGAGGAAAAATAATTTTTTTTGTCAATTTTTTAGTTCGAATTAACCGAAGTGATAAAAATTTAGTTCGAATTAATGAGATATTTTTAACATTAACTCCAATACAAGTTTTTTGGGGCCTTTGGATTAGTTCGAATTAACCGAAAGTTCGAATTAACCGAGTTCGAATTAACGAGCGTCCACTGTAGTATGTGATTATTCGTGATATTAATACAAAGACCAATATTTCTAATTATCGAAGCCTTAAAAAAACAGTAGCAGCGAGTTCTACTCTTTCACCAAAGGAAAATCAGGATCTGGGAAAAAATATGGAACAGTGTCTAAACGTTTTCTAAAAACTCTAATAAATCTCTGTAAACAATATAAAGATACTATTACCTGAAAAACTATTTCCTGATAGACAAGGGTTAACAAAAAAGGAAAGAGCCTTTGGAAGATAAATGTTCGTCTGCAACATTACGTTGGAATGGGCAATAAACTGTACCTAGATAGACTCCAAACAGCTGCCACTCCTGTGGCAGCTGTTTGGAGTCTACAGCTGCCACAGGAAAGTGTGCGTCAAGACAAATTGTATATAGTCGATTTTATGAGAAAGGCTTACGATTTGTATAGTTTAACCTCACTTTGCAAGAGAGTGCGTCGAAACTGGCACCGAGTCCATAAGAATTAGAGCCAACAGCAAATGGCTTGTGTAATGTTTGATCCTTTTCGGCGTATTTTTATCTTGGGAGATGGAAGAGCCCGAAATCCCCCCCCCCCCTAGCATCAGTCTGTGCGATAATTTAAACCAGAGGTATCATGTTAAGAAGTATAACCCTAACACGTGCTCAAGTGACTTCCAAGGGATGCCACGATGAAATATTAGGGCCCTGCATAAAAACCCAACGTAATGGTGCATACACATTGGTACAGAGTTCTCTCCCCGACTCCTGTCATCACATTAGTCACGGTAACATTAAACACGGTAATTAGAACCACCCCCATTCCCGCACGCAAGATTTCTTACGGGTGTCTTCATGTGGTGTCTCCCCGCTCGACACCATTTGACCCGCTGACCCCACTCTCTTTCTTTGATGGACCGCCAGAGGAGGCGATCCAGCGCATAGTAGAGAGTACAGAGAGACATAAATCACTGGCAGATGCAGAGAACGCTGTACCAATCGGTATGCGCTATAAAGTTTTTCAGAGATGTATGTAGCTTTAACTTTGTTTTATGGATGATATTTCATTTACAGAGCTAAGCTAGTTGACAAGTTTCTCGAAAGTGCTTGATCATGGCAATTTAGGTTGTTGGGTTTAACCCCCTTTTCACCCCTCAAACAACAACAAAAACTACAAAAACGCTTTAGGTAGCCATTTTTCAAACTTTGCTTTTAGAAAATTATGCAAATACCTCGAAGCCTTACCACAATAGTTGACGTGAAAAAGAGCTCAAATGATCTAAGCAAAGCGGAATTTCGAGGTATAACAGTGAGTTTTGTGGTATTTTTTCATACTTAGAAAATTATGCAAATACCTCGAAGCCTTACCACAATAGTTGACGTGAAAAAGAGCTCAAATGATCTAAGCAAAGCGGAATTTCGAGGTATAACAGTGAGTTTTGTGGTATTTTTTCATACTTACCGTCATCAGTCTGTACAGTGCTGATATATACGTATTTTTTAAAATGTTAGTTTTATTTTACTATACTCCAAATTCTAAGATTAGTTCATTAAGGCTGCTGTGTACTAACCCTACTGGATTCGTTCACCTCAATGTTAACCTATGGAGAAAACATGTCTACTATTTACAGCTACATAAATGTTGATAATCCAATAAAAATGGTATTTTGAAAACGCCTGATTTTTTCTGCACCTTGCAACAAGATTCATTTTTAAAATTTCGTCCACCAGAGGAATTGAGGAGCCTTTAAAACACACTAGAACATATTCCCCCCCCCAATTAATTTAAATTTTAAAATATTATTTGCATTAAAAAAGCGAAAAATGGTGTAAAGTTTCTTTCCCTGTTATGGAGTACAATAAAAAAAAATCCTTGGACAAATTTTCTCCATAAGTTAACATTGAGGCGAGCAAATCCAATAGGGTTAGTACACAGCCTTAAGCAACAGTGTTAGCTTACTGTTTTTAGACCTTTGGCGAATTTTTTGGGCTAAATATGAAATCAATAAATTGAATCTATAAATATGTTTTGTAAGAAGTTATTACAGCTATTTTACTTGAGTTGATAGAGATTAAAAGGGCCTGAGTAATTTACAAGATCGTTGTGAAATATGGCGGTAATCTTCTAAAGTGCATTTTATTACACAGAAGTTATGTTAGGATTGAAACTCGAATTTGAATCTCGAATAAATTCTCTCGGGGACAGAAAATTCGATACACAGTAACTGTAAACACGTCGTTCGACTCCAATTAGCTTGCTCATAAATATGGATATGAAGTAACACTAATTGGGATTTTGAATGAAATGGTAAAAAATCTACTAAAATAAAAATATAATCTCAAAATTTTTAGTATAATGTTTTTAAATATGAAATTTATAAGCCGCCAAAATTTGAGGGAAATCTATTAATTTTAACAAACGCAGTTTTCGAATACAGAAACTTTTAAATTTCCAGCAAACGGAAAATCCCTCAAAATCTAGGTACGAGCTTGAAATGTTTTTCCGTTTAATGCTCCATATTAACCTTACTAATTCTTCCTTTTGTGTATCTCGTTCACTTTTACGCTTTTACCCTATAAATTTTTAAATTAATTTTTATTGGTCCTATCTTCAAGTAGTAGAAATTATTTATCCAATTTACCGATATTCCGTGAATCAAAGAGTGAAAAAAATTAACTTAAATACATATTGTCTGAAAGAAAGTTCAGTATGTTTCGTATATAATGGAGAATACCAGACGTTTTCCAATAAAACTCTTTTTAAATCAATGCATGAACATCATCTCAATCTCTAACTACACCCGTCCCTCGATTTACGCGACAGATACGTATCAAGCGAAACCGCGTAAATTGAATCTAAGGAAATTATAAGTTTGGGAAATAGGTAATGAACCCCCTAGAAAAGTGAATAAGATATTTTATTGTTTGACACTTCTTTTGTCAACTTAAGAGTAAAAATCATGAAGAGGAATCGAATGCGGATTTTATTTTAATTAAAATAATCTTATTTAAATTTTCTACACAATTATTTTTTAACGTAGGATTACATTCCTCCCTAACGGTCCTCCGGAAAGCAAAATTTCAGATGTCCTGCGTCGCGAGTTATAATTTTGGCAGCGCGCCAAACCAAATTTGTGTCGCTTGGGCAAGCAGTAAACAATTAAACAGAAAAATACCAAAATGCGTTAAATTTTGACATATATATATATATATACAAAAGTACATATATAAAGATACATATATACATAACACATACATACATATATACATATACAAGAGGCAAGCAACGATAAGTAATCCTACGTAAAATACCCGCGGTAGTTTCGTGAGAAGAGACTACCTGAAATTTTTTTCTTTAATATACAAAAAATGACTGATCTGTATTTTGTAAAATAAAGCACATGTTTGCTAACCGAATTCATAGCCTACCTATAAACTTATGCATGCATTATTGTAAAGTAGTGTTAACGGGAAATTCCGGTATGGGAAATTAAAAATCTCTCTCTTCTAAAAAAAAGTAACTCCTGCTGCCGCTGTCAAAAGCTTGTCACGCTATCTCCTCCGAAACCACTGGGGGTATGGGATCGAGAGCGATACCAATGGAGGCAGAAAATGGGGGGACCAAAGTTAGACATGTCTCATCTTCGTCGAACTTTAAGTTTTTTCATTTTTTATTGTATGTTATGTGGGGAAAATATTGACTTTTTCGTCTTCAGATTACGATAACTCGCCAAAAAATGATCGTAGAATTTTGATCTTCTTACAATCTATGACTAAAGACAGTTTTCTTTCAAACTAGATCTCATTTGTTGAAAAATATTTTAAAACAGACTAATATTTTCATCAAGAAATGAAACACAGTGTTTCAAGAAATATCGTCCCCTATGTGGATGTAATATCGATGCTCTTCGAGTTTTTATCTTACAAAGAAAATATTTACATCATCTGGAAGCTGAAAGCTTTCTTATTCATATAAACCTCATTTAAAGTCTATATCTTAAATTTTTGATTTTTAATTGAATTTTAAGCTGATAATTCAACAGTGATGAAACGCCTTTCGCATTACGGGTGACAACAGTAAATGGATGGAAGCTGTTACATTGCCCGATAATCACCCCTATGAACAGTATTTCGCTATTAGCCATAACAGAGGAGCGAGCGTAGCGAGCCTAGGGGCGAAGCCCCTAGTTAAAATAAAAATTAAACCGCGTTAAATCGAAATCGCGTAAATCGAGGGATGAGTGTACTTTACTTTTCGCAAATTACTTGGACTGTATATGTTTTCTGACTTTCCATGTTCATTTAAAATATGTAACAATGAAAAGTTCTATCTAGCCATTAAAGCTGCTGTGTACTAACTATATTAGATTCTATCACCTCAATGTTAATCTATGGAGAAAATGTGTGCAAGGATTGCCGACTGGGATTTAAAGATAAAAAAAAACTGTACTCCGTAATAGAGAAAGAAATTTTACACCTTGGGGTATTCTTCATTTAAAAAAATGCAAATAATATTTTAAAATTTAAATTAATAGGGGAAAAATCATGTATAGTGTGTTTTAAACACTCATCAATTCCTGTAGTGGGCGAAAATTATAAAAGGAATCGTGTTGCAAGGTGCAGAAAAGTTCAGGCTATCTGAAAACACCTTTTTTATTGGATTATCAGCATTTATGTAGCTGTAAATAGCAGACAAATTTTTTCCATAGATTAACATTGAGGTGAGCCAATCCAATAGGGTTAGTACACAGCAGCCTTAATGTCAAAAAACATTTCCTATTGAGTTGTGATGCAATAAATGGCTATACATTCTATTTCAGTTGAAATTAGTAGATTGATCGATATTCATGGAAATAATTTGGCTTGTATTTGCAGCAAAATGTACTGACTTTCGAAATTCCTAACAGGAAACAAATAAGAAGAAACACTTCTATAATTATCTTTTTTTCCCCGTACGTATGGTTGAACAAGGAAATTGTGAGTTAGGTTATTTCCGGATCGTTCCTCCCCCTCTGCGTACGGAAATTCGAAATGCAGTGAATATCTGCTGAATATTTTGATTTTATCAGTTAATCAATAAAACGGAAGGGATTTACGGCGCCTTTTCTTAGTTTCAGCCTTTACGCCATCGAGCTTAGTTGGAAGGAAAATACTTTTTTTTAAAGAGATTTCGGCAATTCATTCAGTATTTTCACGTGACTCTCAAATAACGTTAATATTAAGAAATGCATTAAAAGTTGCAGTAAATGTTGCAGTAAATGTAATAAGTATACGTTTATTATATTTCTCTTGCCTAGTGTTTGGAACGCGTATATTTAGTAAATGCTTTTTATGCCATTTTTGCTAAGATTTTAGCTTATTTTTTCTTTCATAACGAGGAACTTTTAAATACTTGGATTGGACCTGCCACAGTTATACAAGTTACTAGACCACATTCTGCAAAAGTCGAAATGGAAGATGGGAGTATCAGGGAACTCCACATAAATAAGCTCCAACCTTACATTCAAAGAATAAATCATGTTGGTATGGTTTTCGAAGTAGATGAAGATTTTGGGACAATTCACTATGCACCTGCTGACAAGAGGAATAAAAATGTTGAAGATATCAGAAAACACCTTCATAATATGAAAAGTACTAGTTTATCAGGGGAACAAACCTAGGAACTCTTTGATATTCTCCGGAAATATGTAGATATATTCAGTTCCAAGCCCAGACACGCCAAGGTTGAAGGACACTCTGTCAAAGTTACGGAGAAATGTTCACCAAAGAGACTCAAACCGTATAGGGTCCCTATTAGTTTACAAAAGGAAGTAGATCGGCAGATCAAAGAGTTATTAGATATGGGCCTCATTGAGCCAAGTGACAGTGAATGGGCTCATCCAGTAGTTTGTGTCGCTAAGAAGGATGGAAGCGTTAGGTTATGCATTGATTTTAGATTACTGAATAGTTTTACAGTCCCAGACGTTTACCCCATGAAAATAGCTAGATGTCTGTTGTTTGAGGTAGGACAAGCAACATTTATTACTGTAATCGACCTCACCAAGGGATATTGGCAAATCCCAATGAAGGAAGAATCCAATCCTTATACAGCATTTGTGACACATTCTGGCCATTACCAATGGAACGTGTTACCATCTGGAATGAAAAATGCTGGGAGTACGTTCCAGAAATCGATAGACAAGGCCCTAGCTTCTCATAAAGCATATTGTCGCGCATATATTGATGATGTGGCCATATTTTCTAAAACGTGGGCGGAACATCTAAATCTCATAGACAGCATTTTCAAGACACTAAGGGAAGTAAGTTTAACAGTAAACTTAGAAAAGTGTGAGTTTGGTAAAACTCAAGTGAAGTTCTTAGGACATTTGATTGGATCTGGTCAACATTCCCCAGATCCAGAGAAGGTTGAAGTTATAAAAAGATTAGCAAAGCCCACTACGGAGAAAGAAGTAAGAAGTTTACTTGGACTAGCTAGCTAATACCGTGATTATATACCACAATTTTCCCAAATTGTGTTATCTTTGACAAATTTGACTAAGAAAAGCGTGCCAACTACCATACCGTTGAGTACTGATGCTGACCAAACTTTTGCGAAACTCAAGGAGGAGTTGGTACAAATGCCCTCCTTACTTACTCCAGATCTTGATAAACCTTTCCAGTTATATACAGATGCATCGGCCACAGCAATCGGTGCATGTCTAGCTCAAAACGATGGACAAGGAAAGGATGTACCCATTGCATTCTTTAGTAAAAAGCTGAATTCGTGCCAAATGAAGTGGTCAGTCATTGAGATAGAAGCTTTTTGTGTCCTAGAGGCATTGAAAAAGTTTGATACTTGGATATTTGGTGCTGAAATACAAATAATTTCTGATCATAACTCATTGACTTATTTAACTCAAAGTGCCCCTCATGGTGCAAAGCTTTCTCGCTGGGCATTAGATCTACAACGTTATAATATGAGCGTTACCTATAGAAAGGGTAGTCGCCATGGTAATGCTGATGCCTTGTCTAGATTAAAATTTGATTCTTCTAATTAATTTTTAGAATTTATCTTTTCATGTATATACTTGATTTTAAATGGTGTGGTAATACAATATTACTATTGATTATGTTATTTGTTTAAAGTTCTATTGGAATATATATGTATTAATGTTTATAAATTTGTATGTATATTGTTTATATTAAGTGGGAGCTGCATAATGAAGAGCTCTCACCTTAATATCTTTTCTTGTGTGTGATAGAACAAATACTTGTTCCGAGTTTTATTTTCTTTAGCAACATCGACACTCATGTGACGGATGTACTTGCCCCGATGGGAGTTGTAAGAACTGGGAAGAGACAAACTCAACTCAACCTCTCGCTAGTGTAGGGGATATAGAAGGAGATGATGCGGCCATGTTGGCTGACGTGAGGAGCTGCATATGTTGTATTTTCGATTATTGTATATGTTGTGTAATGTGCTGCTTTAAAAAGAAATTAAAGTTTAGCAGCTAAAAAGAAAACGACCTTATTTTTTTATGTGTGTGTGTCTTCAAACGTCTCTCACCGCCTTTACCTATTTGTCCAACGATGAAGAATTTCTACTCCGTGGCTGCAGATAGCTGACGAGACAGGTCGGATGCTGTGCTCCGTCTACTTCTTTTGACAATTACTGCCAAATACCGGTCTTCATTCGGCGTTGTAACTCGGGGGCGACCTGTAGTGTAACGTCTACTGACATTTCCATCATCTTGAAATCGTTGCCAAAGCCTAGAGATGACACTTTGGGAAATTCCAAGTTCCTCGGATACTTCCATCTGAGTACTGCCACAATCCAGGCGGCCGATAATTCTACCACGTAAAAAAGCATCCACATGCGTCCTCTGTGTCATAACTTTTCGGTTATGGCACTGAGCGGCTTACAGAACGCTTGTGAACAATTTTACTTCTTTGCCACCATTCCTTATATACCACTCTCTTACACTATCGTTATTGTGACGTACTATCGGCGTCATCTGGTGGCTTCCTGTAATTTGTATTTTATTCTTGAAGATGTGTGTGATAATTCTACAGGTGAAATTTTTATTTTAGAGTTCGATTTCCGTGTGATTCTGAATTATCCTTAATTTATAGACATGAATGTATAAGAGTGGATCAAATGAAAACGAAAGAGGAGGCATAGAACGAAATGGCATAGTTCACTTCAAATGTAATCTCCAATACTACACAAGCACTTGTCACACTGCTTCACCAAGTGGTGATTACCCTGCTCATAGAAGTCCTTTGGCTGAGATCCGACCCAGTTACGAACTTTTGTCCATGATTTCGCAGTCCGAGTAAAAACGGCGACGCTTAAGTGCCTTTTTCAGCGGACCAAATATGTAAATGTCACTTGGCGATAGATTCGTGCTATATGGTGGGTGTTGCAACACTGTCTACGGAAACTTCGCGAATGTGCTCTATATAAGAGCGGCCACATGTGGCGGCGCGTTGTCATGCAGCAAAACCACTCCAGGAACTCAAGTAGAAGCGGTCCTCATGACTTTGCAATGTCAGCATGACTTTGCCACTACTCTGCCCCATCTTGGACTTCTTTGGCGGTGGGACTGAGATGTTTACACGTTGGCTTTGTCGTTTGCTCTCTGGTTCGAAGTGATGGCACCAAGATTCATCACCTGCCACAATTCTGTACAGGCAATCGTCCTCAGCATGATATATGAGAAGATGTTGTAAAGACAAACTGTTGCCAGACGATACTGTCAGCCGACCACCAGCACATATTACGTGCTTCTGCGCTACTACCAAGGGAAAGTCCATTTCCGCAATAGGGGTTGCTTTCCATACCTCCCTCTCTACCTCTACACAAATTTGCACCACATTCATACAAAAATAATCGAAATTATAACCACTATTCCGTTTTCATTTGACTCACCCTTATACATTAACAGTTGCTGTTAATGTAATAAAGTATAGATTTATTAGAATATTTCTCATGTAGAGTGTTTTGAACACGTATATTTAATTGAATGCTTACTATACCATTTCTTGTATGGCTATTTAACACATTTTTTTTATTGCTAAAGCTAATATTACTAAATGCTGTTCCGTTTTCCTGGGTTCGTTAGGATTGAATAAGAATCCCTTCAGAAAGTTCACACAAAATAAATTTATTATTTTGTAAATTTTTCAGGCGTATACATAAATTCAAACATAAAAGACGTAACAACTGTCTTCTATACAGCAGAAAATTCTAAAAACACAAATCGGGATACCAGAGCTTTCAATACAATACACACCAATTAACGCAGTTGCAACACATTCAATTCTCACTAGGAAATTGAACTGAGTTCCAATGCCAATGTCAGGTATATTTATAGATTGCCAAAGCGCCCTCTATAGGTCAGTCAGAGCTAGATATTTCTCGAAGCTTCCAGAAAGGTTTAGTCAGCAAGTTGGCGACCATTTGACGTAATATCGCGAAATCTGGCGAAATATCGCCAAATTTGGCGACCAAAATAAGTCACCAAATCCATCGCTAATTTGGATATAATTCTCCTATTTGTCTAGATTACCATAGATTACCATGTTGAATACATAGCTATAGGAGCTCTTCTATAGAAGCCATTTTAACGAAACAAAATGCAATATTTACAAAATTCGTAACAATGCATTAAAAGTTTCAGTAAGTGCATAAAGTATAGATTTGTTAGAATTTTTTAGAGTGTTTGGAACCTATATATTTAGTTTGAATACATGTTATGAAATTTCTTGTCTGCTTAGATTTTAGCATTACAATTACTATTTAGCATTACATTTATTATTTACAATTACGAAAGCTAATACTACGAAATGCATTAAAACATGGTCTGGGGTGCCATTTCTTTTGATAGCCGGACCACTTTAGTAGTAATTAGTGACACACTTACAGCACAGTGGTATGTAGACAACATTATGCGACCCGTTTTGTTGCCCGTCTTCTTACGTCACCCCAGACTTATAACAAAATGCCTGGGCGCATACGGCACGTGTTGCTATGAATTGTCTTCAAGCTTGCAGAACACTTTCTTGGCCACCTAGGTCGCCAGATCTCTTCCCCATAGAGCCCATTCGGGACATGATGGGAAGGCTATTGCAACTATCCCGGAATGTTGCCGATTTAACCCGACAGTTGGAGACAGTTTCGTAAGAAATCCCGCAGGACAACAACCGAGACTTTTCTCAGTGTTTGTCACGCCGGGTGACAGCTTGCACCCAGGCAAGAGTGTTACTAGGTCATTACTCCTCTCCAGAGCTTTATCTTGCGTTGAGTTTGTCAGGAAGAGAAATCCGCGCTGCAGCACAAAGAGGATTCCGGAAGCACAAAAATACCACGTGGAAGTCGTTTTCAAGACTTTATTATAACAAACGCTTACAGCGAACTGACTTCTCACGCCAGTAAAAAGGCAGACATGTCCTACTGACAAATCCTCACTGAACTTCTTTCTTTCGACTGTGACAGCCCTTCTCAAGTAGAGGTTCCCAGAAAATGTGTGCCTCCCGAAAACCGCCAACAAAACAAAGCCTGCCAAGAAAAGGTGGGCCAATATCTATACCCCTAGTGACTGGGACATAATAATAAGTGCTGACACAACCAAGATAGTAGCCCTTCTTCAAAAACCTCCACCAACCAGAGGGGGACATCTGAAAGATTAATGATGCCCCAAGACGGCATCAGATGTTACTGACCGGCGGCTATTTCGCATCCGGCCCACATCCGTGACAAAGACATTCCCGAAATGGAAGAGAGAGAGAGAGGGGGGGGGAGAGGGACTGGAAAGGCATATTCACCCTCTTTCTACAACAGGCAAAAGTCTTCACAACAAGAGGGGGACGAACGCCGTATTGACTTCCTCAATTTGTAACGATCAAACTCTAGAATAAACCATTCAATTGTTCTAAAATTAAATCTTTTTTTCCTGTACATGTTCTTTACAGCCACCAATTTTTGTCGCGATTGGACAACTCCTTCTTGGTGCGTCGATTTTTTTTGTTATAGAGTGTATTACAAAACGCATTAAAAGTTAAAGAAAATGTAAAAAGGATACATTTATTAGAATATTCCTCTTTTAGAATGTTTGGAACGTGTGTATTCAGTTGAATGCATATTGTGCCATTTCTTGCCTGTTTAGATTTTAGCACATTTGTTTCTAGAATTATATTAATTTCTTTTTGAATGCAAACTTTCAAGTAAAATTTAATTTTTATTTTTGTCATTTGATTCCACGTGCTGATGATGCAAATGAATGACTTTAAAATTCTTCCATAAAATATTTATAAGGCGTTTGAATCTAATAGGTATAAAAAACGTTAATACGAATAATTTCCCCATTATTTAAATTCATATATTAAAATTTTTAGACTTATATACATTTGACATTTACGCATTTAAAATGCATAAAACGTTTTATGCTGGAATAATATGTGGGAATGGGAATTATATAGGGGAATAAACATGGAAAGGTTGAAGGTGAGTTACGTATTTTTAAAAGTAAGGTGAATTAATGTGTTTATAAAAGTAGTCATTCCATTTGTTTACAGAGCTAATTCTGATTGGCTTGGACTAATGATATGTAAACTTCCTTGTACGTAAGATATGATTTTGTTTTAAATTTTGAAAACATTCAGCAGTCTAACGCTGCGTGGTTAATTAATTTTAAACAATGAAGACAAACATTTGTGAAAATTAAAACATAAGCAAATATTTAATATGAAAACTTATGCCAATCTAAAAAAACAATATTGTTCACCGTTTTACCAATAAACATACTTCATTGATGAATATTCCTTCATAGTTATCATTCTATAAACCTAATTTTCGTTTTTATGAACATGTTTTCGTTTCTCGATATGCATTTCTTCATACGAGTGTTGAATATCAGACTGCAACATATTGTTCCGTTTTCCTGGGTTCGATGGGATTGAATAAATTCTCTTCAGAAAATGCACACAAAATAAAATTATTATTCTGTAAATTCTTCAGGTACATACACAAATACTAACAGAAAACACTTAACAACTGTCTTCTATACAACAGAAAACTCTATAAACACAAGTCAGGATAACAGAGTCTTCAATATACGCCTAACGCACTTTCATACATTCAATACGCAGCAGGAAAGAATACTGACTTCCAGTCGATCCAATAGGATATCATTTCGGAGTGCCTAACTTTTAGTTGTAACTGACTTCCAGGTTCAGGTTCAGGTTCAGGTATTTCAACTTGTCGCAGATCCAAGGTCTGTGGGACTTCATATTCAAGTGTAACATTATGCATCAGAAATATATTTGCTCAGCAGGTAATTAAATATCGTAAATACGCCCTTATCAGTAAAAACATAATACAAGTAAAATAAGTAATAGTAAAATAAAAGCAAACGCCTGGAATCGCACCCGGGAGAAAAATAACTAGGCGTATGCGCATCTACTGGGCCAGAGTTGCCACAGTTATTTAAGAAAAATGAGGAAGATATTCGCACTAAGAATATAGTAAAGTTCTAGGGGGTTGGTAAAAATACAAGAGAGACGAGTATAAAAATAAGAATAAGTAAGCAAGATAGAAGAGACAGTGTTAGCTCTTAAGAAGACACGCCCGAGGGCGTTTGCGGTTAGCACGTTGGGAGTACTCATAGTCGGGAAACTCAGCTATAATTTCATTGCGAATGTTAGGAATATTATAAAAAAAAACTGACTGACTGACTTCCTATACCAATATCAGGTATATTTATAGACTTCCAAAGCTTGACCAAAAGGTGACTTATAGCCCTCTATAAGTCACCAGCTAGAAATCCCTAGACATTTCCAGAATGGTCTAGAAGGTTGGCGACCATTTGGTGCCATATCGCCAAATTTGGTGACCAAAATAAGTCACCAAATCCATCGCCAATTTGGCGATAACTCTTATATTTGGTGAGATTACCATAGACTCGTAAAATTTCTTAACAATATACTGTCATACCTCGGTACTCGTCGCATTTTTGAGCGAAAAATTGCTTTGGTACTGGACGTTTGCTCAGTATTCGTCCCACATGCTAAAAAATGTACGAGACCAGACAGCTTCCCCACGTCCTGCCTCTCCCCGAACTAAAAGAAATATCGAAATAGGTTCTAATTACAAAATTTTGTTCAAAAGTATCACCTTGACAAAGCCAAAACGTGGACTTGTTTAATGATCAAACAATGTCTCACTTCAGGGCACGCAGAACAATCTTGACAACCGAAATGGAGCGATTTTAGTGAAATGTTTATGAGCATGTATTTAATTGCAGAATCCAGATATATTTATATACCAGTAATTATATACCAAAATATTTATATACCAGTAAATACATATATTATATTTTATATTTAAAGTGAAATGGAAGACTTATGTTAAAAATTTAGTTTATTGTAGCAATTTAAAAATTTGTTAAATGTTTGATACTATTTGTCAAGTAGGTAGACTTTTCTAACAATATATTGAATTTATCTCTTCCAATTTTGATATGGTAACTTAAAATATATTAGTAGACAATAATGCAAAGTATTTTGCTTCTAGTTTAGAAAACAATTAAATTAAAAATTTGTTAGTGGAAAATTTCAAAAAATATAAAAATTTTAATTACATATTTTTTGTTATTTTCAATGTCACTACATCTAGAAGCAAAATACTTCATATTATTATCAAATTATATATTGTATGTTACCATATCAAATTTAGAAGAGATGAATTTAATAGACTTTTTGAAAAGTCTATTAAATTCGACAAATAGTACCTAATTGACAAATAGTATCAAACATTTATGAAATTTTCAAATTGCTACAATAAACTAAATTTTTAACACATTTCTTCCATTTCACTTTAAATATAAAATATAATGTATGTATTTACTGGTATATTAATATTTTGCATAAATCTGGATTCTACAATTAAATACATGCTCATAAATATTTTACTAAAATCGCTCCAGTTAGGTTTCGAGATGTTCTGTTTGTCCTTCAGAAGTAATTTGAAACGTAGGCAAAAGCAAGATTTTCTTGATAGGTATGTAGTGAAACTCCCTAAATCTGAGTCTACAACAAGGATCAGTGGTGTTAAGAGAGAGAACATTGAAAGAATCCTTTTTCAAGTGCCTGATGTTTCACTGGGAGGAGACACCGTTTCCAAGCAATAACCTTTCTCGTCATCTACTTCGTCACTCTCCCATTAGGCCATCAATTCCTTTCATTACAGGTTGAGTGAAGATACATTTTATTTTATCTAATTATTCTTTTAAATTATGTCTGTCAAGTCTAAAGATTTTGTATAAAAAATCAACCCCTTCAGTTTTTAAATTGCGCAGGAAGAAGTGAATTTTCTGATTTTCATGAAAGAATTAATTCAATTTAAATTACTATTTAGGGGAAAAATTTGTTCGGAACTCGCCGTGCCTTCTGGAACCAATAAAAGATGAATACCGAGATACCACTGTATTTACAAGAAGCAACTGAACCAACTTTTTCTATGGTTCAGGATGATTATGTAGCTAACTAATGACAAACATATTTCATTATTTCGTTGATATACCTATCCCGTTTGCATTATATGAGAAAATTGCTTTGGCTGTGTTTCATTCGTGCATTTCGTTGCTGTAGTACATTGCGTCGTTGGGTTGTGGTAGTACGTTGTATCATTATGATGACGTGTACATTAAATATCAGTGATATGGCGGTACATTGCATCATTGTGTTTTGGTAGTACATTGTTTCGTAGCGTTGTGATGCTTCAATGGATCGTTGGGATGTTGGAGAATATTGCGTCATTATGTTTAGATAGTACTTTACGTATTTGTGTTGAGGTAGTACATTGGCTGTGTTGAGGTAGAACGTTGTGTCGTTGTACTGTGACAGATGTTATGCGTTTGTATTGAGGAAGTGCGTTTTATCATTGTATTGTGACAATACATTGCGTTGTTCATTGTGTATGCACATTGAGTATTGTGTTGAGGGTAGTGCGTTACGTCGTTGTACTGATGTCGTACGTTGCATCATTGTGCTGTGGTAGTGCTTTGGTAATGTGATAATTCACTATGCCATTGTGCTGAGACAATACATTGCGACGTTGTGTTGTGGCAGTAAATTGCATCGTTGTGACCATAACTAATGGATACACTATGCTCATAACAACGCTCTTCCTTGATCCCGGTCGAATTTTAGCTTCTGAACTCCAGGCGACGTAGCAACGTTGAGACATTTCGACAACGTTGAGACGTTGACTTGAAATCTACTTCCAAAACAGCTGCACAGTTCACATTCTGTTAGTACTTAGAAATATCTGGCTGACTTTCAGGGTAACATAAACCACCTAATTTATGCGGTTATATTCTCTATAGGATAGAAAATGAAATGTTTAACCTTGTCGTCGGAGGAAGCAACATCAATCAATCACCCAGTTGTCATAATTAGCCAATACGAAACCCGTCAACATGAAGGCGAAAGACACCTTCATGTCCACGGCTAACGTTCGACTATAAGACTGCTCATCCTGACTGTGGAGATACGATGTACTTCTTCGGCGTATAGCAGCACAGTCTCTTCAAGCCACCAAAATTTTACCATCTGCCCTCCTTCAAACTATTCATTTGACTATCGGGATGTTGCTTTACTGTCTTAGTCATTATACTCTTTTGTCCTTCCGTTTTGAATCCCTTGCAAGTCAAAAAGTTCATTTTACCAGTGCTAAGTTGCTACAACTGTTTCACTCCAAGGAGCAGTTCCTTGTTTTTATCCCAAAGCACCCAAGCTTGACTGATCAGGGTTATATAATTTTAACATCTCCGGATAGCCTGGGAGTAAGTTTCTTTACTCTTAGGCACAGAAATGTTTTTTGAAGCATAACGTATTATATCATAGTACACCTCCATTAGAAATATATCAGTTTACAAGATAAAGGAGGATTCAAATTAAAGGTTTTACATATTGTCAGATGGTGGGATAATATATGATGAGGGGTTATAAAGTATTCCATATCAAGAATTCGTACGAAATAAAAAAGAATTTATGACGGCTTTTTAATAATTTCTTCAAGAATTGTTAAAAATAGTCGTAAAAGACGTTACAGGTGCAACTGTCGATATTCAACAGGATTTATACAGTTTTGTGACTGTAATCTTGGGTTCTTCTCTAGGACTGCAGCATCAACAAGCGATGTAACAGAAAATGGCGAGGGGGGGCCCGTTGTTGATATTTAGAGAAGTTTCGGAGAATGCTACAGCATCACCATTGCAGATTTTCAGAGCTATATTTCTGTAGAATGTGTCATTAAACAGTTTAAACTTGGTATTACTCTTTCAACTTTACGACCAATCTGTAAAGGGAATTTGGTTCCCATTCTGCAAGCGGAATGGAGAATAATTGCAACAGATATTTCTTAATGATTTTTTTAATCATCATCTACATGTAACGTAAATTGGTATAAAAGTTTAAGAATAACTGTGATATTAAAAATAATGTATTTGCCTATGACACGTATGTGCTGAAAATGTTAAACATGAAAAGTTAGAGTAATACAGTTTATTATAAATATTTTTCTCGATGAAATTGATGATTCTGCGACTATGGTTTTAACTTAAAATATTTAAAAAAAGGGAAAGATTTAATTTTGAGTGTATGATTGATAAAAACAATGTTTTATTTTCCCGATATGTTTATTTTGATCTAAATTTATCGTTTACTTGAAAATCATTAACGAGCTGTTTAAAGATAATTTTAATATATATTGTTTCAATTATTATATATATTTTAATTATTATAAATTATTAATTAATTATTATTAAACAGGAAAATTTTTAATTTTGTGTATGATTGATAAAAATGTTTTATATTCCCGATATGTTTATTTTCATCTAAATTTATCATTTACTTAAAAATTATTAATAAGATGTTTAAAGATAATTTTAATATATATTATTTTTATTATTATAAATTGTTAATAAATAATTATGGATATTATTATATGTATGTATTATATATATTTAAATTATTTTTTATAAGTTTAATTCATCAGCAATAAGAGTTAAAGTAATTGTACTTTCCAAATAAATTAGGATATTTAACAGATTAACGTTTTAAATGCCTTTTTGTATAAAGTTCTTGATACGAAAGTTCAGTTCTCTCCTTTGAATCTGAAAGCTATGCAAGCAAAAAAAAAATCTCAGGATTATTTAAACTTTAATCTAAGAGTAACACAATTGATTGTTTCAACCATCTTACTTGGTAACAAATAAATGGAAACGAATTGCATTAAATAACACTTTTCAACTTAATTTGTGAAAACAAAAAGTGTAAAATAAGGTTTATTTCCTGAGAGAGGAGAACATCCCATTCCCACAATGTTTAAAGAATTTCGAAACATTGTTAAGGTAAGTAGAATAATAGGATTATATGTATCAGCTGGTTTGTAAAATGTGAGCAACAGAGGTCAAATAACTCAAACTCAGTTTGAATTCAAGCTCTTAGCTTCCTTTGTCTATTTTGTTAAAAATGTTTAAGAGAATAAAATGGGATTGCTGATAGGATTTCAGTTTTGTAGTTTTGAAGTTAGTAATCCAAGTAAAAGCATTCTTTTCCCTTTTGCTTCCACTTTATTTAAAGGTCTTCCAACATTTTTATATCGGTTTATTATTCAATGAACTGCACTTAATGGCCTGTTAGATATTTCACCCCATTTTCGAAGTCTGTTTCCATATTTTTAATGCAAAATAATCACTATATCTTGCCCTGAGATGTCTGATTGACTCAATTAAAACAATTTATTCCAGACTGTTTTAATCACAAATTAAAATAATGCTCTACCCAAATCTGAAGAAGACTATGTTATTTTTTGAGTGCTCAGACGAAACGATGAGTTTAGTATAATTCCAAAGATTACGTCAACCCGCCGCTAGGAATACAACAACGTAAGATTGAAGACGTTGGTCGCTGCGCGAGATCGTCGCTGCGCGTGATTTAGGATCAACGGAACTACTAGTACTAGCGCCATATGGCACTAGACTAGAACCCCGACCCATTACATCTCTTGGCGTGGGTGTAACCCAGTTACTAGCCGGACAACGTGGAGGTGGAAGCAACAGATGGCGGAACAGCACTACAACTCCCATGTAGGATACAACTCCCCCAGAAGAATCGCAGTTACTCAATCCATTATCTACAACCCTATGAACTTCTACTCTAAGAATTTTGGTGCCTGGGAATAAGCTACACTGCCCCTACGCAGGAACCCGGCCACGAAACACCTAACGCGTAAGCAGTGATTGAACTGGTGACTAGTCGCGCAGCCGAGGGTTCGTATGTTCCATCAATTAGTATGGATCTGGGCACTGGACAAGTAGCATAAACTACCTACCGTAAAAGAATGAACCCCAGACCCCAACGAGTTTAGTATAAGTGTGTCAGTTCGAAACCATTATTGTAAAAAATATTTTCCATCATTTGCTATCTCTCAGAATTTATGCCTGATGGCGAATATATTTTACTAAAAATATTCGCCAGTCTGTTTTTAATCAAATTGCACAAAATGAAATTTGATTCCATTACGAATACTTTTAACGCATCTCGGTATATGTGAAACTAACATTCCGGTATTGGAGTTTCACTGTATATACTCGTGTTATGAAATTAAAATCAATACACCACATCTTTTATTAAACAGCAATTTAAATATTGACAGAACCACCTCCACAGTTACTGCGTATTATATATATCATCATTTAACGTCTCATTCTAGTCTGGACTCTGAAGCGATGGTCAATAACGGGGAAATGACGGTTAGTAGAAGAATTCGCGCTCGTTCCATAGACAGTCATAAAATACAGTTCCTGACCTTGGGTAGCTGTAAAAGCGAAAACAAAATTGCTAACAATCCCAATAACGATGCAGAAAAGGCTTTTTCTTAGAAGCCAAAGAAAACAGAAGATAATGTAAATTTAAACCAGCAATGGGGAAAAGAGTGGAACCGCCGTTAAATTATATATATATATATATATATATATATATATATACAGAGGCTGTTCACACATTTTTTAGACGATGTATATTGTATTCACAAAACTAAATTACATAAAATTCTTGTGTTTTAAATGTTCTATTTGACATCCCTTATTCTGAACTATCTTTTGACACCGCAATTTCCAGGATAATAATGCCTTTTGAAGTGTCAAAATAGGTATTCTATCCCATTCCTCCTGAACAGCTTTCCAGAGTCCTGTAAGGGTTTTGGGACGACGTTTGGATAATGCAGATTTTAAAAGTCCGAAAGCACAAAAATCCATAGGTGATACATCGGGAGATTTAGTAGGGATATCAGTGAAGGGTATGGCCTTGATACCAGTTTTTTTGTTCCATTTCTTTTAGGAAATTTACAATAGATTTTGATGTGTGACTGCTAGCTTTGTCCTGATGGAGACTCACAGATTGATGGCACTGTGGGTAAAGCGATGGTATTTCATTCAGAAAAATTGGCGATAAAATATGTTCCTGATAGTATCTGGAGTTAATCTTGACATTTTTTTCCACTCTCTTTCTTTTTAACTTGCCATAATAAGAAAAACCAGCAACAATCATGAAACCCTTAGAAAAACTTTCTTTCGATTCTTTGAACCATGTACTTAAATTTTTTTCTCCCCTTTTATGATAATAAATGGCTCTTTTTTTGTTGCAGTCATTTAAATACACCCATGATTCATCTATTGTGACAATTGTTTTCCATTTTTCTTTGGATAAGTGTTTCTCATATAGAATTCTGCAGCGTGCCCTGCGTTCAGCGATATGATTTGGAAGAAGACGATGCACATTGTACCTTTGCAACGTACCTTTGCAATAGTATAAGATGTCCGTTTTTTCCTTGGATACTTGTTTGAAATTTTTGTCCCACTTGAGGCTCCAATTTGACGTTTTTTTCCTTTCTTGTTGACGATATTACCTATCGACGCTTCAGATATCACAAAACCATGACTCTCACATCGTTTTTGGATAAGGGAGTATACATATTTCTCTTCAGAAAGAGCATAAATGTAGCCTTCGAACCACTGCTTTGTTAAAAACGCCATTTTGAAAAAAAACAAATATTTTAAGCCGCAGAAGATAATTTTGACTTTTAAAAACATAGTACAATTGCAATTATTTCTTTTGCACCAAACGATCTTTTATTACCGCTTACCAAAATCGTCTAAAAAATGTGCGAACAACCTCTGTATATATATATAAAGTGAAACATCTCTAGTCTGCCACCCCTCAAATCTTACTAGAAAAACAGTGTCCTTGACGAACACTTTTTTCGGAACCATGACCAGCCGCCATAAAGAAGTTCCACAATATATATATATATATATATATATATATATATATATATATATAATATATATATATGTGTGTGTGTGTGTGTGTGTACAACCTTTGTCCAGAAAGTTCGGTGAATGTGTCTACAGTTACAATGGATTGATGTCTTACATGAAACAGCTGTTGCTGTCCTTCGATGTAATCCCCGTAGGTTGTAATGCACATCTGGGAACGGCTGTACAAATCTTGGAAACTCCTGGCAGAGTCGTCTTTAGGTATGTGCTGCAGCTGGGTCGTAGCATTGCGTTGGATGTCCGAAAGGTCCGAAAACCTGTGGCCCGTCAGGGCTTATTTCAATTTGGGGAACAAGAAAAAGTCCGGGGAAGACAAGTCTGGGGAGTAGGGTGGGCGATTCAGGGGCACAACTCGCCTGTTGGCCAGGAGCGGCTGCACCAGAAAGGCAGTATGTGGCCGGGCATAGCCATGAAGCAGGGTCCAGTTGCCTTGCTTGGCTTCCTGGGCGTCTACCCGATTGATCCGTTGTAGATGTTTCAGTATATCCACGTACTGAGTGGCATTTAACGTGGTGCCCTCATGGTGGATATCTTCCATCTGAGGGTCTCATCCATAGAGACCCTCAGAGTCGAAGAACACCACGAGCATTGTCTTTATGCGGGATTTCTCACTTCGCACCTTCTTGATTATCGGCTACTCTAGACCCCGCCACTCCATACTCTGAAATTTTAAGGTCGGGGTCGTACTTCAGGCACCAGGTCTCGTCACCCGTGACAATGGTTTTCAGGAAATTTGGGTTTCGATCCGCCATGTCGATGAAGTCTCATCAGGTATGAAGTCGAATTGGGATTTGTTCCGGCGTCAAAGTGTGGGGCACAAGTCGGGAGTAAAGCTTGCGTTTACCCGAATCCAGGGTCAGTATGAGGTCCGCTATCATTCGCACTGTCACACGACGATCCTTGGCCAACAATTCCTTCACTTTCTATAAATTGTCAGGGGTGCGTTCAGTTGCAGGCCAATCACGGAGGGGGAGACTTCAATGATGACCCACCTCTTTCGGAAGCATTTAAACCATCCATACACGCACTTCAAGGTGACAGAACGTTCTTTGTAAACTTCTAGCAGCATTTCACGAGTCTCTTTCGCTGATTTTCCAAGTCTGAACCAAAAGAGCATATTCGTTCGCTGATCTATTTTGAATTTCGATCGAGCGCACAACACCTTCACTCTACAATGAACTGTTCCCACACGATAAGCTAATTCGCAGCGCCGCCGCTCAGAAACTGGTTCAGACCAGTCTTAACCTGTCCGGCATGGTACGCGCCGGTTGCAAACTCTTACGACCGTGAGCACTATGACGCCATTCACCGAACTTTCCGGACAAAGGTTTTATATATATATATATATATATATATATATATATATATATATATATATATATATATATATATATTTATTTATTTATATATATACACTGAAGAGCCAAAAAAATCTGGTACACCTAACTATATCGTGTAGGGCGCTCACGAGCACGCATAAGTGCCGGAACACGACGTGACATGGACTCGACTAATGTCTTAAGGTATCCTGGAGGCAATCTACACCATAAATCCTGCAGAGCAGTCCATAAATCCATAGGAGTACGAGGGGGTGGAGATCTCGTCTGAACAGCACGTGGCAAGGTAGCCCAAATATGCTCAATAATGTTAATGTCTGGGGATTTTAATTGACAATTCATGTGTCTAAAGTTAGAAGAGTGATCCTGGAGCCACTCGGTAGCAGTTTTCGACGTGGGGGGCGGAGGGTTTCGCATTGTCCTTCTGGAATTCTCCAAGTCCGTCGGGATGCACATTGGACATGAATGGGTGTAGATGAACGGACAGGATGCTTATGTACCTCTCACCTGTCCGAGTCGTCTCTAGACGTATCAGGAGCCCCATATAATGCCAACTGCACACGTCTAATGCCATCCCAGAGGCTTTACCAGCTTAAATAGTCCCCTTTTGACATGTGCGGTCCATAGATTCATGAGGTTGTCTCCATACCCGTACACGTCCATCCGCCCGATACAATTAGAAACGAGACTAGTCGGACCAGGCATCAATAGTCCAATGTAGGTGTTGGCGAGCCTAGACGAGGCGTAAAGCTTTGTACCATGCAGTCACCAACGGTACACGGACGGGCCTGAAGCTCCGAAAGCCCATATCAATGACGATCTGTTGAATAGTTCGCACGCTGACATTTATTGATGCCCCATCATTGAAATCCACAGCAATTTGAGGTAGTGTTGCACGTCTATCTCGTTTAAGGATTCTCATCAGTCCTCGACGGTCTAGTTTTTTGATGATCTTTTTCCAGCCGCACCGCTGTCGGAGATTTGATGTTTTACTGGATACCCGATATTCATGGTACACTCGTGAAATGGTCGTGCGTGAAAATCCAAACTGCATCGCTACCTCGGAGATGCTATATCCCGTCTCTCGTGCGCCGACGATAACACCACGTTCAAAATCACATAAATTGTTATAACGTGCCATTGTAGCAGCTGGAACCTATCTAACAGCTTCGCCAGACACCTGTTGTCTTATATAGGTGCTGCCGACCGCATCGCGCTACGCTGATTGGTTGCATATCTCCGATACTTGCATACCTGAAACCAGGTTTTTTTGTTCTTCAGTGTATATACAGTCAAACCTCCATATATCGAACTTCCCCATATTGAAATTTTCTATATATCGAACTCTTAGCAAATCTCCATGTTCATTACATAGAAAAACTGTTTCTATATATCGAAAAAATCTCTATATATCGAAATTATTTTCAAGACATATTGAGAGATTTTATTCCACTTTAGAAAAAAATCTCCTAATTTTTGGAGTTAGAAACAATACGTTGTGGACTTCAAATCGCGGAAAATGTCCCTGATGAAGTTTTTAGTGGACTGAATAAATACGAATATTTCTTTGATGAACTTTTGGCAAAACTGGCTGTTCAGCAAGATATTCGTAGTTTTTTTTAAAGAATGTAACTGTGATCATTGTAATCACTGTCTGGATTATGTTTTTTAAAGGTATGTAGCACTAAAAAAGTCTGTCATATTAATTAAATTTTAGTTATTAACTTTCATTTAATGTGATTCGCATATAAATTAAAAATGGAGTCTCGTATACGAAAATTAGCTTAAATTTCAATGTTTTAGGAGAATTATGATAAAACTAATATCAATTCTATATATCGAAATTTCTATATATCGAATTTTTTTCCGGCAATTTGCTTCTTCGATATATGGAGGTTCGACTGTATATACAGGGTGATTCCTAATTCATGGTACAAACTTTTAGGGTTGGTACAGTACACTGTAACAATCATTTATTGTATAGGAATGTTCTTAGCAGTTTCTTTGAGCATGTACATCATTTTAACTACTGTAAATAAAATGTTTTCTGAAGTATCTCCTCTTATTCTTGTGTTAATTCTTTAAATGTGACAGTGGAAAACTACCTTTTAACTTCTCACTTCTTGCGTTCCGACCATACATTCTATGACGAATATTGCCCGTTTAGCTGCGTTCTATTCCCCCGTAAAGTTTTGCCCACTTTTTCAGATTCACCCTGTTTATATATATATATATATATATATATATATATATATATATATATATATATATACACTGCTGGCCACTGTAAATGCAACACCCTGAAGGAAACATGCAAATAACATAAAATTTACAACATGCATTAGCGGAGGTGAGATATGCAAATGATTAGAATTTCAGCGCAGACGCACATCACGCGCGCCTGTGGCGCCACTTCAAAGCGCTATTTAAGGCTTGGAGATTTTGACGATTTCAAGTTCGGCAATTGTGTTTTTCTTGTGGTTTTTCAAAAAAAACGATCAATTATGCCTCGTCGAAAACAGCGATCATCTTTTGATCAAGTATCCGAGTTCGACAGAGGAAGGATAGTGGCCTACCGAGATTGTGGATTATCTTTCTGGGAAATCAGTAGTCGTGTTGGACGAAACCAAACAACTGTAATGCGGATATGTGATCGTTGGATGCAGGAGGGTACGACGGACCGGCGTGTTCGATCGCATCCACCTCAGCGCACCACTTCGCGTGATGACAGGCAAATTATGCGCATGGCAGTGACGGATCGCTCAGTCACATCACGAACCATAGCATAGCACATGCAATCTGTAACGCATCATCCAGTGTCTGCGCGTACCATTCGACGCCGTTTACAGCAGAGTGGTCTGTCCGCAAGACGTCCATTGCTTTGTCTACCCTTGACGCAGAACCACAGACGTCTCCGCCGCCTGTAACATAAATTAATTATCCGACTCCGAGTCCTTTACGAAACACTGACATTTATTTACAATTAAACTCACAGCACAGTTACAGAAATCTTACAATTATTTACGGCCTTTCATTTAAGCCGCCCAGAATATTCCACTCGACTGGTCGAGCCACCACATGGTTCTGAGACGCGCAAATCGGATCTCAACGCGACAACAAGTTACTTTCGTTTTAACACGTGACATAAACATATAGTATTTTCCCTCCCGTAGGAGAGTAAAACCAAACTTCCCCGTTTATAGGGACCAACAGTTGCAGACGGAGTTTTGAGTCGTAACATCCTCCGCCCCCAATAAAGACATTCATTATTTCTTACAACATAATAAGTACAACATAATAAATCAAAAAATTTTACACTCAATTATTACAAAATTAATAAAGAACAATATTAATACTACCAAAAAATAAAACACTTATTAAATTAAACAAACAATATAACTTGATAGCTGTCTGGTAAATCACAACCTCAGTATTAAAGTTGGATCACGGCTTACCTATCTCCATCTGATGCAGAAGCTTAATCGGTCGTTTGATTTGACCTGTAGCTGTTTTCAGCGTGACAGCTCTTACCTGATTGTCTCTGCCAAAATGCAATTCAGTTACTCTTCCCATTCTCCACATTTGCCGTGGCATCTTATCATCTGCTATCAAGACTACGTCACCTACATTAAATTGACAAGTTACATTAACTGGTTTTATAAAATTTACATTTCTTAACTGTAAAAGGTACTCTCCCTTCCATCGTTTCCAAAACTGATTTAAAAGCTTTTCACGGTATAAATATCTCTTAATTAACACTTTATGAGTACTGGATACACTTCCAGAAATTGATTTGCCAATATGGGGAGGTAAGGCAGTTATTCTGGCTCCAATGAGGAAATGAGCTGGAGTGAGAGGGGATGGTTCTGTAGGTTCGTTATAGACATAAGTAAGAGGTCTAGAGTTCAAAATGGATTCAATCTCTGCAAGTATTGTTTGCAGTTCTTCAAAAGTTACCAAAGCCCTCCCAAGAATTTTCCTCAAAACAACCTTTGTCATACGAACCATCCGCTCCCAATATCCGCCCCACCAAGCGGCCTTTTCTACTATGTACTGCCACGTAATCCCCTTTTTTCCAAAATAATTTTGTATGTCTAAGTCCTTTATGTTCGTATACAATTTCTTGAGTTCGGTGTCTGCACCTTTGAAAGTCAAGGCATTGTCCGAGTTAATAATTCGACAAACACCTCTCCTTGAAACAAATCGTCTAAACGCTAGTAGGAAATGTTCACTACTTAAGCTGGACACAACTTCCAAATGAACAGCTCGAGTGACGGCGCAGGTAAATAATGCGATGTAATTTTTGCAATTGTCCTTTGTATATAAGGGTCCTGCAAAGTCTATTGCAGTGACTTCAAAAGGTTGGGATTCCCGAGTTCTGGTTGCAGGAAGTGGAGCTACTACCTGCCTTCCTTGTTTAGCCTTGAATCGTCTGCATCGTAAACACTTGTTTAAACAGGACTTTACAACTTGCCTGCCACGAATTATCCAAAATCGTTCTCTGAGCTGTGTGAGAGTGTCAGAAACACCAGAATGAAGCACGTTCTTATGCTCTCTCATTATCAAAAGCTCAGTAAATTTAGTCTTGCTCGGGAGAATTATTGGATGTTTAGATTGAACATCTAAATCAGAACTCTGCAGTCTTCCCTTTAATACTATTAACCCATCAGTGGTCAAAATTGGATCTAAACCATATAGCTTAGAGTCAGAATCAATTGCGGTTTTCGTTTTTAATTGGTTATACTCTTTACCGAAGTTATTTCGTTGCACGATTCGAAGCCAATAGTTCTCTGCGATAGAGAGTTCTTGCGCTGTTAAAGCACCCGTAGATTTTATACATTTTGGTTTAGAATTGTTCACAAACCTCATGATATATGCACTTATTCTTATGACCTTTCCTAGGTCACTATACTTGTGAAGGTCCAATAGTGGTTCAACAGTTTCGAAGTTTACATGAAACGCAACGACCTTTCGCTTCTCTTCCTCAACACCTTCAGTATCTGAACTGACCCTCGTCGTTGTTACCTCACTTGGAATATTTAACTCTGCAAGCCAAGGTGGTCCTGAAATCCAAGCCTTATCATTGATTAGAGCTTGTGCTCTTATTCCTCTAGTGAGCTTATCGGCGGGATTGAATTTTCCATTGCAGAATTGCCATCTCGATGGATCAGTCCTTTCCTTTATCTCTACCACGCGATTTCTCACAAATATCTTCCAGTTATCTGCAACGCCTTTTATCCAATGAATACAAATCTGGGAGTCAGTCCAGTAAAATATATTCCTTGGTTCTACCATAGGAAAGGTAGACTGTAAATATGACCCCAGTCTTGCTGATAGTAGGGTCCCCATTAACTCGAGTCTTGGTAGTGTCATCTTCTTCAATGGGGCTAAACGAGACTTCGATATTATGAAACACGTTACGTATCTATTTAACTTTCTCATTCTAAAGTATGCTACCGATCCATAGCATTTGGGACTGGCATCTGAGAATATGTGTATTTCAACAGAATCCCAGCAAATTTCACTGAAATATAATCTGGGTATCTCAAAGAATTTCAACTTCTCAACGTCGTTCAGCCACTCGAGAAATTCTGCTTCAATTTCACTAGGAACACCTTCATCCCATTGAAGGCCTCTTTCCCACAACATTTGGACTATTATCTTGAGTCGTACTGAAAAGGGGTTCATTATACCCATAGGGTCAAATAACATTCCACAAGCTGCTAAAATATTACGTTTCGTTATCGGCTTATCTCCTTTCAATTTCTTAAACTGACTAGTGTCAATTCTCAATTTGTCATTTACATTGTCCCAAACAATACCCAAAATTTTCAATGGTACGCCAGACTCTTCCGAAATTTCACGACAGTCGATGCCATTCTCCCTCCATAGTTCATTGAGCTCTAGGGAATTTGATATCCATCTACGAAGATTCATACTGGCTTGATCAAGAATAAATATCGTTTCCTTACTCAGTTTTAGAACATGGTCGATATCCGTAGATCCTGATATTAAGTCGTCGACATATAACTCTTTTAACATGTCGCAAGATTCGCTGTGGGATTCTTCATATTTCTTTAAGTGAAGCCGCACTGTCGCAGTTAGTAAAAACGGTGAACACTTTACCCCAA
This sequence comes from Dolomedes plantarius, assembly GCA_907164885.2. Lineage (NCBI taxonomy): Eukaryota > Metazoa > Arthropoda > Arachnida > Araneae > Dolomedidae > Dolomedes > Dolomedes plantarius. Next base: position 93,291,231 of record OU015502.1, read on the forward strand.
AAGGAACTCTTGCAATCTGCAACACTTGGAAATTTGTAGGATCGAAATGGAGATTTGGCCCCTGCCCATTAATCCACAGGAACTTTAAAAAATCTCTATCCCCCTCGGCAATTCCTACTTCAAGAAACGCGCGCTGAATGTCGGCGCAAAAAGCGATTGGATTTAATCTGAACTTCAAAATGATTTTCAATAAGTCGGGATTCAAATTGGGCCCGCTATCCAAACAATCGTTTAGAGATAATTTATCCTTACCCTTAGAAGATGCATCGAAAACTATCCTGACTTTTGTAGTGTCCTTTTGCTCGCGCACTACTGCGTGATGTGGCATGAAGTATCCTGTATTGACGGTTTTCCTTAAATCTACCGTTACTGGTTCCACAATACCTTCTTTTAAGTGTTCATTAATTATTTCACTATATCTCAAACCTAATTCCCGATTCCTTTCAAATGCTCTGCTCAAACTGTACAAACGACGCCTAGCGTTTTCATAGTTACTCTCTAAATTTTTATCCTTTTCTTTCCATAATAACCGAGTTTCATATCGTTTGTTTTTGTACGTAGTATTTTGCTCAAATGAATCTAAAATTTCCTTATCAGATCGAGAAATTTCCTTATCTGGACTTATCCCAATTGTTTCCAGTTCCCAAAAATGCTTAACTCTTTCATAGTCCAATTCTTCATTCGCAACGGTCAAATGGTTAGCATGCACCTCCTGACAATTATATCCTTCATCCCTTCCCTGTATCACGAAGCCAAAAATGGTGTCTGTTGCCACTAGTCTTTTAGAAATTTTTATATTTGTTTCACCCAAAATTTCCCCAATACAATCTGACCCGATTAAAATTTGTATACTTCTGGATGTACCCTGATCTGCCAACTCGATACCCTTTTCCAAAGCCATATTCCGAATCCATTTAGAAGGAATTTCAATTTGTCCTAATGTAATCGAATCAATAACTACTGCGTTAATTTTGATTTTCCGCTTTGGATCACTTACATTACACAATTCCAGTTCAACGATATCATAAATTTTCTTCTCAGCTCGACTGCCTCCGAAAGTGTAAATAACAAGAGCTTCTCTACTTATGGCCTTTAACCCCAACAGTTCGCAAACATCCCTAATCACGAATGTTTTGGTGCTTCCACCGTCTATCATGCAATGAACCATCTGCGTTTTATTTAAAGGACTTGTTCTGACAGCGGCGGTGAATGTTTGTAATAAGACTGATTCATGCGGTGCCGCCCGCTTCGATGGATTTTTATCACAAACTAAGCTAAGTGAACTTTCTAACTGTGATGGAATTTCTTTCACGTTTGCTTTAAATTCATTTCTCTCAACACTGCAAATCAGCGAGTTGTGGTCTAAAGAATTGCAGTTTCTGCATTTCTGATCCCTTTTACAAAATTTCCTCAAGTGGTTCTGGAAACAAATAAAGCACAATCCCTTGGCCATTAACGCTTTTCTCCTATTATTAACATCCAATAAACAATCATGCGTCATGTGCGAATTGGCAGAACAAAATATACATTGATTTCCCGTATTCTGTCTAAATGGAAAATTATTTCGGTATTGGTTAAAAGTTCTTGTATTACTACTAGAATATTTATTAAACGATGGTAAATTTTCTTCAACCTTAGTAGCTAAAACTGCGGCTGTTGATCTAGATTTAGAATACTCATTTCTCTTAACAGTTAACTGATGTTTATTTTGATAATTTTGATTCACCTTATTTCGATAAGGATCATTTACATTTGTATAGTGTGGGTTTGGGTTTGCCAATATTATAGACGTTTCTCTTATTTCCAATTCCTTCCGTATGTATTCTATTAATTTTGAAATATCAAACAATTCGTTTGATTTACAGGTCCTATTATAGTTCAAATTCAACTCCTCGGGTAATTTCTGCAATATTACCGGGCACAGTAAATTACCGTAAGTACCTGTTGCTACATTTAAAGACTGCAACGAACGAATTTGTACTTCTATTGCGTCGTACATTTTTCGTAGCCCTGCTACATTCGAACAAGATTTTACAGGTTCAATTAATAGAAGTTTATGGATGTGTGACGAAATAATGACCTCTGGCCTTCCAAACCTCAGGGTCAACAACTGAACCGATGCGTCATAATTTTGCTCTGTAAGAGAAAATCCTGAAATGGCGTTCAAAGCAACACCCCCTAAATAACTTTTCAAATACGTAAACTTTTCGATTTTGCTTAGCGCTCTATTATTGTGTATAGCTACTTCATACGAATTCCAGAAATCAAGCCAAAGGCTGCAATCACCAAAAAACTTTGTTATATCTAGCTTAGGGAGTTTAACGACATTTTTCGTTTCGGTTCTGAAACCTTCACTGTTTTCCACATTACTCTCAGATTGATTCTCAGGTTGGTTTGCCTGCACTACACTTCCCGGTCTGCCATATAAAGATCCCAAACACATCTCTAATTTTGATTTTGAATCGGTTCCCTTATCTTTATATTCTTCGCTCACTGATAAGTCATTCTCTATATCTTCGATTTTAATTATTAACTGTACCTCATCATCAATTTTATTCAACTCATTCATTTTTTCAATGAGCTGATCCCTTAAGCTTGATAGCTCCTCAATTTTCATCTCTTTAGTATATTCTGCCGTTATTTCCTTTTCTATCGAAGTTTTAATTTTTGTCAAATGCTTAGTAAATAAATTCCTTAAACCCCTCCGTTTTTCCTTAAGCCTTTGAATATCCATAATTGAATTAATTTAATTCAACCAGTCTCTCTGGTTATAACAAGGATTTACTATTTAACCCTTAAGTTTCGCTATCTAATACTGTTTCGTTTCCGATCAGCACTTTTCCGTTTTAACAATTTCTATCCTAAACAATAACTAACAACAAACCCTTCCCAAATACTTAACTAGAAGGGAAAAATAAGAAAGGGCCTACCTCCACTTCCAAGAGGTCCCTCCAAGATCCATAAAATATAATCCAAAATTATCCAAAATATTTAGTCCAGTTCCATATCACATCAGGTCCGTGGTCACCAAAAAGATGTAACATAAATTAATTATCCGACTCCGAGTCCTTTACGAAACACTGACATTTATTTACAATTAAACTCACAGCACAGTTACAGAAATCTTACAATTATTTACGGCCTTTCATTTAAGCCGCCCAGAATATTCCACTCGACTGGTCGAGCCACCACATGGTTCTGAGACGCGCAAATCGGATCTCAACGCGACAACAAGTTACTTTCGTTTTAACACGTGACATAAACATATAGTATTTTCCCTCCCGTAGGAGAGTAAAACCAAACTTCCCCGTTTATAGGGACCAACAGTTGCAGACGGAGTTTTGAGTCGTAACACCGCCAATGGTGCGATGACAGAAGGATGTGGACGGCAGAATGGAATGAAATTGTCTTTACTGATGAGTCACGCTTCTGTCTGCAACACCACGATGGTCGCATTCGAGTCTGGAGACACCGTGAAGAGAGGATGCTGAACAGCTGCGTTATGCACCGCCACACTGGTCCTGCACCGGGTATTATGGTATGGGGCGGTATTGGATATCACTCTCGCACACCTCTAGTACGCATTGCCGGTACTTTAAACAGCCAGCGCTACATCTCCCAGGTGTTGGAGCCAGTTGTCCTTCCTTGCCTTCAGGGCTTGCCCACAGCCATATTTTAACAGGATAATGCGCGACTACACGTGGCACGCATTGTCCAACGGTTCTTCGTCAATCGCCAGATTGAATTGCTTCCCTGGCCGCCTTGCTCTCCGGATCTTTCTCCGATAGAAAACATGTGGTCCATGGTTGCTCTACGATTGACCCAGATTCCATCCCCAGCTGCCACAGCAGATCAACTTTGGCAACGTGTGGAAGCTGCTTGGTCTGCTGTACCCCAAGAACTCATCCAAAGTCTCTTTGAATCAATGCCGAGGCGTGTGGCAGCGGTGATCTCCAACAATGGCGGCTACTCTGGCTACTGATTTTGGCAGGAACCACACTTCACAGAAGTCTATAAATTTAATCATTTGATACTTGGTCAACATGTTATCTACAAAATAAATTTTGTTGTGATATCTCTTGTCTTTCTTGGTGTTGCAATTTGGGTGGCCAGCAGTGTATATATATATATATATATATATATATATATATATATATATATAACAAAACAATATATGCGGACGTTATATTTTCATAAATATAGACAGAATTTAGATAGTTTACTGAGAGCGTCACTCGTAAATTTAAATTTTCTTAAAATTCTGTCAAAGTTTCAATGAAAAATGCTGTAGATAAAGAAGGTTTTTAACTATATATATATATATATATATATATATATATATATATATATATATATATATATATATATATATATATATATATATATATACATCAACACCAAACGAGTAGAAATAATCTATTATTGATTTATTCAAAATAAAGAGTTCCAGATACAGAAGGATACGTTAAAGTTAAATATTTGAATTGTCTTAACTTTTCCCAGAAAAGTTCTCTTTGGGAGTCTATAAAACTTTTTTCATTTTATTTGAAGATTATTCTTACTCATTTCTTTATTTTTCATCTTGTTTCTTCTTAGCTGGTTATTCGTAAAGAAAGTGTGCTTTATATTTCAACCCAGGACATTCTATTTTCATTCTTAATGCTTACAAATCCTTAGAAAGATTTAGGTAAAGCGTACTTCAGTTTTTAAAGTGCAGTTTGTGTAAGCAGTTTTTCGTCGATGGTGTGTTTGTATTTCATGGCATGTGCGTAAATTTTATTAATTTTTAAAGGTACTTTGAGTTATTTCTGTGGTTCTGTTTCTGTTTGGGCTTTATTTTGTTTACTCCACTTCCTTTGTTTCTATACCCGGAAAAAAAGGATCCCATATTTTTCTCTAAAGAGTCGGCACAATATTTTAGAGATAAACTGTTAAGAAATAGAGGTTTAAAAATAGTTGCGTGGTGTGTTCAGTAGTGAAATTTTAATAATTGCGATTTTGATAGTTCTGTGATATTTCTTAAGGCGACAATGGACCATGAAAAACTTTTTTTTTTATTTATTAACCAATTTCTATGAAATCTTGTATACTTATACAGTGTTGTTTAGAGATGCAAATTCTAAATTAAAAAAAATCAGAATGTAATTAATTAAGATATTAATTAAAATCAGTTTGTTAATTACTCTTTAAAAATGTTCCATGCGCATTAATTTTTGTTTCAGATATCTAATTTTCTCTCTTAAGCTAGCTTTATATAGTTATAATAAATGTTAGTAGTAATATTTGATTTACAGTCAAATTTATAAAAACTAGAAAAGAAATCGATAAAATAGGTCATTTTATGCGAAATTTTATCAAATTTTTTTTTTTATTCTAAAAATTTTAAGTTGTTTTAAAATAGTATATGAATTGATTACTAAGTTTTATTCTATCAAATATACACAATTATTTTATGAAATTTTATGAAAATTCAATAACAATTATGACGCATTGAACATTTTGAACTAACCGAAACGACATGAAAACTTGTTTTGAGAAAATGCATTTCAAGTTTTAATTTGACTAACATTTCCATTTTTTACGTTTAAAAAAATACTTATAACTCGGTTGATAATGATCGGATCAACATACTTTTTTTTAAATTTAAAGCTGATGAGCTGCAGAATCATTTTCTGAAAGAAAAAAAAATCGTTTTGGGGACATATTTTTGTCAATCTGAAGGTCCATTGTCGCCTTAAAGGAAAAGACTAAATATTCGTACGTTACCGTCTAAATATATATGCAATAATAACTCACCACGATTTTCGAAACCTATTTCTTTGATTTTGTCTATTACTTTCCGTAACTATTTTAAAACTCTACCCCTTTACATTTCAATTTGTGCTTGTCCCGATCATATTTGTACTTGTGGCGCCTAGCAGTCGCTGATCATATTACATCGTAGATAATCACGTTTCGTAAAGAAACTAACTTTCCTTTTAACGTAGGATTACGTTCCTCCATAACGGTCCTACGGAAAGAAAAATTTCAGACGCTAAAACCGTCCGTCCGTACCTCGCGAATTAAAATTTTGGCAGCGCACCAAACCCAGTCTGTATCGCTTGGACAAGCAGTAAACAGTTGAACCGGAAACTACTAAATGCGTCAAAATTTTGCTGTGTAATAAAGCTGCTGTGTACTAACTCTATTGGATTCACTCACCTCAATCTTAATCTATGGAGAAAATTTATCGAAGAATTGCCGACTTGAATTCAAAGATTTTTTCTATATAACTCCGTAATTGAGAAAGAAATTTTACACCTTGGGAAATTTTCGTTTTTTTAAAAATGCAAACAATATTTTAAAATTCTCCGGGGAAAAATCTGGTAAAGTGCGTTTAACACACACACACACACACACACACACACACACACACATATATATATATATATATATCGACTGGGACGGGAACGAAAAGTTAAACTCAAGTTAACTTCCAATTATTTTCATTTTCTTTCAAGCTGATGGGATAATAGAACAAAATTTTTTTTAAAAAAGTATTTATTAATACATAGAATTGTGAAGTTTATATAATTCAACAGAAAATTTAAAAACATGGTATATATAAAGTTCTTTTTATGTTGAAATTATTTTTATACTAATGTTACTGAAAATAATTACAAGATAAAAAGAACTTTTTATATACCACGTTTTTAAATTTTCTGTTGAATCATATAAACTTGACAATTCAATGTATTAATAAATAATTTTGTAAAATTTTTTTTGATGAATTATCCCATCAATTTGAAAGAAAAGGATCAAATGCGTAATAAAGAGGTATCAAATGCGCAATCAATCGTTTAGCTCGGGAATTGGAAGTTAACTTGCATTCAACATTTCGTTCCCGTCCCGGCCGATAGATGGCTGCACCATTCTACAAAACAAAATTAAATGAAAATGAATTCATGCTGCTTAAAGATGGCTAAAAGTATTAAAAGAATGCATTGTCATCTTGTTCTGAGCTATTCTAAAAGTTTCAAATGTCTAGCTAGTCGGGAAGTTAGCTAAAAATCGATTGCAAGATTTATACTTGACAAACACACAAACACACAAACAAACAATAAAGCGAGTTAATAAAAACATGGTAAAAATAGCCATGGGATACAGTACAGTATTTCACTAGAGAAATACGATGGGTATCACTAAAAAGAGTTTTGTTTTACTAATGGTGACACTTTGCTATTGATACTTAGACAAAAAATGTTTGCAAGATTTGTACTGGACAAAGAAACAAACGAACATACAAGAAAACGAGTTAATAAAAACATGGTAAAAATAGCGGGCTACTTTAAAACAGAGGCATCTTTTACAATACATTTCTATCTTTTACAATAATTGTTCAAAATGCGTAATAATTTTGTATTGTTATTTTTATACTAATGTTATCTAAAAAAATAGCGTGTTACTTTAAAACAGAGGCATCTTTTACAATACTTTTCCTAAAAATAACTCCTAGGATTAACCCAGTCATTTTCGTAAATAAATCTATGTAGAAAAACAAAATATTGAAGTTTCCTATTATTTGAGTTTTAGCTTTTCAAAATCGCACACAAAGACTCAACTCTAAAGAGAGAATTATAGATATACTCCTGTACTAAACGATAGAAAATAAAACACAATACAGATTCGACTAAATATGTACTTAGTTATTTAAACGTTTGTCATCCCCCATTTTGTCTAAAAAACGAGACTCGTTCAATTCTTTTGAACTCTGGTAGATCGATTGAGCCAACAAAGGAACTGCTTCATTTGTAGTTTTCTCTCCAAGCGTTTGAAATAAATTCCAAGTATTGTTTGTTGACCGATAAAAAAATGGTTGAACATTCGCAACTAATTAAGCTTTCATCAGTTACAAAAGAGAGATAATTGAAATACTTCCCACACGAATGGATGAAAAAGCTGTGTGCGATATTTAATTCAGAGCTTTGTTTGAAGTTCTTAGTTTTCAAGAACTATGCTCGGAAGTAGTAGATTTAATTTTTACAGGATGAGGGGGGGGGGGGGGGTAAATTTCGAAATTTATTCCTACGCTTTATTTTATGTTGCTGAAATAAATGTCATTAATTAACAGTTTTTTTAACTTATTCATTTTAAAGTCTACGTCTTGCATTTAATATATAGAGTGGCAAAAGAAAGTATTTGTACCCAGGGAGATATTATTAAAACACCTTTGTATTTTGTCGTGGGGTGCGACATTCTAAAAAGTTTGGGAAGCAGACAAACCAATTAAGTCAGACGAACGGGATAAGAAACGGAAGAATGAGGTGACGCCATCCGTTACAAAAGCCCAGAAGAAGGGAAAAAGATTGAAAAGAGAGCAGTTATAAGACGGGGCAACTAAAAGAAACAATGAAGTAAAAAAGGGTGATTGTTGGCGAAGATGAAACGGCCCCAAACATACGAGATTTTCTAAGAAAACAAAATTCCTAAAAGAGCATGGGAAAGTCGAAGGCTAAATTATTTTAATGAGAAACGCTCCTCACTCGGAATGGTCAATAAAGAAGATTTAGGGGGTTAGAATAGGCGAATAAAAATAAGAGTAACAAATGACATAACATGGTTTACCAATGAAATGAAAAGGGAGGAACGGCGAAATTAAATAATAACAGAGAAGAAGATGAAAAAAATAAGATAGAGAGAGATTTTAGCTTTATTTGAGGGAGAGTATCTGTTAGATTGCGCTCAGACTCAGCACACCGCTATGAGATAGCAGCCAACATAAGGGAGAAGTTTTTAAGAGAGTATCTGCTAGACTGCGCCCAGACTCAGCACACCGCTATGATATAGCAGTCGATGCGAAGGGAGGAAGTAGATGAACTTCGGAGCCGAAAAAGATTGCCTGACCCCTGCAAGCCAACAATGAGAATTGATTAAATAGAAATCCCCGTCGGAAAGGAGCCTAACCTGTCGTGAGCTTAACCTGCCTTGGAGTCCCGATATCTTCCCGCGACGTGAAGCGAAATTTGACGACTGCGTTCACCGGAGAGGATTGAATCCCGAGAAACAACGGAGATACACCAATCGATGCGAGATAACATGCCTGCGAGTGTTTCCAGTGCTGTCTGCAAAACGGAGGTAACCTTCCATTACCTACTGCAAAAAAGTCTATAAATCCCTGAGTAATATAACACCGGCTGGAATTAGGGAGTAACAATAAATTGCGTATTGAGGTTAATATGAAAGTAAATGAATTAAATAATATGATTGAGTAATTAATTGAGATAATGAATGGTTTTTATATTGACATAATTATTAATAATGAAATTTAGTGTGTATATATATATGTGTGTTTTATATTAATAAACCAGTGTATTATTCATAATTCAGAGTAATGGTGTCATTAACTACCACTATACGAGATCACCCAACCAAAACTCTATAACATATTTAAAAAACCTTTCGTATAAAATAGTGCAGTAAACATTCAGATATATATATATATATATATATATACACACACATATATATATACACACATACATATATATACATATTCATAACATATATATATATATATATATATATATATAAATATACATATATATATATACACACATACATACATATATACACATATATATATAAACACACACACATATATATATATATTCCCCCCCTAAATACGGAGGCATTTGTCGTGTAGACATTCGCATATAATTCACCGCAGTTTTGTTGGCCATTTTAATATGGGGACACCATATAAGGGGACCAGCATTGTTATGGTTAATTTAGAACCCTTAATCTTGTCATTTTGGGATATTTTAACGTTTGCTTGTAATATGTAATAGTTGAAAGTTATGTCTGTTATTGTGCTACAATTAAGGAATTGTATTGGTCTTGTTCAACACTCCTCGCAGAGGTTATGTATTCAAAATTGTCATTTAATGTAAGAAGTACTTGTTATTATGTGCGCAGTTGCGCTTAAGTTAAAAAAAATGTAATGTGGCTGATTTGTACTGTTGGCTGGCTGGTGAGTGGTTAAAATTTTAAATTATTAAGTATAAAGGTAAATGTTCTTGTATTCCATTTTCCCCTTAAAACTATGTAAATTCTTTGGTACACTTCTTTCTCTCTGTTGCTAAGCAGTAATTCAATACGTACTTGTGTGCCATTTCCTGTCTCTCACATTCGCAGGACCCCTTGATATAGGGGTGAAGCAAGAATCTGTGTAACAGATCAGTGGAATGTTGATTACTTTCCCATCGCTTGCTTGCTCGGACCATCCGCCCACCCCGCGGAAGAATACAGTGCATGTGAACGGCGGGGTCCGCCGTGAAAAAAAATAAATAAATAAATGAATAAAATCTAACCAGAAATCAAGAAATAATTCAAGGAAAAAAAATAATTTGGCATTTAACTTCTGCAAATATGAAAGAATATCAGCGTTCGAAATAATCATCTGGCCTCAATTCTCGGAGCGAGGTAGCACTCTTTTACGTGTATCCTTTGCTAGAGCTCAGGCGAAGCGGGGGCGAAAAAAAGTTTTACTCCAGGGGTATTCGGACTGGGAGAATCAGACTGGTTCTCCGGCAGCTACATAGAAGATCGTCACCAATTCCATATATATAAAACTATATCTATATATATAAAACAGTTCCATAACTGACTGTCTATATATATAAAACAGTTCCGTAACTGACTGACTGACTGACTCACTGACATACAACGCACAGACCAAAACGGCTGGACCTAAAAGGCTGAAATTTTGCATGGCGATTCTTCTTATAGTGTAAAAGTGCACTAAGAAAGATTTTTGAAAAATTCTTAGTTTTTTAAAAATTAAATTTTTAAACTTTTTTGTAACATTTTTTAAGTTTGCATCTAAAATAATAATTTGAGGGTTATAAAATTTATATCACAAGAAAGATCACAAAAATTCCTTTAAAATGAAATCTTTTTCGAATCTTTACCTTCATTTTCTGATTTTTGGTGAATTTTTAAAGATTAATTTTTAGAATATAACTTATTAAATGCTGATCACGTGATTTCTTTTTCTGGTACTTTAAATAGATTTATCGTCACGTGCATAACAACTAAATAGACAAAAAAAATTATTTTTTTTTCTTGCTAATGCGGCAGACGATTGGACATTATCCAAAAAATATTAAAATACAATAAAAGATATTATGTTCCTCAAACTGTACTATATTCTTTAGTATGTCGTATTACATTTAATTTGAATATTTTCTTCTACATTATTTTGTTTATAAAATTATCCCTTACGATTTTTTTATAAATATATTTTTTGTTTTTTAACATCAATTGTATACATTGATCGTCGTATTTATTATAAATATATATATATATATATATATATATATATATATATATTTATTTATTTTTTTGCCATTAATTGCATATGTGGTGACGTCAATCTGAGGCGTGACGTCAGGTCCAACATGAGAAATCAACGAACCATCTGCGGTACTTCCGAACCCGCCACAACGCTGTATGCTAATTTTCAACATTGTATGCTAATTTTTGAGGCATGCAGCGTATAAAAGCCAGGACGAGAAAAAGTGAGACATCAGCTTGGCAGTCGACCGCAGCGTACATTTCGGCCTGTCTTCCGACGCAACCGCTCGACGCCTGGTGACCAGTGCTGCTGATGAAGAGACTCACCTGTTAATTTTTGGACACAAGTTATGTCCGGTAATTTATGTTTCTTTTATCATTTTAATTTTTGTTATTGTAAAATAAAAACCAAGGTCTAGTTGAACTGTTTTTGTGCTCACTCAATTTAAGTCGGATTTGGGGAAAAGATTTACCTAACCTACCCTTCACCCCCCAAACATACATTGACCGTTGTATTTAATTTGAATGTACTCCGTAGCGAAGTGCGGGTTTTCAGCTAGTTATATATAAGGAAATGGATAAGTGTAGTTTTAATTTATCACGAGGATGGTCTTAATGGTGCCGTGACCAGGATACGAACCTGGGTTAATGCGGCCACAACGCAATGTACTAACCACTATACGATCACGGCCTCACGGCGGACCCCGCCGTTCACAAGCACTGTATTCTTCCGTGGATGGGCGGACGGTCCGAGCAAGCAAGCGATGGGGAAGTAATCAACATTCCATTGATCCGTTACACAGATTCTTGCTTCACCCCTATATCGAGGGGCCCTACGAACGTGAGAGACGAGAAATGACACACAAGTACGTATTGAATTACTGCTTAGCAACAGAGAGAAAGAAGTGTACCAAAGAATTTACATAGTTTTAAGGGAAAAGTGGATTATAAGAACATTTACCTTTATACTTAATAATTTAAAATTTTAACCCCACACCAGCCAGCCAACAGTACATGTCACCCACCTTACAATTTTTTTTAAACTTAAGCTCAACTGCGCATATAATAAGTACTTCTTACATTAAATGACAATTTTGAATACATAACCACTGTGAGGAGAGTTGAACAAGACCAATACAATTCCTTAATTGTAGCACAACAACAGACATAACTTTTAACTATTACATAGTACAAGCAAACGTTAAAATATCCAAAAATAACAAGATTAAGGGTTCTAAATGAACCATAACAGCATTACCCCCTATGAAGGGACGACACAATCTGGGGTATTTTAGTGATGTGACGCCGGGATTCGATCCGAGCACTCTCAGACGAAAAACAATGTGGTGTACCACAGGGCCACCACAAGCCCACATTCTGATATATTTTAACTTAAAGAAAAAAATCATATGGGTTTTAAATTTAAATAACTTTCAATACCAGTTATTTTAACTTTTCGAATTATGTTGGATATAGAAAACTGATAAAATATCAATATTAAAGAGCTCTAAAATCCAATTTACTATTACCCCGATAACATAGCGTTAAACCATTGCAAACTCATTTATCAAACTTTTTTTGACAGAAAAACTTTAATCACATATCTATGATGCCCGGTATAAAGGGCTTAAGTCAAAAACAGTGATTCATATATACCAAGTTATTGGCTTTTATACCAATCGTAGAACAATAATTTCGACTTGAGTATTTGGACAAATAAATGTACTTTTGTATACAAAATTGATAGACTTAAGCCTTTTATACAAGTCAAAAGATTTTTTTTATCAATACTAACAAATATCTAAAAATCACTTTTTTTCCCCTTAAGCCCTTTATACCGAGCACCATAGTAATATTAGCAAATAAGCTCCAACAAGAATTCTAACAACACTCTACAGTTATAGAGAGAATATAAAGAAAGGATGTAAAGACAACGTAACCGACGTTCCCGGCCTCAAAGCAGAAATTTCTCCTCTGTGTACAAACCCGAATTTACAATAACCCAACCTGACCCTATATCATATTAAATCAACTGTTAATACGGGAAATAATTTCGATGAAATTTACTGCTAAAAGTTTTAGGTCCCTAAAATGTTTGTCACTTATTAAACTAAATTCTTAAAGGAAACATTTCATTAAAAAATAAATATCCATTTTAAATACAATTTTTAGAATTGATAAATAGGTGGCTCCGTGTGGTAGAATTGATAAATAGGAGTATAAGTCCGCATACCTTTACTTACTGCATGTTACATACGTTTTACTTCATATCTCTAGCAATGTTTATTAGCAATGTTTATTAGCAATGTTTCAGAAATGTATCACGCTCCTGGTCACGGAGTTTTTGTCCCTAGACATTAACTTCCTTCATGCTACTTGTTTTAATTCAGACTTTCTTGCAATATTTAGTACTGTATTGTGCGCCTGGTCACGGCTAACCATATTTCCCGAAATCTTGAAAAACGCCGCATAGAGAGATTCTGTCCTTGGAGGTAATATGTGAAAAGGATGAGACCAAATGAAAAGAATATCAAACCACACGATAAAACAGCCTCAACGAGCGATTGAAGTGTGACGTTGTTGTTGTTTGTTATGCCCCTTGGCCGGTGTACCCAGACCAGGGCTGAGGCTTCGGTTTACAATGGCACCACAAGGGTCGGTGTCCGACTTTCGTAAGGTTTCCCCTCAAATTTGACCGCACACCCCCAGGGTAGATATTTGGTGGTTTCGTACCTTCTCCCCCTGTCTCTGACCTCATAGGAGGACTTTTCGGTGTGTAGATTTAATGTGCCCATATCCGGCCTAAACTCGGAAGTTTTTATTGGCGTTGTCGAGATTCGAACCGAGCATTCTCGGTGCTGAAAGACATTAGGCTATCTCGGGCCCTTAAATGCTAGTAAGTTACGTGACTGATATGGCGAACTCTTTATGGTGTATTTTTATCAGTATATTATTTTTTGTATGAATCTTTTACGGCAAAAAGTCTGGCCTCCGGGGATTAAACAGGTATGAGAAAGACTACTGGTGTAATTAGTGAGAGCGTGAGAGAGTGGTTTTTTTTATGAGAATATGCCAAGATTCATAGCCGATACCTATCTGATAATACCAGCATGTTACGGAAACATAGCTAATAGTAAACATTAAAGTATTTAATGGGAAAGGAGACAGATGTTGGGGAATACATTAGAAAAATTGCAATACAAGAGTAATGAAAAAGGAAATTAAAGGGAAAATATTACGAGTCACACACACGCAATATATATATATATATATATATATATATATATATATATATATATATATATATATATATATATATATATATATATATATATGACACGCTCGCTATTTACACCCTTCCCAGTAAGTCGTCTTAAATCGAAACTTACTCTTTCTTAACCTATCTCTACATAATAATTAAAGTTATAGCAGTCAATGAGTTAAAAGACCGGTGGCAATGAACTACAATTAATACATCTAACATCGTTTATTTCCAAAATCTTAAGCTACCTGATTCAATCTGTAAATTTTATCAAGAACCCATCAAGCTCCCCGCGCGACGCGTGACTGTCTCAATCAAGAATTTCCCGCCGTCTGATTAAAACGCTATTGTTTTTTACCATCTACAGCCATCGCGCAAGTCCACAAGATCTTCGTTACGTAGGCACCGAAGATGAGGCAGAGGCGTTTACCACGAACTGTCACTCAAAACCAAAGGGAATTTCCCCGATTTCTCTCGATGCATTTTGAACCATGATATGAGAATAGTGGCGAATTACGCCACGACAATAAATTAATTACTAAGCCCCCTTTAAATTTAGAGTAATCATTCTTTCCCCACTAAATCCTTGACATATATATATATATATATATATATATATATATATATATATATATATATATTATATATATATATATATATATATATATATATATATATATATATGTATATATATATATATATATATATATATATATATATATATATATATATATATATATATATGTGTGTGTGTGTGGTTGGTTGGTTTGTTGGGAGAGCTACGGTCAGATTTTGCTACACAAGGGCTAATTAGACCGGAACCTACAGTTTAAAGCCGATTCCAAACGGCTAGATACATTCCTACCAACAATGGGACTCGAACCCACAGGCTATGGATCGAATGGTCACTTATATTCACCATAAATATATATAGATATTGTACGTGCATTTACACGTAAACACTATATATATATATATAAAATTTGGTATTCCATATATATATATATATATATAATATATGTAATATCGATTCCATATATATATATATATGTAATATCGATCCATATATATATATATATATATATATATATATATATATATATATGTGTGTGTGTGTGGTTGGTTGGTTTGTTGGGAGAGCTACGGTCAGATTTTGCTACACAAGGGCTAATTAGACCGGAACCTACAGTTTAAAGCCGATTCCAAACGGCTAGATACATTCCTACCAACAATGGGACTCGAACCCACAGGCTATGGATCGAATGCTATCACCGTAGTTATTGAGCTATTGCCCGACCAAATTTTATATATATATGTATATATATATATATATATATATATATATATATATATATATATATATATATATATATATATATATAGTGTTTACGTGTAAATGCACGTACAATATCTATATATATATTTATGGTGAATATAAGTGACTTCGATCGAATCAAATAACGAAATATATTTCTTTGTATCAAATGAGTAAATTTAAGCACGTTCCGCCAAGAAAATCTTACTATCAGTTCCATGATTTTCCCCCAGAAATCCATTTTCACATTTCTTTCTTATCGTAAGATAAAAAAAAAACATATCGTTTATATATATATTTCGATTTTCGTCCGCTGACTGAGCTTAATGAAACGACTGAGAGTTATGTTTATATCGACTTATCTTGTGAAGCGAAATGGAACTTTCTATCTAATATTTTGATCCTCATTTAGACGTCGATATCAAAGTACTTAACAGGAGACAGCAAATGCAATATAAAGTGTGTATCGGACACATACGGATATGGTAGATTGCACTCCAGGACAGCGAAATAATATCGATATATTATTACGCGGGGTTGCGATCACGGGTGGTAATTGCTTTTACTCAGAAGTATTCCGTTGTGATAAATATCGATTGAAAATAATAAATCGTATGAACCTTCAAACACTTATAATGTGATTAATAATTACATAGCGGCAAAGGATATATTGTAAAACGATATTCTAACACTTAAAAATTAAACATTGTAAGTGTTGCGATTTCACCCAAGAAAAATAAGAAATTAAACTTTATTTAGGTAGAGCTGTTCATTCACCGCACAAAGAGCATACGGTTTAAGACAGACAAACAAACAAACAAGCACCCACACACACGTGTGTGTGTTGGGTAAAAATACTTAATAGAACTTAAAATATATCGTAAAAGTGTAGTCGTGGCGGCAAAAAGTGGCCAAGCTTCAATAAAACACTCAATTTCATATATAAAACCAGATTTATTAAGTCATTCTGGGAATGAGATGATGTATTTCCTGGGGAACATAAGGTATTTTTACATTCTCTCTCAAGCGAGTAAATGTAAAAACATAATTACACATCACTTCATACTAGTCAGCACATTTCTAAAGTGGACTTTTCCTGTGGTCAGAATTATCATTAGGTGAACAAATTTCAAAGTTACGCGTTGCCTTATACCGTAATACTTTGTTGTTTAAAACACAATACTTTGTTTACCGTAATACTTTGTTGTTTTTGCTCGCCTGAGGGTAAATATAAAAATTACGAAACATGTAAAAGGAGTTAATAAAATTAGTAATTAGGAAGTTAGGAGCTGAGAAATACTTTTGTGGTACAGCATTATATATATATATATATATATATATATATATATATATATATATATATATATATATAATATTATACGGGTGGTTATCAAAATAATGGAAACACCTCTCAATATTACTGGTGTTTATGATGTGCTTCGTATTCCTTAAAAACAAGTCTGGCCACCGGTATTTTTTATATAACATAGTGTATGTATTATTCTACTCTCAGGTAGCAGTAATGAAGCTCAAGGCATCGTTCTTTTGGGGGGATAAGCGTAAAATGTCAAACCTTGCAGACCTTGCGAAAAGGGCAAATTGTTGGACCGCGTTTAAATTGGAGTATCTGTTACTGCAACTCCCAGGCTAATGGGTGTTTTTCGAACTATGGTATCGAAAGTCATGATACAATTCAGAGTGCGCGGAAAAACAACCTCTGCCAAACAGAATAGTGGACGAAAGGGAGAGCTGAGTGAAAGAGACGGACGAGGTATTGAAGCGGATTCTGACATGAAGAAAGAAAACAACTGCAACCAAAATGACCGAAGATCTCAATCTGCATCTTAATGTTCCGGTATCAACCATTAGACGTAGAAGCGAACTTCACAAACAAAGCATTTACGGAAGAGTAACTATTCCCAAGCCACTTGTAATAGATGCCAATACAAAATATCGCCCACAATGGTGCCATGAGTGCAAATCCTGTTCAAGTAATATGTGGAAAAACGGCATTTGGTCCAACGAATCATTGTTCACATTGTTCCTTGCAACAGGACGTGCGTATGTCTGGAGATCACTTACACAAGTACGCGTAAGATTCTGGCTGTCTCATCTCAACTGTCAATCATGGCGGTAGATCTATCAGGGTTTGGGAGGGCATCTCATGGTTTTCTTCAGTCCCTGTTGTAACCCTAAAAGGGAGATTGAATGGTAAGGACTATTTCGAAATTTTAGCTCACTAGTCCATCCTATGGTGTAAACATTGTTTCTTGAAGGAGATGGTGTTCTCAAGGATGATAAACCCCCTATACATACAGCTAAATCTATCAAGTATTGGTTTGAAGAGAATGAAAAAGAAGTCATATATCTTATCTTGCCCTGTATAGTCTCCCCGACTATATATCATCCAACCACTGTTATCTGTATAAGTGGATAGAGCCAGGTATTGATATCCACCACAGCATCTCTACATTATACTGGCATACTGCCATTATTTTGATAACCACCTGTGTATATATATATATACAACCTTTGTCCAGAAAGTTCGATGAATATGCCTAGAGTAACAATGGATTGTTGTCTTGAGTAACAATGGATTGTTGGACATGAAACAACTGTTACTATCCCTCAAAATAATCCTCGTAAGCGGTAATGCACATCTAGGAACGGCTGTACAAGTCTTGGAAACTTATGGTGGCGTCGTCTTTAGGGGTTGCCTTCAGCTGGGTCGTAGCATTACGCTGGATGACCGAAATGTCTGAAAACCTGTGGTCCTTCAGGGCTGATTTCAATTTGGGAAATGTCATAGGGACATGACAGTAGTGTCACGGCCAGGGGCAGAAGCATTGAAAAGTACAGGACAAAGTAAAATAATTGTTAAATGCAAGAAAGAAACAGGGCAATAAAATAGAAGGGAAGAAAGCCATAGACCGAAACGAAATTTAGAGATTGTGTTTGTAGCAAGAAATAGAAGATAAAAGTTGAAGAGAGTGAGTTGCACGAAGAGAATAAAAGAAAATTTATGATGGCTATAAAACAGCCCACCCTGCTTGAAGCCGAAGCATGGAAAAAAAGTTAAATTTGAAGGAGAATTTATAAATCCCGCCCTCGATGCGCATTGGTAAAAAGGGGATTGAGAAGAGGCAGCCACGGACGAATGGCGATGGCATGATAATTATATGACCAATGGAAATTATAAGAGGCGGAGACATTAGTAAGAAAATAATATGAAATGAAAAATAGTGTGAAGGCAGAGATAACCTAAGAAGTCAGAGTCAGTCAGAAGTTTGTTGAGATGTAGAAGTGGTGTCAAGGCATATAGACGTATGAGGAAAGTGCATTAAAAGTTAATTTGGGTGAACCGATGCTGACAGTGCCCAAGTGTCCCGTGTAGAATGCTTGCCATGAACGACGGAGCCGTATTCCAGACAAGAAAGTGCCCTAATTCCGTGTGATGATAAATACGACGTAGTTCATCATTACGAGTGCCAGCTGCCCATGGTGATTCAACAGTCATCTTCCAAGGTACCAACTTTGCGTTTCCTTTTTATATTGTTATCATTGCTTCTCAGTGTGTAGACATAATAATTAATATAGAGCGCGATGAGTATAGTGTTTGAATATAAGATGTTGAGGAATTGACCGATAATTAGTACAAACAATTTAATATAATGTTATGCTTATAGATATAAATTAATTTAGTAGGAATGAAGCTGAAATTAATATGTGTAGATGAAGTACGAAATATTGTTATAATAAGTGAATGAGTCAAATATAGGTGTCGTAAAGAATTAATTTAGTAGGAATGAAGTTGTGAATAATGTGTAAATGCCGGAGGAAATATTGAGTAATATTGGAGTGTATTATTTATGTGTGTTAATATTCAATAAATTGATTTGTCAATATAACCAGAGTTATTTCCATTATTTGGGAAGCACAGCAATGTACTAACCACAATCATGAATCAATAAATTACTAAATCATCATCAATAATAAATATAATTAATAATATAATAACTCCCAATCCCAATCATTTAAATAAATTGAATTTACAACTTTCACTGCCACAGGGAACGAGAAAAAGTCTGGGGGAGACAAGTCTAGGGAGTAATGTGGGTGATTCAGGGACACAACTCGCCTGTTGACAGGAACTGCTGCACTAAAAAGGCAGTATATGGCCGGGCATTGTCGGGAAGCAGGGTCCAGTTGCCTTGCTTGGTGTACTGGGGTCGTACCCGATTGATCCGTTGTAGAAAACCTTTCAGCATATCCATGTACGGCATTTAACGTGGTGCCCTCAGGGAGGAATTGTTTATAGATGAGACAGTCAGAGTCGAAGAACACCACGAGCATTGTCTTGATGCGGGATTTCTCCCTTCGCACCCTCTTGCTTTTCGGTGACCCTGGCGCCCGCCACTCCATACTCTGACGTTTGTCGTCGGGCACGTACATCAGACACCAGGTCTCGTCACCCGTGACAGTGGTTTTCAGGAAATTTGGGTTTCGATCCGCCATGTCGATGGAAGTCTTCACAGGCGTAAAGCCGAATTTGCATTTGTTCCGGCGTCAAAGTGTGGGGCACAAGTCGCGAGCAAAGATTGCGTTTACCGAAATCCTGGGTCAGTATGAGGTGGTCCACTCACGACCAATTCCCACTTCCTCCGCTATGATTCGCACTGTCACACGACGATCCTTGGCCAACAATTCCTTCACTTTCTGTACATTGTCCGGGGTGCGGGCAGTTGCAGGCCGACTCCCAGGGGGAAGTCTTCAATGGTGTCCCGCCCTTCTCGAAAGTCTTTTACCTCTCATACACGCACTTGAAGGTGACAGCACGTTCTTTGTAAAATTTTAGCAGCATTTAATTAATCTCTTTCGCTGATTTTCCAAGTTTGAAACAGAACGGCATATTCGTTCACTGATCGATTTGAATTTCGACCGAGCGCACAACACCTTCACGCTACAATGAACTGTTCCCACTCGATAAGCTAACTTGCAGCGCCGCCGCTCTGGAACTAGTACAGACTAGTCTTTACCTGTCCGGCACGGTATGCGCCGTTTGCAAACTGTTACGACCGTAAGCACTATGACGGCATTAACCGAACTTTCTGGACAAAGGTTGTATATATATATATCGCACCAAGGCAAGAAAGGTGATACAACTTAAAAATTCAACATTTGAGAAAAATGAATACTGTAAAGCTTGAACTAGCATTACAATAAAACTGATACAACTACCCTCAGGTGGACAAATTGTGAGATAGAGATGTGTCGCTTTTAGTGCACGATGGGGCACTTCATACATATTTTTCAATGGCATAACCTCAAAATTGCCATTTTTTGACTTGTGTCACTGTTCTTGCCCAGGTGCGATATATATATATATATAAAGTTCCTATTTAAAATACTTTATAAGCTTTATAACTAAATGGGGAACACACTTCCCTAGTACCTATATCACTGTACCTATATCATTCTCTAGTCACTTGATGTGCTTTTTTTTATTATTTTGAGAATTCCTATACAAGGCGTATTAAGCGAGAAATTCAGATCTTCTGAGGAGGTTGATTGATAATTTGTTGAATCTGATTTGGGGTTAATAATTTCAGAATCTATAAGAACTGGAGAGCCTTCGTTACGTCGATGACCTTTTGGGGATGGTTTTCCATAATACCCCATATTGAGAGGATTGGGGAAAGTATTATACACATTACAAAACAGCAGCAGCGGAGAGATGAATGAAAAGAGAATTTTTAAAGGTAAGTCGAAATTTATTTTGTCCTGCTATGTTTAGATATTGCATAATGTAATCCATGGAAACGTAGAGAAATTTGTGAGAGAGCATTTTTTACTTTTAAAAATCAGAAATCCTCACTGATACATTAAATGAATTATTGTGGTATTTGGGAAAAAGGTTAAACTTCTGAGCAAATAATGATTCTCTTTCGCAATAAAGGAAAATTGTCGACTTTTAGGGGAATGGGGAAAAATTTTGACAAAACTTTTGTTGCCAGAACATTAGTTCTGAAAGAAAGAGAAAGGGCAGTCACGAAACCATAAAATTATTCTATTCATAATAAGGAATTTGTGCTCCTATAAAGCAAATAATGTATGAATTTTAAATTATTTCGAGATAAAATCCTTTCCTTGATTTTTGCATATGAGTTAAGGATGGAAAATCAGTTGACTGTGACAGATCTCAAGGCAAATAACCTCATCCATCTTTCTACCCTTTCACATAAACAACGATGATTTCAAATGGTGATTTCAACGAGCTCGTAATTTCGTAGAACACAATTATATTCCATAATGCAGTTTACTGTTTCTGTCATGTGTTACTATTTTTGAATGAGCTCTTAATGAATTATCATACGAAGTCGTCTGCGATATGAAAACGGTAGCTGCGTTGGATGCTTATTACGTTTCTTGAATTACCATAACGACTGGTTAATATTCTTAAATTATGCGGGCCTGTTACGATAGGGAACACTGTCGAACTTCTTGGTATAGTATTTCAGGCTCTGAAAGTTTTGAATAAATTTCGCTTCTTATGCCGATATACTTTGATCCATATCCATAGACGGCTCATTTAAATCAGGAGATAATAATTCCTCTTTTTGAGTGGGATATGCCAAAATACTTTTGCATTATTTACTTTGAAGCACTGTAGTTCTGAAGAAGCACTGTAGTACTACATTTTTGGGCTTTCTTATACTTCAAGTTCCCTGAATTGTAGACTGAGAATCCCTTTGCTCAGGTAGTAAATGTTTGTTCAAAGTACCTGAAATTTGTACACTTTAATATACTAAAAAAATGATTTCATAATAATAAAATATTCAGAAAAATTATTGTGGATTTACTGAATGCGGAAGGAATGGCTGTATATTGATTCTTAGAGATTTGTAGAAGTCTTATTGAAGTTCTCTTTCCATTATACCTCTTCTCTTTGTGCAAGATCCTAGAT
This sequence comes from Dolomedes plantarius, assembly GCA_907164885.2. Taxonomy (NCBI): domain Eukaryota; kingdom Metazoa; phylum Arthropoda; class Arachnida; order Araneae; family Dolomedidae; genus Dolomedes; species Dolomedes plantarius. The sequence continues at coordinate 93,314,106 of OU015502.1, forward strand.
TTTGCCTGTTCTGTCTGTAATAGGCCATGGTATTTGTTGAATTCGATTTGGGGATAATAACTTCAGAATACATAACAAAAGGAAAGGTTATGCTACATCGAAGACCTACGGGGAATAGTTTATCCTAATATCCCATGTGGAGTCTCATTTGAAAAGTTCTTATAGTCTATGAGGGTTCATCGGTAGTTTGTTGAATTTGAATTCGGGTTAATAATTTCAGAATTTATAAGAACTGGAAACGTTATGTTACGTCGATGACCTAATGGGGATTGTTTCTCATAATACCCCATACGGAGATATTTAGGGAGAGAAGTATACACATTACAAAACAACAGATCAGAGAGATGAATGAAAAGAGAATTTTAAAGGGTAAGGGTAGTAAAGCGCTTTTAAATAAAAAGCTGGCTTTATTACATGTTTGCGATAAAGGTCAGAATCAAACTTAACGCCGACAGATAATTATAGAGTTGAGTGGAGTAATTTAGGCGCGTAGCCTGTTGCAAGTCAGTTTTATGAGTTTTTGAAGAGGGGAAGGTCTGAGATGGAGACACAGATAAGGTGACGGAACCAAACGATGACGCTATATTTACAAAAGCCTTTTATTGTTAGATTTATGGCAGTACGGTTCGTAAAGGAGTCATTTTGAAAACCAGGTGCTCGCAAGGGTAGGCAGTGAGGGCGTAACGTTTTTGAGTTAAGAAGCCAATGAGAAGGTGAGAGAGGGAGTACAGCAAATGAAAAGTTTACGGTGGCCGGATTGGCTGATGGAAGTTTATGAGAAGGTGGAGTCTTAAGTATGAAAGGGGATTAAAATAATATATTGGAGAGTTTTTGAGAGAGTGAGAGAGAGTCTTGATCGGGGAGGCAGTAGGTCCCCATCTCCAGCACGTCTTAAATAAATAAACGTAAGTGGACTTGAGGAGTCCACATAAACCTGTGAAGGCACCTGCGAGACTGCGTCGACTAAGTAAAATAAAGAGGTCCGCACCCAGATTGTAGACGAGACCAAGAGACTCAGCTCCCGTGCCCCAGCCGAGAAGTTAAACGACGAGAAGTGCCCCACCATCCCGTTCACGACGTGAAGAGATACCCAGCGCCCGTGCAAATATAGTGAAGATAAGAGCCAAGGAGAGCCCAGCTACTATTTATCGACAGAGAAGAAGTGGTAATTCACCGTGAAAGAAATAAAGTTAGCCCCCTGCCCGGCGTAGCAACGTGATCCCTGACCGTAGGCGAGGCGAGAAGGCCAAGAGAGCACCTTGAATTAATGAGAATAATTGGGTGAGTGTTAAATAAATGATTTTGATTAGTTCAGTTCCGATTCAGGCAAAGTGAATTTAGTTTTTAGTGAGGAAGGAGATTTTTGTGAAAGGGTTTAATAGTGTTGAACTAATAGTAAAGTTATTGTGTTGTTGCGCTCGGGACGCTCCCTAACCTTAGCAAAGTAAATTATAAAATATAAGTTGTGAAAGATGAAAACTATTATTGTGCATTGATTTCGGAAAATGAAAGATTCTTTTTTTTACATGTAAATATTAAGTATGTAAATAAACTAAATTTTCTTATGTTAAACTTTTTAGTCTGTCTAGTTTGAAAGTTGTTGATGTTAATTTACAATAATCTAAGACTGAGAATAGTATTTAGTTTTGTTCGGTTGCTAAGTTCGACATCCAGAGCTTTGGGTTGGATTCAAGAAAATAAATATTAAACACAACGCACCCAAATAAATCCTAAGACAAATAAATACTTTGTACTAACCCAATTAAATTTACGATCCGAGCCCAATTGACTTAAAAACTGGATGTAGCAACATGACAGTAAGTCGAAATTTGTTTTGTCCACCGTTGTTTAGATTTTGCATAATATAATATATGCAAACTTAGGAAAATTTGTGAGAGAGCATTCCTAACTTTTAAAAGTCGGAAATCCTCCCTGATAACAATAAAGGAATTATTGTGGTATTTGGGACAAAGGTTACACTTCTAAGCTAACCGTAAGCAAATAATGTTTCTCGGTTAATATGAAGAACATGATACGATCGCCAACATGTGGCGATATGATACCAATGTGGCATTACAAATTGAAGAATCATGTGGTGAAAATTAACAGCAATCTTTCTAACAAACCCCGAAACGCGTCAAACCTTTGGCGTTAAAAATGACTTGGCGAGAAACCGCATCATGTTCTTCATATTTACCTGTTTCTCTTTCGCAATAAAGGAATATTGTTGACATGTTGGGGAATGGGGAAAAGTTTTGACAAAACCCCTGTATCCCGAATTTTTCCACATTGCTGGAGGAAAATCCATTATTGGGGAAAAACTAGCCTCCAGATACATCAGCACTGAAAACTCCGAGAACGCGCATTCTCGTGACCATATAATTATTCTGCTCATAATAAATTTGTGCTCCTGTAAAGCAAACACTGTGTGAATTTTAAATTATTTCGTGGTAAAACCATTGCCTTGCCTCTTGCATACGCGTTAAACTAAAAAAAATCAGTTGACTGTGACATATCTCTTATCACGGATCCCAAGGCAAATAACCTCATCTATCTTTACACTCATTCACATAAACAAAGATGATTTCAAATGGTGATTTCAACGAGCTCGTCATTTCGAAGAACACAATTATATTCCATAATGCAGTTTACTGTTTCAGTCGTGTGTTATGATTTATTAATGAGCTCTCGGGATTATCATATGAAGTCGTCTGCGATATGAAAACGGTAGCTGCGTGGGAAGCTTCTTACGTTTCTAAAATTACCATGACGACTGGTTAATATTCTTAAATTATGCAGGCATATTATGGATGGGGAAAACTGTCGAACTTCTTGGTGTAGCATTTCAGGCTCTGAAAGTTTTGAATAAATTTCGCTTCCGCATGTCGATATACTTATCGTCGATCCATATCCATAGACGGCTCATTTAAATCAGAAGAAAATAATTCCTCTTTTGGAAGGGGATATGCAAAAATAATTTTGCATTATTTAGCTGGAAGCACTGTAGTATTGAATTTGTGTGCTTTCTTGCATTCCGAGTCCCTGAGTTGTAGACTGAGCATCCATTTTCTCGCGAAAATGTTTGTTTGAAGTACCTGAAATTTGTACACTTTAATATACTGAAAAAATATTTTCTAACAATGAAATTTTCATGAAAAATATTGTGGATTTACTGAATGAAGAAGGAATGGCTGTATAATGATTCTAAGAGATACGTAGAAGATTTATTGAAGTTCTCCTTCCGTTATGTCTCTTCTCTTTGTGAACGATCCTGCATGATGTCTGTTCTGTCTGTAACAGGCCATGGAGGTATCATGCAGTATGAATAATCCATTTTTGAGTAGAATACTCAGATACTCAGATGGTAGCATTATTGTTACTCAAAGCCATGGACCACTGACATCATGGAGTGGGAAAAGTACAATCAGCTTAATTCTGCCATACGAAAAAAACTTGGTACTTTCCCATTATACCGACCTGTAGCCAACGTTACGCTAATGGTTGCCAATTAAATAAAATAAGTATAAGAAACTACTCATATTGCATACCATATTTCTACTTTTGCGAACTGCATTTTGAAATTAAATAAAGAAACCCAACAAAATCAAAGGATTAGAAGGGAAATTATTATTCTGACTTTTCAAATCACATATGTTTAATCCTTATGGATGTCCATATTCCTTATTTTCACATTGATTAAGCTGTGACAGTGTTTATTTTGTTTTCAACTTTCATTTCATTTGTACTTTATTACAATACATACATTTAAATATTTGTTACACTGAAGTCTGTGAAAGTTAACTTAAAATTTAAATTGCATATGAGTGTATTGTGTGTAAATAATGAAAGTCAATAATCAAAGTAATTAATTTTACAATTAAAGTAATAGTGTTAGTTTGTGTTACACAATATAGAATTGAAAAAATTTTAAGTATTGAGAAATGTGTTAACAGAAAAAGTAAATGTGTTTATTATAAAATGATGGTGTTAAAATATTGATAGAGCAATTGTTAATTGAAATGCGTAATGCCATGTGTTAATTTATTGTGAAATGCAATAACAGAGTAAATTGTTAATTATAAAGTAAGAGTAATTGTAATTGCAAAGTAATGTAATGTGTTAGAGTTACTAAGAAATGTGATACTCGTGTAGTAAGATGATAATCATAAAATAAGTTGTTAATAGTAAAGAAATATGTCAACAGTAAAGAAATGTAAGGTGTTAATTTTAAGTGTAAGTGAAAAAAAGTAATTCTATGTAAAATTATTGCACTGACCAAATATAATGTATATTGTGTATTATATATTATACATAAAACTAGTGTATGTTATGTATTATTATGTATTAGGTGATTTTGTTTTCTTATGTTTTGATTATTATGTATTGTTTAGTGTATTCCGTTTTTGTTTAATGGTGTGGTTTAATTTGGCCCACCTAAATGTAGCTAATTTGTTTGTACGGTTTGCTAAGTGAGCACTCCTTGTGTTAAAATTTGTGCTCAAATTCGATAAGAAATGTATAATCGAATTTAAATAAGATATAATAAGGACAAATTTATAAGTCCAGTTGGAACACGGTAAAATAGAAATTAGTTTTGAAGCTGTTGTTAGAATTGACGGTTTAAGAAATTTCAGAAATTTTTGTGTTTTAGCACCTAATAAATAAATAAATAAATAAATTAATTAATTAATGGATTTGATATTAAGAATTAAAATTTTTAAGATTCAGGTCGTCGCTTTTTGTGCGGAGGATGCTCTTATATTAACGCCGTTTAAGCTCACGATGTGGCCGGCAGAGCATCTCGAATATGTTTTTTTTTTTAAAAACTACATTTCTACTTTCGGTGGCGTACATATCGTTATTCCGTTATTGAGGAAATTTTGTTCACGTGAAGAAGTGGACAAAACAACTCTAAGGGCCTATTCACATAGAATCCGTCAGCATCAACGTTATTCGTAATGAAATATATTTCACCAATTACAAATATCCAAAAGATTAGCCTCGAAATTGTTAAGGTCTGTGATCGGTTTAAAATTTGTCAATACGAGTAACGCTGACGCTGACGGATTCTTTGTGATCAGGCCCTAAGTGTATGCAAGAAAATTACAGAGCTAAATCAGAAAATAAATCTTTAAACTTTATTTTAATGTGTATTTCTGTCTACTTCTTACTATCACTTAAATAGAGTTGATTAGTTAGTAACGAGGTGATTGTGTCTGAGATTTGTAATTTGGTGTTCCAGATACCAAATCCTGGTCTCTGCAAGTATATGAAAACTATTTTTCTTCCACAAGAGTGGCAGGTCTCTGAGAGGTTGGCGGCAGGTCGGTATAATGGTAAAGTACCAAATAAATAAAGTAACTGCTTGCATTCTAACTGGGCAATAGGTCTTTAGAAACGACCATATTCAAGCCTTTTCGTTCTCTTTCTGGCGTTCTCGTTTCGTTCTCTTTCTGGCTCTTTCTCTTCGTTCTCTTTCAAATGTGGGATAAAATTTACCGCGACATTTGAAAACAGATTAAGAAATGGAATAAGAACAAGTAATATATAAAAAAAAAATTTAAAGTCAATTCCTACTTAGGTCAACAAAGAAAAAATTTGAGTGTGAACTAATAGTAGGAATTGAAAAAAAGGATTGCCTGCCAGAACCTTGCCTACTGTGCGAGATTAGGAGGGGGGGAAAGAGAGAGAAAAAGTTTGTCAGGTTGGGGATTCGATCTCGCAACCTACAGGACGGGAGTAGCCCGCGATACCGCAGTGCTACCGTTTACACAGTTACAAGAGGGAAATTACTATTCAAGAGCAAGAGACGCTCTAGGTCTAAAACTAAAATTGATTAATTAAATTTAATTGATGAATTAATATTTGAAAAAACTGTATTAACATCAAGTGTCATCCACTACAAGTTTAAAAAAATGTATTTGAACTTGAGTGGATGAATAAAAAGTACTTTTATTAACGATTGAAAATTTGAACAAGATATATATAGTCTAAAACTAAAATTGATTAATTAAATTTAATTAATGAATTAATATGTGAAAAAACTGTATTAACATCAAGTGTCATCCACTACAAGTTTAAAAATGTATTTGAACTTGAGTGGATGAATAAAAAGTACTTTTATTAACGATTGAAAATTTGAACAAGATATATATAGAGAGAGTGTGAACTAATAGTAGGAATTGAAAAATGGAGTAAGGAAGAGAGCGGGAGAATAGCAAAGCAGAATTGAAAAAAAGAGTACGGTAGAAAGGCCGCGACAAGAATTGATGAAGGCAGGAAATGAATAAACGGTAGACTTAGCCGAATTCTAAGGAACAAGATACTTAGGTGCAATTACGGAATGAAAAGGCAAAGAGGAAAAGGCAAAGGGGAATGGCAGATGTGAACAGATAATAAGGGAAGTAAAAGGGCAGGTTAACGAAGAGGAACGATGTATTGGGGCGATTTGGCTAAAAAAGAGGAAATGTAAAACAGATGGAAATCGTAGAATATGGGAAGATGGCCGTGGGAACGGTGTGTTAATGACATAAAATGCCACACCTATGACAGGGTGGAGAGTAAGACAAATGGAAGAAACGTTTAATCCAATAGAGGTAGAAATAGTTGTTGACCAACTGAAGAAAGAAGGCGGTACTTTGAAGCAAGGGCGAAAATTTAGACCCAAAAAGAGAATAGGAAAAGAAACACACTCAGAGCTCACGTATAGAGATCTGTAGACTGACGGAGAAGCAGAGGTTTTTTTAGAGTACGAGCGACACGTAATGCAGAGAGAGATAGCTGCAGGACTTAGAGTGATAGAAAAATGAGTATTGGTAACTAGACTAGATGGAAATGACTATGATAGCCCACGACTAGATAAGAAATGATGAGCATAACCATAATTCCTGCATCAGAATAAAAAGGAAATAGCCGTCTTCATGATCGCAATCCCGAAAGAGCAGACAGCCCAGATAATCAACTCCCAGCCAGCAGAAGTCCAGTGAATGAGGCCGAACGGGCAACTGAATGACAGGACAGCACCACTCCCCAGGGACAGATTGACTGACCCCATCATAGTTCGAGGACCACCCACCTATGACAGACCGTATTTGATCGAGTATGCAGATTTGTAAAGAATCGCCTCTTACCCAGCGACGTTAGCAGAATGTGATGTTAAAAGATCCATCAGCGAAGGTATTGTGCACTCTTTTATTGATCCCTAATTAACGTGTATGTAGGGTGCCTCTCATCCTAAGGTCAGATTTCAATGAGTAATATATATATATATATATAATTTTGAGTTAAATGAGTATATTTAAAATGATTCTAGGGTACCTCACATCTTAAATAAGTAATCGATATGAATATATTGTATGAACGATTGGTGTACACGTAACAGTAATTATTAAGTAATAACTATAAGTTGCAATTATGAATGATATATGTATGTGTGTAATTTCAATAAATTCATCTGTTATTAATCAATCAGAAAATCTGCGATTTCTACAACACAACGCATGATACTAATGTTTTCTTTTCGGTCGGTCAAACAGATAGTAATAAGTTAATAGTTTGGCAATACACTTCAAATTAACTACTGTGACCAGCATGATAAACGTTCACGAATAATCTAGAAACTATTATATTTGGTCCCATGACCTTACTCCTATCTCCCACCACAAGTAAATCTATCATACCCTTTCAAGTCTGCGTAGACAGCCTGCGAAGGTTGTTCACAGTTCTGCTCAAGACTCAAAAGTTCTTTATCAGCACGCAGACAATGAGAGCTTTTATTTAATATCCTCAGCTCTTTATTTCCTGAACATCCTGCCCTGAATGAAAAAAATATGGAATTATATTTTACAGCTTTCATAGGGAATTGGGGTTTTATAAGTGGCTACCAAATTGCTTATAGGTATAGTTAAATTTTTTTTTTCTTGTACCCCTTGGTCATGACAATGTACCCCCCGATCAAATTACTAATTGGTTTACCCACGATCACACGCACACACACACACAAATGTACATATAAATCACTTGTATTTATAGGTACTGCTGGCCATTAAAATTGGACACATTTTCTTTATAGGTTAATATTAAGGTGAGCGAATCCAATAAGGTTAGTACACAGCAGCCTTAATTAGGTGAAAGAAAATGGAAGTTTTTGCATATTTTCATAGTTAAGTTTTATTCTTAACATATACTGAAATGTCAAGTGCTTTCGAAATTGAATCGTACATTACTTATTCCGTTACAACAACAGACACAATGGATTGCAAACATTACTCAGCATAATGCATAATCATAAAATAAGTTGAGGCTGTTCGCACATTTTTTAGACGATTTTGGTAAGCGATAATAAAAAATCGTTTGCTGCGAATGAAATAATTGCAATTGTACTATGTTTTTAAAATTCAAAATTATCGTCTGCGGCTTGAAACTTTTGTTTTTATTCAAAATGGCGTTTTTAACAAAGCAGTGGTTCGAAGGCTACATTTATGCTCTTTTCGAAGAGAAATATGCATACTCCGTTATCCAAAAAAGATGTGACAGTCATGGTTTTGTGATATCTAAAGCGTCGATAGGTAATATCGTCAACAAGAAAGGAAAAAATCGTCAAATTGGAGCCTCAAGTGGAGAAAAAATTCCAACAAGTATCCAAGGAAAAAACGGACATCTTCGACTATTGCAAAGGTACGTTGTTTAATGTTAAAAGAAAATCCCCCTAGTCAAAGGACAGTTGCAAAATCATTAAAATGCTCGGTGTCCACTGTAAACAAAATGATAAACGTTGATTTAAATCTTAAGAAAGCGAAAAAACGCAATGTGCATCGTCTTCTTCCAAATCATATTGCTGAACGCAGGACACGCTGTAGAATTCTATATGAGAAACACTTATCCAAAGAAAAATGGAAAACAATTGTCACAATAGATGAATCATGGGTGTATTTAAATGATTGCAACAAAAAAAGAGCCATTTATTATCATAAAAGGGGAGAAAAAAATTTAAGTACATGGTTCAAAGAATCGATAGAAAGTTTTTCTAAGGGATTCATGATTATTGCTGGTTTTTCTTATAATGGCAAGTTAAAAATAAAGAGAGTGGAAAAAAATGTCAAGATTAACTCCAAATACTGTCAGGAACATATTTTATCGCCAATTTTTCTGAATGAAATACCATCGCTTTACCCACAGTGCCATCAATCTGTGAGACTCCATCAGGACAAAGCTAGCAGTCACACATCAAAATCCACTGTAAATTTCCTAAAAGAAATGGAACAAAAAACTGGTATCAAGGCCATACCCTTCACTGATATCCCTACTAAATCTCCCGATGTATTACCTATGGATTTTTGTGCTTTCGGACTTTTAAAATCTGCATTATTCAAACATCGTCCCAAAACCCTTACAGGACTTGGGAAAGCTGTTCAGGAGGAATGGGATAGAATACCTCATCTGACACTTCAAAAGGCATTATTATCCTGGAAATTTCTGTGTCGAAAGATAGTTCCGAATAAGGGATGTCAAATAGAACATTTAAAACACAAGAATTTTATGTAATTTAGTTTTGTGAATACAATATACATCGTCTAAAAAATGTGTGAACAGCCTCTGTATACATTACCTTATATAAAGTAGTAGCAAAATAAACAGACCATTCCATTCTCCTTACAATAAAAAGCTTGCACAAGAGATAGGATACAGAGAGAGAAAAATAATGTTATAATAAAGTACTTTTGAAAACATAAGGGATCTTTCTGACATTATTTAAACTAATTTTAAAGCGAAATAATACAAGTACAAGCATATATAACATTTTTACGTAGAAATGATAGTATGATAAATTGGCAGAAACAGAATATAAATATTCTTAGAATTTCAAGTTAAAAAAGTTTTACGATAATATAAAAGTGAATATTTTTGTACATGTGATGAAGATATTTTCAGTAATAATTTACATACAGCGTACAGGAACACGCGGAAAAAGTAAACAGGAACATATAACTTCATTAAAATCCACAATGACCATGGAAATTAAAGTGAACTATGGGAATAACAGTACTTGGTAGGGATACGTAAATTTCGCATAAAAAATATCAAAATTTCGCAACAAAAAAAAAATACAATATATAAAATTTCGCATTTATTCGCAAAATATATATAAATTTGAAAATTTCGCATTTAATAAAAAAAAATTAGTATTTTACTTACTTGGATAGGTAAGTATCAAAATTCTTTGTTAAAAGCTAACATTGTAGTAGTCTCCACATTATGTTCCTTAAGTCTTTGCCTTCTGTCATTAATTACTATGTTGCACATAATAAAATATCTCAGCATCTACTGTGTTAACGGGACTATAGAGGATTTGTATAGCTGCTTTTGAAAAGTTAAGGTAGCAGCGATTCGTTGAAATTAAAATCTGTATAACATCAACATGAGTATCTTGGGTGACTACTGTAAGTAGCTGAAATACCCTTGACTTTGGCGCTCAAGAGACGTTCATAAATCTACTAAATTGTTCCTCAAAACTTGATGGTTGATTTTTACAGTTAGAATTTCAGGTTCACCTCCGGTACGGACAAACTGTCCGGGTGAAATTCGGAGCAAATACGAAGGAGAGTGAGATTTCTCAGTTAAAGACCACGGATGGTCTTAATTAAGCAATTATGCTAATAAATTATTACTATTATTACCCAATTTCGCTTAAAAAGCCGTTTACCACCGAGTTTTCGCCGAAAAGTAGTAAAAAAATAATTTTCGCGTTTATTCTCTCATATCGACAAATTTAGCATTTATTCGCATCTATTTCGTAAATACGAAAATTACGTATCCCTAGTAATTGGCTACATGTTTTGAACTAATTAGTAGTTCATCGTCAGGTGGAGGACCATTAGGTGTTATTGTCGTTATAAACAGTATCATTAACCTTGAATTATTTTGGATTTTAAGAAGTTGTTTGTTCTTGTGTTCATACAGCATTAGCATATTTCGATTGTAAACAATGACATTTAAATCTGACCACTTTTCGGAATGTTCCTTAATTTTATACAAGGTACGGCCATTAATTTCCAGGAGTGATCTCATAACTCCAGAAAATATTACATGAAATACGTACCCATTTAATATGTTTCGGAGTAACTCCCACCTGCCGTAATGCTCGACTGTATAAGTTTCGGTATCAACTTTTAAAGTTCTTTCTCGGAATGCTCTTTAATATGGACGTCAATGTTTTTTTGATGGCTTTGACATCCTCAAATCTTGTTCCCTTCAGCAAATTAGCCCAGCATGAGGTCGTGGAGATGCAGCATCCTCCATACTCTCCGTACTTATCACCGGCAGACTTTTTCTTGTTTCCAAAACTGAAAGATTTGCTGAAGGGAACAAGATTTGAGGATGTCAAAGCCATCAAGAAAACGGTGACGTCCACATTAAAGAGCATTCCGAAAGAGAACTTTAAAAATTGTTTCCGAAACTTATACAGCCGAGCACAGAAGTGCATTACGGCAGGTGGGAGTTACTTCGAAACATAATAAATGGGTATGCATTTCATGTAATATTTTCTAGAGTTATTAGATCAGTCCTGGAAATTAATGGCTGCACCTTGTGCTATAATTTTTTTTTGGGACCGAGGTAGCCTAATGGTAACGCGATGGCTTTGGGCACTGAGATTGCTCAAATCAAATCCCGAAAAGCTTCACCAAATACCTCTGTGTCTAGGTCGCATATAGGCACGTTAAATCAGTAGACTAGAAAGTCCTTCTATGAGGTCAGAGAAGGTGGGAGATGGTACGATTCCTCCCAGAAGTTGCCCCTGGTGGTACTCGGTCAAAATTGATGTGGTACAGGGCTAAAACGTTCTCCTTCCCTTGTGGTGCCAATATAAACCGGAGCCGCATCCCTCAGCCTACTAGCCTATGGACCTAGTCTGGATTCCGTCCAGGAGGCATTAGAAACAACATAATGATAACACATTTGGTTTCAGGGTGTAAACAAGAGAAAGTAACATAGGACCAGAAAGTCCTTCTATGAGGTCAGAGAGGGTGGGAGAAGGCACGATCCCCCCAGATGTCGCCCCTGGGGTTGCTCGGTCAAAATTGAGGTGGCATAGGTTTAAAACGAAATCCTACGTGCAATTATCAACTAGAGCCGCACCCCTCTGCCCGCTAGCCTATAAGGACCTGATATGGAATATTTACGACCAGGGAGCATCAGAAACAACGACAACAACAACATTTTTCTTTATTTGCAGATTTCAAAGCCAAAATTTGTCTTACATCTGTACCATGGGAAGTTAAATATTTACTTGCAGAATATTGGTTTCTCAACATGTTTTAATTAAATCGATTAAATTTATTTGCAACATCTAAAAAAATATTGATATGACTTACCCATAAATAATGAAGATATTTCTGAATCAGTATGTCTGATTCTCCCTTCCGAGAAATAATACTTACTATTGGTCTCATACTATTGGTTTGTTCTTTGATATAGTTTGACATTTTATCTTGTTTACTCCTTTACCCTAAAACTGCACATAGGATCTCGAAACAAAAATAAAATGTGATGTGACATTAGAGTAACTATCACAGCATCCCGAGGGCATGATTTTCCGGAAAAAGAAATAAATAACATGAATATAATATGAATAGCATGAATAAGTATATAATACTTTTTTACATGATGCGTTCTGACAGTTCAACGAAACAACGACATTTCAAAAGCATGCTGCAAACGTTCTCAGAAATTCAGGAACTCAAATTGCTACAGCCACTCCTATTTGAGTGAATAAGTAATATTCTTGTATTTATGAGCAAGGCTTTTGTAATATTTCCCATATAACATTTTAAAACATCTATTGTACATATACATGTTGTATACCTGATTTTCCTTACGCAGTTTAAAGAAGTTTATACTATATTTTTTATTTATTGCTCCCTTTTAAAAAGACAAAATGTTTGTAGCACAAAAATGTTTGAGTTCTAGCTGAGGAAAAGGTGGTGGTTGTTGTTTCTATTGACCCCTGGTCGGAAGTATTTCAGACCTGGTCCATATAGGCCTGCTGGCAGGTCTCCAGGAGTGTTTCTCCGGTTTATAATGGCACCATAAGGGCTGGAGTCCGATTTAGCCAGGTGTCACCTAAATTTTGACCGAGCACCCCCTGGGGGTGACATCTGGGGGTATTGTATATTCCCCCACCCTCTCTGACCTCATAGAGATACATAAAAGGGGCTACGGATTTAACTTGTCCATATCAGGCATAAACACGGAGGTATTTAATATCTCTTGTCGGGGTTTGATCCGAGCACCCTCAACACCGACACCCGATGCGCTACCACTAGGCTACCTACAGCCTTTAAAGTAACCTCGGGTAAATCTAACTTAAGTTACTTGGTTACACTAGGCATTTGTGGATAGTAAAAGAAAAAGTAGGTTTAAAGGTCATTTTGTCAATTCAGACAGGACTTCCAAATTTAGGGAAAATGCATATATGTTTTGATCAAAGATTTCATAAAAGAAAAGGAAATATAAATCCTAATGCGTACTATCCTGCGTTATGTATTACCTATGGGACTAATAATTTATATACTGACCCAAATATCATTTAATTCTACTTTCTTTTCGTGTTTTTGGCCAAGAGTAATTTTTCGTTTAGGTATGTTTTTTTCCATGGTGAAATGAAATCACCGGACATTGAAATAGACATTTAAAATATATGATTGTGCTCGTTACAGACTTTTTACTATGTATTTGTATGTATCTGTTGTTTTACTCTTAAACCATTAAATTATAAAACGAAAGTTAAAAAAAAAGACGAAACAGCTTAAGTAATAAATTATTTCAAAGAACGGAATTTTCATTTTTCTGTCATAGATATTAAAAATATCGATTTTGTTTAGGCTCGTATCGAATGAAACTGAACTTTTGCGTCTTTCTTAACATCTTCGAGAGTTAAATTCTTCCAAGTACATCATAGCCTTTGATGATCGTTCAATCAGTTATGATATCAGAGAATACGTTTTTTCTTAGCGTTGTTCTTTTCTTTTTCATCTTAATATATGTGTTTATTCCTCGGAAGAATTCAATAAAGACTACATTCGTCGAGTAATTCATGACGATAAAATCTTACTACAGCTGAAAAGGACAAATATTTCAGCGAATACGTTTTTATTAAAATATTTCATTTTTCTCTAAAAAGCACTTGCGGAATATAGGAAAATATAAATTTTGTCGTCTGGGAGACGTCATGAATTGCGATATATAAAACTAGCTTCAGACAGTATAATTTTAGAAAAAAAAACAATATGAATTGTGTCTTGAAACTGTCAAGTAAAGTTTGGACAGACACGAAGGTATGTTTATAATATTTATTTCTATGGTATAATGGGATGTTTTCTAATATTTTCAATAGAAGTCGAGTCAAATAATATTTAAGAAAATATTTCATTTCTGAATGGAGATTCAATACCTTTGATTTAAAGAAAAATTGCAATTTCTTTAAGTAATATCAGAGAATTCACATACAGTGACTGACTAGTATTTTATTGAATCTAGATAGGACAGATTTACAAATTTTTCTTGGGACCGAAGTAGCCTATAGGTAGCGTGTCGGCTTTCGGTGCTGAGGGTGCTCGAATCGAATCCCGACAAGCTCTGTTAAATGCATACGAGTCTAGGGTGGATATGAGCACGTTAAATCCTTAGACTGGAAAGGACCTATATGAGGTCACAGTGGGTGGGAAAATATGATCGTCCCTGGGGGCGGTGGGAATTTGCTCAGTCAAAATTGTCACACTCCCACCCTTGTGGTGCCATTTTAAAGGAGCCGCAACCCCTTAGCCCACTAGCGTATGGACCAAGTTTGGAATAAAAATTCCGTCCAGGGGGTATTAGAAACAACAACAACAACCTAATGATAACACATTTGGTTTCAGGGTGAAAACCAGAGAAAATCACATGGGACCCAAGGTTGTTAGAACAACTATGCATTCAACTGATGACTTCACTCCACAGTTGGCAAAGACGTGTATTAAATCGTTATGACTTGTTTACACATTTCCATATGGATCTCTAACCCCGCTAACCTATATGGGCCTGGTCTACAATACTTCAGGCCAGGGGCAATAGAAACCACAACAACAACAGTTATTGTAATTATGGCTCCTGCCACGTGGGCGCGTTTAATGTATCTTTTCCTCCCCAAGCACTCTAAACTTTGTTCTGCCGCTCCTAATAAACGATAGTTCTTTTCTTCGTGGGCTGGATGACTGCACTTGTCAGTCACCAGACAAAAATTTAGGCAATTCCACTCTGGGAATTCTTTTCAATTCCACTCTGGGAATTCTTTTCAATTCCACTCTGGGAATTCTTTTCACCTCCAACTCATGTATCAATAATACTTTGCTTAGGAGCGCCGCCCACATGTTATAGTGGTTATCGTTTTGATCTGACACACAGTGGGCTTGGATTCAAATGCCGAATAAGGTTTGGTCGTTTCCGTGTCTGCAGAATAAAGTTTGGTCGTTTCAGAGACTCCCCTCATAGGGAGCAATATTGGCTCACCTACATGGTGTTTCCATAATAAAGTAGCTACTAAATCACGGTGAATAAGAAAAGATGAATGTCTCAGTCAATGTTCCTCCGCATTAGGCAAAACAAAAACTAAAACTTTGCTTAGGAGCCATTTCAAGGAGGAAACCTGGATCCAAGTCATCTTGCTGGGTGCACTGGAGGTGTTTAACATGTTCACTGCCCCCATAGGAATTTAAAATGACCACCGGTATGCCAAACTTAAAAACACTAGTTTAACTGTTTGTAAAGGGTTCAAAATATGTCAGCACTATCACTTTAAAATAACAGATATCAAGAAAAAAAATTGTTTTGAACTAAAAATATAAAATTCTAACCTACTGCCCGCGTGGCTGCGACAGTAAGAAAATAAAAAATTTTTAAATAAAAATTTTTCCGAGCCGATAATAGATAGCGCAGGGTGTCCGAGTTCGATTTTTTAAAAATATAAAGTCAAATATAAAGTCATTGCTGAATTGCCCAGGGAATTTTATTTAACATAATATGCAATGATACCAGTGTAATCATGCGCCTTCGAATGAATGGAAATTAAAATAAAAAAATTGGAGAAGTTTTAGATGATCGAAGGCTTGCACCATTACATATTATGATAAAGAGTGGAAGCCGTCATTGTAAGCTAAATTACAGAGGAGAACAGTCTTTTTATGACATGGTCAATTTAAGTAAGGTTTATGAGGGCTATGTACAGGTGGGGTCTGAAGATCAGAGACGAGATAGCGATGGCTGGCACCAAGAATGACGTTACGCCACAAAGATCCTTTGTAAAGAATTTATGGCAGTTGGGACTCATTTTCGGACCACAAGACCAGGTGAGGCGACGTGGGGGATCAAGAGGATGATGTAATGAGGGCGGATATGAGTTGAGAGAGGAAGCCAATGTGAAAATAAAAGTTAAGGCCAAGCGAATGAGAAGATTTAGATTTTCCTGATTGGCTGGAGGTTAGTATGAGGAGGCGTAGGCAATGGAAAGGAAATGATGAAAAAAATCAAATATATAGGACAGAGAGTGTTAAAAAAAGTTTAAGAAGAGAGAGAGAGAGATTTTTCGATTTGCTGTGCTGACCCTGTTGATCCTTCCAGGTGTCTAGCGTCTTTCTTTAATAGAGAAACTCTCTTGGAGCAGCAGACCCTGTCGAGTCTTCCAGGTGTCTACTATCGTATATAAAGAAAAGTTGCTATTGATCACGTTGATGAAATAAGTTGTTGACCTAGTTGATGAATGTTACTGAACTACTGTTAAAAGAATAACACGATCCGGAACAAAAGCCAAGAGCCCCATGCCGAAGGAGTCATTCCGAACCCGAGTCCTAGTGCAGCCATCATCAGAATTGAACGTTGCTGAACTACTGTTAAGAGACTATCACGATCCGGAACAGAAGCCAAGAGCCCCATCCCGAAGGAGTCATTCCGGACCCGAGTCCTAGTGCAGCCATCATCAGAATTGAGTGAATCAAAATCAAATTTTTGATTAGTTCAGATCCCACCTTGTTGAATGAGTTCTTAATGAGTGAATAGTTAGTTAAAATATATTTTTGGAAGGAGTTTTTAACAAGTTAGGTTGTTTTCTTAGGCTCCCTGAATCTAGTAAAGTACATTAAATAAATGGGCTTGTGGCGGCCCTGTGGTACAGCGCGCTGGTTTTCGGTGCTGAGGGTGCTCAGATCGAATCCCAGCGTTGCGCCACGAAACATGTCTCCGTTCGTGTAGTCCCTTCATAGGGGGTAATGCTGTCCACCTATACTGTGCCCTCATAATAAAATGGACAGCAAAAACTGCGGTGTAGTTCAGGCGAATGTTTCATTACAAGTGCCTCCGCATTGGTAAAAAAAACATTAAATAAATATTTTTTTCTAAAAACAAAGACTTATGCTAGCAATGTAGAAATTTGTAAACTGTATCTAATATATATTGATATTGATGAGGAGATGTGTAAAATAATGTAAATTTGTAAATAAATGAGTTTTTTGTTATTTTAAATTTGAATCAGTTTTATTCCTTTTTTAGTTTTTTTTTTGAAAATCTAATTTTTAGGTTAACAAAGTTATGTTTTGTTTGGATGCCAATTTAATGTCCAGAGTCTAGCGTTGAATTCAACAAAATAATTTAACACAATGCACCCAACTACCCCTTAATTAAAATATAAAAGTACTAGCCACATAAACTACGAATTCACGCCCAAAATAAATAAATTTAGGACAGGCATCACGACAACCAGTGACCCACGGGTAATGCTCACGGCACAGAATGAAAATTTTTTGAGACCCACTGGTGAGGCTCTTGGCAGTGAACCTTATATATCTGTAGTTATGGCTACTTTGATGAAGATGTATTCCTTGCACTTAACAAATGTATATCTTTGAACTCTTTTTTTTGCGTACCAAGGTAGACTCTTCGCTATAAAGCGTGTAGCTTTTAAAATTTGAAAAATTTCAGTAGTTAATATTATACATGGCATTCAGTTATTGATGTGTATCGCTACAAAATTAAAACTTTTTTGAAAAAGTTAAATTAAATTGAAGGAAATTTAGAAAAACACGTGCGTTGCATCTAAAGGTGGCTATACTTGTGCAGGACATCCCCAAGAAAAAAGTCTGCAGGATTTCCTTGAGGATTTCCCCAATTGAACCCTCGCTCTCACATTTCAATGGGATTTAGAGGGCTGTACACTGTACAGTTCGCCACCGGTCTTAAGGCTTCCCCACACACGAAAGAGAAATCCTCAAGGTTTGGACTGTGCAGTCAAAACCTCAAGGATTTCCTCTACGTGTATCGGTACCTTAAAGATTTCTTTTAGAATGCAGAGGAAACAGAATCCAAACATATGCGTTTTCTAATCTGTTATTAGAAAACAAAACAGACGGAAATCGTCCATATATCATCATTCTGATTGAAGATCTGTGGTGTCAACTGATGCACCACCTTAATGGTCTAATTCAGTTCTCAAATCGTCTTTTAGAAACAGTCACTTGAGAGAGGTATTTGATACAGATGTACAACTGTGAGCGTCTCATCAAAGAGACTGCTAAAACAAGCTAGGTAACAACGAAGTGAGGCTATTCGTCTATTAGTCATTTAGAGACGGTCGCTTCAATGATGCATCTGAAGCACATACACTACAGTCAGCATCGAAGTGGAGCTATTCTTCTGTTCGTCGTTTAGAGACGGTCGCTTGAGAGCCGTATTTGAACCAGATGTGTTACTGTCAGCGTCTCATCAAACAGTCAGCAAACGCAAATTGGGCAGCAACGAAGAGAGGCTATTCGTCTATTCGTTTTTCAGAAAAGGCCCCTTGAAAGACGAATTTGAAGCAGATGCACTACTGCCAGCATCTCATCAAAGCGTCAGCGGGTTAGCAAACGCAAATTGAGCAGCAATGAAAAGGGGCTATTCGCCTGTTCGTCTTTTAGAGACAGTTCCTTGAGAGCCGTATTTGAAGCAGATGTACTACTGTCAGCGTCTCATCGAACAGTCAGCAAACGCAAACTGGACAGCAACGATAGGCGGATATTCGTCTATTCGGCCTTTAGAAAAAGCCCCTTGAAAGACGCATGTGAAGCAGATGTACTGCTCTCAACATTTCATCACTGCAGACGCAAACTGGGCAGCAACGAAGTGAGGAAGTGCTGTAAAGAGCAGTACACGTGAGTCGGAGAGCAGAAAGTATAGTGGTTTAAAGATAAAAGCGCAGAAGTTCGTGACTTTAAAACTTTCTATTTAATAATTAGCAGTAAAGCTTTTTGAAAGAAGTTATTCGGTGCAGTTTTTTTTATTAAAATCGCATACTGTCCAATCCCATATTATTTGTTAAGATTATATGCAGTGTTTTCAAAAATATCGGTTTGTTTTGTATATTCAGAACGCTATGCTTAACTTTTGCTGCATAAGGGCTAATTAGACTAAGACCTACACTCTAAAGTCGATTCCGAAAGTCTACAAACGTCCATTCCAACAATGGGACTCGAACACCCACAATCTCCTGACCGCGCAAGCTATTCGGCCATTACCCGGCCTATTACAAAAAGAAAAAAAAATCCGTAGCTCGAATAACTAGTGTCTTTTTAAAATTGAATAATTTACTGTCACAAGCAGACAAATTCACAACTAAAAGAATTTAATTAAAACATATTATTAAATATTGAATTCACATTGTGTCAGTTTTTGGTAGTAATTCTTTTGAAATTTTATATTTGTAAAGAAAAAATACTGTTTTTCTCTCCTTTATTATTGTTTTAAACCTTTTACGGAAAGCGAACTTGTGCATGGTAAATATGCCAATTTTTTCAGAATTAATGTAAATTTGGGAATGTGTTAAAGTTATAGTAAACAACTGAAATATCACCAATTTTATAAATTCCCGAGCCCTATATATATATTTTTTGATTTTAGAGCTTTAATAACTCATATAGATATGAATTATGTTTCCAAACTTCATAAATATCCAAAATGAACCTCCAAAAAACTCTATCTGAAATTGACAGAAACTAATCAAATATTTTATTTTTGTATTATCAGACGCAATATTTAGGTATACATTCTATCGCTATTTTATTAAATTGAAGACTGTCCCCTTAAGTGACAGTTCCAGATAGATTTCATAAAATTTTACAGTTATGATTAGGGAAATTTCTTTTGCATGTATGAGACTTCCTATTTTTATATTATTTCTGACACGTTATAGATTTCCCTCGTATATTCCGAGAAACACAGTAGAAAATATTTGCAACATACTTTGATATACTCCGGAAGTATAAATCTTCTTTCATCTTTGATGATGCTTCAAGTAATCATGGATTGAAATCTGAAAAATACATTTTTGTTTTTTTATTTTTTACAAAACTGTTCGGTAAGGACTACATCTGAAGATCGATTTATTCAAAACAATAAAGTGATTCAATTGTTTAAGAAAAATGAAAACGTTCCCTAGGGCAATACTTTATGAAATATGTCATTTCTTATTTGACTAAAAGGGATATGAAGCTTTGGATCCTTGCATTTGATGGAGAGACAGTTTGATCTTTGATCTAAAAATAGATTTATATATTCTTATTTCAGGTGAAGCGCTGCAGAGTTCCTTACATTTGAAGTAAACTCAGGGGTGACATTAGAATGTGAATTTTTAAAAAAAATATTTTTGTTCACGAGTAAGATAAAATTGTAAAACATTACAGTACTATTAGGTCTTTATATGCGGCATTCCCGCACAGATATTATGGTGAGATTATATCATTTTTTGATAGTGACGTATGTTTTCAAAATAGTAAATCTTTATCAAAATAGAAACACTTTAAGAATTATAAATCTTCAAAATTATCAAGAAGTAAAAAAAAATTGGGTAGTCTCTTCTAACGGAACAGCCTTGGGTTATTAACGAAGATTACTTATCGTTGATTACCTCATTTGTATGTATATATGTATGAATGTGTTATGCATATATGTAACTATATATATATATATATATATATATATATATATATATATATATATATATATATATATATATATATATATACACATATATATATATATATATATATATATATATATATATATATATATATATATATATATACATATATATATATATATACATATATATATATATATACATATATATATATATATATATATATATATATATATATATATATATATATATATATATATATATATATATATATATATATATATATATATATATATATATATATATATATATATATATATATATATATATATATAGCTTACAAATGTAAATATAGAATTTTAATAATTCTGGAAAAAAGCTAAGTAAGTAAGAGTAAATAAAATTTAGGCGCTAAGCTGCTCACAAATTTTTTTACATTATATTAGATAGTTAAAAAATAACAAACTATAAGAGGATGTAGTGACATAATAATATGGTAAACCCAGATATTAATAATGTAAAATAGAATAGTACTAAAACAGAAAAGGAAATGGAGGTGTTATAGTTGATGACTGGAGGGAGTTGTGACCCCCCATCCCCGGTTAAACATGTTTTCTGCCCGGTTATATGCATCATTCCCGCACAGATGTTATGGTGAGCTTATATCATTTTTTGATAGTGACGTATTTTCTCAAAATAGTAAATCTTTATCAAAATAGAAACACATTAAGAATTATAAATCTTCAAAATTATCAAGAAGTAAAAAAAAAATTAGGTAGTCTCTTCTAACGGAACGGCCGCGGGTTATTAACGAAGATTACTTATCGTTGCTTACCTCTTTTGTATGTATATATGTATGCATGTGTTATGCATATATGTAACTTATATATATATATATATATATATATATACATACATACATACTAGCTGAAAACTCGGACTTCGCTACAGAGCACATTCAAATTAAATACAACGATCAATCTATGCTATTGATGTAAAAAAAATATTTATTAAAAAATCGTAACGGATATTTTTATAGATAAAATAATGTTGAAGAAAATATTTAAATGAATCTAATAGACCATACTAAAGAATATAATATCGTTAATATAGTACAGTTCGAGGAACATTTCTTTTACTGTATTTTAACATTTTTTGGATAATGTCCAATCATCTTCCGCATTAGCAAGAAAAAAAATATTTTTTTTGTCTATTTAGTTGTTATGGACGTGACGATAAATTAAAGTACCAGAAAAAGAAATCACGTGATCAGCATTTAAGAAATTAAATTCTAAAAATTAATCTTTAAAAATTCAACAAAAATCAGAAAATGGAGGTAAAGATTAAAAAAATATTTCATTTTAAAGGAGTTTTTATTATCTTTCTTGTGATATGAATTTTATAACCCTCAGATTATTATTTTGAAAGCAAACTTTAAAAAAGTTACTAAAACAGCTTAAAAATTTAATTTAAAAAAATCTAAGAAGAATTTTTCAAAAATCTTTCTTAGTGCACCCCTGAACTATAAGAAGAATCGCCATGCAAAATTTCAGCCCTTTAGGTCCAGCGGTTTGGTCTGTGCGTTGTATGTCAGTCAGTGAATGAGTCAGTTACGGAACTGTTTTTTATATATAGATATGTATGTAAAAATTGTGACGCAATTTGGTACTTTTCTATTTAACTGTTTACTGCTTATTCAAGCAATACAGACAGGGTTTGCCGCGCTGCCAAAATTATAACTCGCGAGGTACGGACGGACGGGTTTAGAGTCTGAAATTTTCTTTTCCGGGGGACCTTTATGAAGGATCGTAATCCTACGTTAAAATATCTACATGAAGCGTAGCATGTTTGAAAGTTGCTGTGTACTAATCCTATTCAATTCTGTCACCTCAATGTTAACTTGTGGAGAAAATTTGTCTACTATTTAAAGCTACATAAATTCTGATAATCCAATAAAAATGGTATCTTCAGATAGCCTGAACTTTTCTGCACCTTGCAACAGGATTCATCTTATAAATTTCGTCTATCAAAGGAATTCATGAGCATTTAAAACACATTATACCAGATTTTTCTCCCGAAAAATTTAAATTAAAAAATATTATTTGAATTTTTTTTAAAAATCATAAAATGCCTGAAGGTTTAAAATTTCTTTCTCTATTACAGAGTACAATTTTTGAAAATAATCTTTCAATTCAAGTCTGTCATCCTTGGACACATTTTCCCCATAGGTTAACATTGAGGTGAACGAATCCAATAGGGTTAGTACATAGCAGCTTTAAACTCTTTTAAACAATTCCATGTCAATAAATTTTTATATTTGAGAACTAGAGACAATTTAAAAATATAATAAAATATATGCGTATCCAGTCCTTTTCAGCTATTCAATGACACGCTGCATTATTATTATGCAAATGATTAAATTTATTAAAAGCGTTCCATAGTCTCAGTAACAGTCTCAGCACTTTTGATTTTCAATTATTAAGTATCCTCATAATTCAAGTCCATCAGATAAGTAAACTGTCAATTTAATTTTTAAAAGTTGAAGTATTTTGTCCTTCTTTATAGTACTTCAATTTCCTTTACTAGGAATGTATTTAAAAAGAAGAAGATTGACAAACGAAAATTCCAATGAATGTCAATAAAAACGAAAAAGTTTAATAAATTAACGCATAAATTAACGTAGTATAACGCAGTATGATAAAGAGTTTTTTCGTTTTAGAGGGATAGCTTTTAATATTTGACATTCTTAAGGACTGTTTAATGTTATCGTTATAATGTACAAAAGATGAAAATTTCGATTTGGAGGTGGGGATGGCTCACCCTCTTTAACTCAGAGCTGTATAAGTATTCTGTCATAAGCTTAAGTTTTGGAAGTATATACCAGTTTAATTTTGAAAACCATGCTTTTTAGTTAAACATTCTATATAGCAAAACTTGTTTTAACGATACTAGTATGATAATTAGTCCCCCTGCAACATTATTTATAAAAGTCCTTTTCTTTACTTAAAAGGGAATTCATTACTAATATATTCCTTACGAGTATAATCCCTTGTACAGGGACGCAATCACGAGATTCCAGTACTGGAGTTTAATTTCGGCACAGCAATAACCAGGTGAATCAGGAATGTTAAGATCTCCCAAGAAAATTATTTTTGTCGAGCGGGCTTTTAACGTAGGATTACGTTCCTCCATAACGGTAGGATTACGTTCCTCCATAACGGTCCTCCGGAAAGGAAAATTTCAGACGCTAATACTGTCCGTCTGTCCGCGTGAGTTATGACTTTGACAGCGCGTCAAACCTAGTCTATCGCTTGGACAAGTTAAACAGAAAAGTACTAAGATGCGTCAAAATTTTGACATATATATATATGTCTATCTATCTATTATATATATATATATATATATACACGCTAATATATATGCACTGCTCATAAAAATTAGGGGAGCAAGCAAAGAAGTTAAGAAAACCGTGCGAGACAGCCACGTATTGGCATAAAATGGATACTACACGTGTATAAATGCGCAATACAGAAAAAAAGACGTAAAAAATTTGTAATTAAGCTTTAATTCTTTGAAAATATGGAAAAAACATGAAAACATGATTTAGGGCAACAATTTGGTTACATGTAAACGATGAAAAAAAGTATTGTTTAGAAATGATGCATTGTTAGACTGCTACACACCTGTTTTCCATGGATGCGATAATGTTATCGATTAGACTTTGGGGAATACTGTTCCACTCCTCAAGAAGCGCAATCTCCAAGTCTCGGAGAGTAAAAGGAGGCCTTGATCTCGCAGCAATGCGTCGTCCAAGCATGTCCCAAACATGCTCGATTGGATTCAGGTCAGGAGAGCACGCTGGCCATTCCATACGCTGTATTGTTTCAGCTTCAAGCATGTTCTCCACAAGACGATCTGTTTGCGGTCTGGCATTATCATGCTGGAAAACAAAGGAATCTCCAATGGCTGCAGCGTAAGGTATGACATGAGGTCTCAGTATCTCATCTGCATACCTTCGGTCCGTCAAAGTACCATTCCGAATGATATGCAGGTCCGTACGTCCACCTATGCTGATTCCACCCCATACCATAAAACCAGCTTGTCTGTATTGTGACCTTTCACGAACGAATGTGGAGTTATTTCGAGTGCCCCTTTCCTTCCATACCAAAACACGTCGGGTGTCACACTCCAGACTGAATCGGGACTCGTCTGTAAACAGCACTTGGCTCCAATCATGTTGCTTCTAATCTCGATGTTCAGCAGCCCATATTCTTCGGGCCGCACGGTGGCGTGAGGTCAACGGAATGCAGACCATTGGCCTACGTGCATAGAGACCTCCCTGATGAAGCCTATTACGTACTATTTGGCTGGACACCTTCGTCCTGTTGCTAAGAGCAACTGTCTTTGTAGCTGAGTAGCATAGTCTGTTCTGTTTCGACGAACTGTTAACAGTATATACTGGTCATCAGTTGCTGTAGTGGAGCGTGGCCGACCTTGCCCTGGTCGATGTCTAACATTCCCTGTTTCTTCGAATCGATTCCACAGCCTTGCAACGACACTTCTGGCGACTCAAACAGCGTCCGCGACACTACGTTGTGTTTGCCCGGATTCAAGTCTGCCTATAATACGCCATGCCATGGATTCCGGTAAATCACGTTATTGAGACATTTTCAAGTCACCTTTTCTCAAAAAGAATAACTGAGCAATCGAATTTGACAGTTAAGACAGTGAAACAGACATTTCTGCAACATCCCGATTTCCGCCCTTATGTTGTTTTTCTGGTTTTTGACGTCATGAACTTTGATTTGCATATGAAGTTTTCTTCTTCTGTTTCCTGCTAGGCTTTAAATTATGGATGATTTATTTTATGTTACTTATCGGTGTAAGTATTTGCGTAATTTCGTTACAATCATGTGCTCCCCTAATTGTTTTGAGCAGTGTAGATACATATATACATACAAAAGAGGGAAGCAACGATAAGTAAGCCTACGTTAATATCCCGCGGTAGTTTCGTTAGAAGAGAGCTACCTAAAAATTTTTTAATCATGCACTTTCATAACGCACACTCCTTACTGCCTCGTTTTTTTTCATGTCATAACCAGTTTTTGCTCTTTTTCACGTAGGGCAGTGTGATTTACCAATTATTGGGAGAGAAAGAATAAAATGTCCTTCCAAAAAGTAAATTTCTGTTCAAGAGACATTTAATGTTACAAAAGAAGTCGATTCAAGAATCAAAGAGATATTGCTACAAGAAAGACGGTAATTTCCGAAAATATGGATTTCCACTTATTGCTACAATTCTTAAGGAAAGAATAGAAATAAAGTAGATTCTTAATTAAAATCAAATGGATCCACAGGAAAATAATTAGCCTTGAACTGGCAAGGATAGAAGTATTTCGAGAAAAAAAATGCATTGAATATTAACTGGATAACGATCGTCAACTGTAAGGCAAGCTTCCTAGAATCCTGAGGTTTGATTTGCTTTAGTTTGGAGCGCTACGGTCGAGTTTCGCTACACGAGGGCTAATTAGACCGGCACCTACTGCTTAAAGTCGATTCCGAACGGCTGTAAACGTCCTTGCCAAGAGAAAGCTGCGGTGAATGCAAGTCTTCTATAATGGGCTAAACCCAAACTTAACCGTAAGAAGACTGCCTACCCAAAGTTGGGTGTTTTGTGAGTCAAACGAGGTGGTATCACACTAACATGGTATGATATTTTGCAGGACAAGGGATCGATCTGCTTACACAGGATAATCGGCTACTTGTAGAGTTACTCTATATTTTCTAAAATTGCATTATTTGCAAGATGCATTTTATCCCGAGGCTAGCCGCAATGGCGGCTCCAAGGGGGGGGGGCAGTAGGGGCAATTGCCTCCTCCCCCCAAAAAAAATCCCGGCGTATTTTTTTTCATAGCTTAAAATTATATAATCGTAGACCTAATACTAAATGAGTTTAAATTTAAAATGAGACGATGTTTATTTCTAATATATATATATATATATATATATATATATATATGACACTAAGGGCCGACGTTGTCCCCTCCCCTAAAAAAAAACAAACTGTGGACTGGGACCGCCCCTGGCTAGCGGTGATAAACCCAGCATTGTCTGACGTCCTACAATTGCTACATTTCCTCACACGCCACTGGGAGAAAGGAGCTGCACTGGAATTTGTGCTAGATTTTGTCTCACATGTCCACAAAGATCGTGCTTAACAAAAATTATCTAGCCCACGGGAGAATGTCTGTCGCATGCCGTTTCTCACGAAAGATTGAGCCCTTGGAAGAAGTCTCTTAGTGAGATACTACCTTTACGACATGAGTGTCATCATTGCGTGGTATTAAGTCAAGTGTGATCCCACCAGTGACACCCATACAGTGTGTACATAAAGCAAAACTTACCTTTTTAGCTCTAGATTCTTAGCCGCTTACCTACTTTGATGGTCACTATTTAAGCTTGATAAAATGACTAAGCAGTCTTCAGCCGGGCTTCATTTAGGTGGAAAGACCTATGTTGTCCATATTTATAGATGACTTTCTGATGCCCATTTTGTTTACTGTCCTTACGTTTAGTCGGTCGTATATGTACTCAAGTTTCCCAAGGGCTTGATATATTGGGATTATTCTATCAAGATCTGACATGAGTTTCTTTTCTCACACACTGGGGGAACACGCATGTCGGATCACCTCTTTTACATGTGTCTCAAGCACACTCTTGCTTTCCTACCTACGCCTACAGTGCATACATGCGTATGTATACGTATGTGCTTGCGCTTTCTTCATTTTGTTTTCCGAAAGTTGAGTGAATGGTCAATTATTATTACAGTTATTGATAAATTTGCTTGTAGATTTTGGTTGACAGGACAAGGAATTTAAAACAGCTAGTTTGAAAACATAACTTTTTATACCTACTTAGGTATTCTACTATTAGTTTTTTTACCTACTTAGTTATATACAGGTTTGCGTTCTCCGTTTCGCTTTTCGCAGTGAAGTGAATGGTCTATAATTGATATACTTTTATTTAACAGTTAGTTTGTAGACTTAGTAGACAGGTGAATGAATTCAAAACGACTGGTTAGCAATCAGAAAATAACCCATATATGTCTGAATGAAAAAACAATCTCTAAAATTAGTAAAAATGAAAGCAAAAAATTTTTTTTTCTAAAATTCTCATTTTTGCTAAGCAACTCAGCATCTTGACCTAAAAGGCTGGTATTAAGCGTCCGAATTCCGAATCAGGTAATTGTTTTACTTATTGATTTAGTGGTAGTTGTGTATGAAATAAAGGCATTTTACCTCACAGAACATTGAACCCGAGTTTAGTGTAAAATTTCCTAAACAAATTCATACCTTATGAACATGTTCTCAAAAAACACTGGAATTGCTTCTTAATCAAATGCTTTCTCGGAATTTAATTAAGGGGACTCGGTACCAAAATTTTTTTTTTCCTAAATAATGCCTATATTAAAATTCTGAAATCATATTTAAGTAAGTCTGAATGATACAAAATAATAAAACATTTCAAATTGTTAACATTTTTATAATTTTTTATAAAAATTTGAATTTTTTAAAAAAAATTCAATAATTTTCAAATTCCTACTTCTTTTTTAATTTTTATATTTGGAACTAGATTTTTTTACCACTTGTTCATCATACCTAACTACATAAAACTTCTGAGCAGATTTTAAATAAAATAAGTAGATCAGGGTAAAAAAAAATAAAATGTGGTTGCATATGGAAAAAACGATAGAAAATAGTACTTTTTTAGATTCATAAATTTTTTTAAAAAGTTTTTTCATAGATATCAAAAAACCACTCAGACGTTTTGATGCAGTAAGTATCAAGATTAATCAAAAAAAAAATTAGACTATTTGCATTAGAATTGTAGAAGCCTTAGCATTTCGAAGATGGGGAGAATTTGAAAAATCACAAACTGAGAAAAATGAGTTTAAAGATTTCATTTATAGAAAAACCATATTAAATATAATCTTACTTCATGAAAACTTTTTTGCCAACAATAATAGGATATATTATTTGTTTTCACAACAAAAAATAAAAGCTAGAAACCTTAATTTAAAAAATTGAGATGCATATATAAGCTGTTATCCACTCGTTTACTGCAGTAAAATTATCTTGAAATAGACAAATGCTGTAAATGTACAAAATTTAAGGCATAATATATACTACTTACTTGTTATATATTTATAATAAGATGCACTACTGTCATAAATCCTAAATAATAATAAACATAAACTATTAATAGCTTAAGATATGAATTTTGAAACCACCAAATTTTAATATTTCAATTTCTAAATTTAATGAAGAAGGGTCAATTACTTTCCAATAGATTTAAAAGTAGCCAGCACTATAAGTAATTCCTTCTCTCTTTTTTTCTACAATTTCTCTTTTAGCTTTTGCATTTTTTACAATTTTTCTTACATATTGATATTTAGATGTAGCTCGTCTTTCTCGAAAAGATTGTTTTCGCATATCTAACATTTTTGCAAGTCTTTATGTATGGCACCCTGACTTTATTCCTAGTATTTTATGAACTCCTTTTAATGTAAAACTCACACCTTTGTTATATTCGCAAATTGCTTGTCTAACAGAACAATCTACATGTTTTTTATACACAAATATGTCTTTGGTACACCTAGACCAAATCATATTATGCAAACTTTCATTTGCATTTTGCGTTTTGTAACTAATGCACTTTTCTAAAAGTTCATTTGATGCTAGTCGTTGGTAAATAGGAAGTATCTTTGGTAAAAATTCTTCTTTAATCGGTGTTCCAACATTTAACTTATGATTTCCTGGTTTTACAACTTTCGAAACTGCAGACTGATAGAAACACCATGAATCAGCCCCACTTGGACATTTGTGGTGCTGTGGTTATTGGCCAGTTGAAATACCGTGGAACAATGTAGCATATATTGCAGTTTTCATATTATTTACATCACCCTTGTTCTGTAAAATTGCTCTTTGATAGTATTTTGTGGCTTTTTTATTGTCGTTTCCTTAAGACTACCATGCTCTTTGCCTCCTAAATTGACAC
The DNA here is from genome assembly GCA_907164885.2 of Dolomedes plantarius. Lineage (NCBI taxonomy): Eukaryota > Metazoa > Arthropoda > Arachnida > Araneae > Dolomedidae > Dolomedes > Dolomedes plantarius. Next base: position 93,344,137 of record OU015502.1, read on the forward strand.
CACGAACACGCCAATCTTTAACAGCATTTCGCAAAGCTGTCCCTAATCTCTTACTTACGCGATTTACACATTCTTCCTTTTTAATTTCTACAGAAATATCACAAACAGGAAACAGAAATATCACAAATAGCTGAAGTTTTTGAACCTGATCTATAAGCTTCTTTCACTTCCTTATGAACTTGTTCGAACATATTTTTTGATAAAGTACAAGTTGCAGAGTTAAGCTTTTCAACACACCTCATATAAGTTCGTGAAGAAAATGGGGCCATATTCATTGACATACAAAATTTTTCAATAGCAGTATATCCTTTCCCAATATTAGAAAAGGCACTGTCAACTTGAATATTTAAATTAGAACATTCTTGTTTCCTTTTAGTGCCTGATAATACATTGGTGCACTCTAAACAAACAAGTTTTAAATTTCTGTAAAAACCAACTGCACTGCTACAGTCTAATTTGAGAGATATGTTTCCACAATCTACACATTTCACATTAGAAAACAAATTTCACAGTTCAACAGTATTTACAAAAATATATTCACCATTAATATTTTCTGTTTCTATTTGATTACAAGATTGAAAATTCTGCAATCGAGCACAACTGTTTGATGACATGCTTGTGTTCATGCAACGTGATTCTGCACTACTATCACTTATTATGTTACCTTCGGTTTTTTTCCATCTTTTATTATTATTTTCTGTTGCAAGAACAGATTTTCTTTTCCTTCTAGGCATGATTTCAGAAGAACACACAAAATAAATAAAAATGAACGAAGCTTCCACTTCCCTAAACGAACTCGAATTATAAAACGCATCCATGAAAAAAAAACAGTGTTCAGCACTCGTAAATGTAAACAAGTTGGCGCTACGGTTGTGGATAATCTAACTTTGAAAGCAGCATCGATATAAAAATAATTATTTTTACAATAAACCAGGGAGACGATCAGATCTCAGCTGTAAACATTGAAGCAGCTGGGATTTAAAGGGACATTTAAAGGGAAAATGAAAGATATGGGTTACGAAAATTAACCATAACTCCTTAAATATTTATCAGAATGACACGAAATTTGGGTGGAATCTTCTAGACATGTGAAGGAATAATTTAGAATAAAAATATGAAATTCGTCAATTTGGTCATTTTTCGACAAAATGAGATGTACCGAGTCCCCTTAAGGAGGCTTTAACAGAACATTAATTAATTTTGTTAGCGAAAGCTATTTCCAAAGACTCATGGGTACAAACGGAGATTTGTCACACAAGACTTTTTAATTAGACTAAGACAGAAAATAATGCAAGATTTACTCCAACATATATTAATTTATTTCCCGATAACAAAGCTTCTAATATAGATCAAATGAAAACTGTGATATCGTAAAATGAACAAGACACTTCTGGGGTTGAATGGGGCTTATTATTTCAGTATAACTAGTGTGCATCATCGCGCCTGTGGTTAGTAAAGAGTAAACAGCTATTCAATTATAGCTGTATTGCTTGAGTATTTATTGCTATTTAACAACTAATGATTACAAAATAATCTTTTCATATTAGAGAATATATTTTTAAGTTAATATCTATAATTTTGAATCTAAGAGTAATTGGCAGAGCCGGGGCTATCGACGGTGGCGTCCGAGGCAAGTTTTGAAAACGGCGCCTGTTTAAATTTTGGAGAGAGACTTAAATAATGAAAGTATCACTAATGTAATATAACAATTACTAAATCATTCTCCGAGCCTGTATTAGTGCAAATTGCTCGATAGCATTTCTATAATTGAAGGCCTTATTTGAATAGTGATAGAATACTCCATTCTTGTTCATTTTGAGATAAGAGCCTTAAAGGCTAATGAGTCTGAGAATTGACTGCCGAAGTCTGATTTGTAATGCTCTCTGTTGGCAGCAGAAATAAGCTGGAGGTGTACCAGTTTAAAAATAAGATAGAAATGATTTGTATGAACATGAAAGTGAGGCTAACTCCCTATTTTAAAAGGTGGAGTTGGACCACCATTCAAATAAGATCACTTTCAATTTATTGTTTTAGGTAACGTCTTTTTTATAGAATTGATTGCTAGATGATTCAGTCGCTCTTAATTTGTGATTGTCCATAGATATCTCCTTAAAATTTTCAGCCCTGAAAATTTGCGCTCAGCTGCCGCTAGATCTAAAGGTAGTGGAATTCTTCGGGCTACAACAACGTTTCAAAATAGGACTTCAAAATTTGTTTATCAAAATCTCGAATTCAGCCGTTTGTAACAAATAGTCTAGATATTCACTTATATTTGAGTATTTTATACTCTATTTTTGAGTATTAAAGTACTTATTATTTTTTCTTTATTAAAAATTGATTATTTTTACTGTCTCGTTTCGGCGCCTGAAGTGGTCGTCTCGCAGTCATACCTATGGCGCCGGCCCTGGCTATTGGTATAAGGTGATCTCCAGCTTTTCAATATACAATATGCAAAACTTTTCAGTACGGCTAGTTAGATTTACGCCATGGAATAGAGTGGAAAATATAAAAACTGTAATTAATACTATCATTTATATATCAGCCAGTTCCAAAGGGCGTTTCTTTCAATAGAAAAGCCGGACCACATACCTTTCTAAGACCAGACAGAAACCGGGCAACGAATCTCTTACCCTACCACTTTATTCTCTTGAATGATACGGAGGACCCTTATACTGTGGGCAACGTGAGCGCAAAAGAACACAGTTATATGCATTGTCTAGCTGAAAACCCGTACTTCGCTACGGAGTACATTCAAATTAAATACAACGGTCAATGTATGCAATTCATGCCAAATATATATATATATTATATGATAAATACGATGATCAATGTATACAATTGATGTAATATATATATATATATATATATATATATATATATATATATATATATATATATATATATATATATATATATATATATATATATATATATATATTTATTTATTTATTTATAAGAAAATCGTAAAGGATAATTTTATTGACAAAATAATGTAGAAGAAAATATTCAAATTAAATCTAATATAAAGAATACTAAAGAATATAGTACAGTTAATATAGTACAGTTTGTTGAACATTTCTTTTACTGTATTTTAATATTTTTTTGGATAATGTCCAATCGTCTGCCGCATTAGCAAGGAAAGAAAATATTTTTTGTTTATTTAGTTGTTATGCATGTGACGATAAATTTATTTAAAGTACCAGAAAAAGAAATCACGTGATCAGCATTTAATAAATTAAATTCTAAAAATTAATCTTTAAAAATTCACCAAAAATCAGAAATTGAGGTAAAGATTCGAAAAAGATTTCATTTTAAAGGAATTTTCATGATCTTTCTCGTGATATAAATTTTTTAACCCTCAAATTTTTATTTTAAATGCAAACTTAAAAAAAGGTCACTAAAACAGCTTAAATATTTAATTTAAAAAAGTCTAAGAAGAAATTTTCAAAAATCTTTCTTCGTGTACCGCTACACCATAAGAAGAATCTCCATGCAAAATTTCAGCCCTTTAGGTCCAGCGGTTTGGTCTGTTCGTTGTATGTCAGTCAGTGAGTCAGTTACGGAACTGTTTTATATATATATATAGATATACACCTTCAGCAGCCTGGGACCTGAGAGGCACCCTTGTTATGGGCTTCGCAGTGAAGCCTGCTACAGAATGAACCAATTCCAAATGCAGAATTTCTCTAATTTTTTTTACTGATTCAATCACCCACTCCACATCGGAAAGTACCATCGTCTATTACGAATTGTGGTATAATATTTATGGTGCCTGAAGATGACAAAATGCATGATATACCTATTTCATAGAGGTATATTATGCATTATAAGAGCCACAGTTTCAAATGTATACACCCCCAGCATATGCAGCAGCCTTCAGGAATCAAGTTTCGCTCTTTTTGTAGACTCATCAGCAAGTCGTAGCCGATAAATAATATGGCAGCCACTGATATGGTTCCGAATTCCCCGGGACGTCTGTCGCCTGTTTTGCATTTTGGCTTGGCACATGTACGACTTAGCTTCGATTCCGCATGGAAGCATAGCATTCCAGGTCCATGTCTAGGCTGGATATGGGTTCGTTAAATCCTTAAGTCGACAATGGACCGTGAAAAACTTTTTTTTTTATTTATCAACCAATTGCTATGAAATTTTGTATATTCATACAGTGTTGTTTAGAGATGAAAATGCTAAATAAAAAAAATAATCAGAATGCAATTAATTAAGATATTAATTAAAATCAGTTTGTTAATTACTCAATTTAAAAATGCTCCATGCGCATCAGTTTTTGTCTGAGATATCTAATTTTTTTTCTTAAGCTAGCTTTATATAGTTATAATAAAAGTTAGTAGCAATATTTGATTTACAGCCATATTTATAAAAATTAGAAAAAAAATCGATAAAAATAGATCATTTTACGTAACATTTTATCAAAAAATTTTTTGGGATTGTAAAAATTTTAAGGTGTTTTAAAATAGAATAATGAATTTATTACTAATTTTTATTCTAACATAAATAAATAATCATGTTATGAAATTCTATGAAAATTGAAGAAAAATTATGACGCATGGAGCATTTTGAACTTACCGAAAACGACATGAAAACTTGTTTTGAGAAAATAGCATTTAAAGTTTTAATTTAACGTAACATTTCCGTTGTTTACGTTTGAAAAAATACTTATAACTCGGTTAATAATGATCGGATCAACATACATTTTTTAAAATTTAAAGCTGATGAGTTGCAGAATCATTTTCTGAAAGAAAAAAAATCGTAAATTTTTGTTGTTTTTTCTAATGCCCCATGGTCGGAAGTATTTCAGACCAGGTTCATATAAGCTAAAGGGCTGAGGGGTGCAGCTCCGTTTTATAATGGCACCACAAAAGTCGGAGTCAGATTTAGCCAGGTGTCACCTCAATTTTGACCAAGAGTCCCCAGGAATGACATCGTGAGGGATCGTACCCTCCACCACCCCTTTGACCTTATAGAGGAACTTTCCGATCTATGGATTATGCAGGACCATATCTGGCCTAGACATGGAGGTATTGAATGGCGCTTGTCGGGATGTGATCCGAATACCAACAGCACCGAAAGCCGATGCGCTACCACAAGGCTACCTAGGGCCCTTTTAATTTTTTAAAGCCTATTAACATTTTCATTATACGTTACAAATGTCACATATGGATACAGCATTATTTTCCGATTACGAAACCTGTTAATAAACTTGGCAAGTATTTTCTGTTGGTTAATTTTTACGTTAAAAATCAGTGTTCACCGGTATAAAAATAAAACAGTTTCCCCAGAATAGTCTGATGCTAATACAAAACAATCAAAGTTCATAATAAAGGAGTGCAAACAAACAAGACAAAGACGAAAACAATTTGTTTTATAAACTCCATAAATAGAATGTTCCCATACATTATACACATTGTGTTTACAAATCTCGCACGTTTTCAAAGCGCTTTCTTAAATCCCTTTAAAAGCTGAGATTACGTGTTCGTTATACCTTAATTGTATCTTCGCACTTTTATATCACTTGGTTATTTCACAGAAACTGAAGCTGTTATTTCTATACAAAAACAATATCTGCCTATAAATTTTACATAGGTTCACTGTACAAGCGCTGTTTATCTATCACCCTTTCTTTAACAGGAAATATTTCTAAAGCCGTTAGTTATTACATGTATCAGAAAATTTTAAGCTTGTTTATTTTGCACTTTGAAAGTTTTGCTATTAAATTAAGATAAGAAATTTTGTTGGGGGAAGGATGTTAGTGCTTGTTAACAAAACAAAAGTTGTTTATAGATAAAACGGAAATATTTTGTGAGTAAATTTAAATCACGAGATTTACATTTACAAAAAAAAAAATAAAATATCTCAATTTGATTCTAAAAATACCCATAATATAAATTATAAACTTATAAATGTTATATAAAGGGGAACAGTTTCTTTTTTTTAACTGGATGAAATATGTCGATCTGTATATGGTTTAGCATCATCATGGATTGGTTTAACGAGCATTGTCAAATTTTATTAATCCTTTATCTTAGGTTATTTTATCTTCAGTTAATAGCCTTTTCTTATTAACTCAAGACAAAATAACCTATACATTTTACATTTACAAATTTACACTTACAAAACATTGAAAAAATAACCTATACATTTGCATTTACAAATGACATATCTCAATTTAATTTTAAAAATACCCATCTTATAAATATAAACTTTTTAATGTTGCGGGGAACGGTTTATTTTTTTTTAATAGATGAAATATGTTGACCTGCATATGATATAGGATTATTATACATTGGTTTAACGAACATTGTCATATTTACTTAATCCTTTATTTTAGGTTGTTTTGTCTTGAATTAATGGTTTTTGTTATTGACTCAAGAGAAAATAAACTATATATTTTGCATTTACATATTTACATTTAAAAAAAATTGACAAAATAACCCATAGATTTACTTTTAGAAATAAAATATCTCAATTTTATCCTAAAAAAAACCATTTTATAAATATAAACTTATAAATGTTATATAAAGGGGAAAGTTTTATTTTTTTAACTAGATGAAATATGTCGAGATCTGTATATGGTTTAGAATCATCATTGATTGGTTTAACGAACATTGTCACATTTACTAATACTTTATTTTAGGTTATTTTGTCTTGAGTTAATAGCCTTTTCTTATTAACTCAAGACAAAATAACCTATACATTTTACATTTACAAATTTACATTTACAGAACACTGACAAAATATCCTATACATTTACATTTACAAATAAAATTTCTCAAATTAATTCTAAAAATATCCATCTTATAAATATGAACTTTTAAATGTTATACAAAGGGGAGTGGTTTATTGTTTTTAAATAGTTGAAATATGCTGACTTTCACAGGATATAAAATTATTATGGATTGATTTATCGAACATCGTCACGTTTACTTAGTCCTTTCTTTTTGGTTATTTTGTCTTGACTTAATAGCCTTTTCTTATTAACTCAAGATAAAATAACCTATACATTTTACATTTACAAATTTACATTTACAAAACATTGAAAAAAGCCTATACATTTATACTTACAAATGACATATCTTAATTTAATTTTAAAAATACCCATCTAATAAATATAAACTTGTAAATGTTATATATAAAGGGGAATGGTTTATTTTTTTTAAATAGAATGAAATATGTTGACCTGCATAGGATTTAGGATTATTATAGATTGGTTTAACGAATATTGTCACGTTTACTTAACCATTTCTTTTAAGTTATTTGGTCTTGAGTTAATAGCCTTTCTTATTAACTCAAGACAAAATAACCTATACATTTTACATTTACAAATTTTCATTTACAAAACATTTAAAAAATAACTTATACATTTACATTTACAAATAAAATTTCTCAATTTAATTTTAAAAATACCCATCTTATAAATATAAACTTGTAAATGTTATATAAAGGGGGACGTTTATTATTTAAATAGATTAAATATATTGACCTGCATAGGATTTAGCATTATTATAGATTGGTTTAACGAACGTTGTCATGTTTACTTAACCATTTCTTTTAGGCTATTTTGTCTTGAAATAATAACCTTTTCTTATTTACGTAATACAAAATAACCTATACATTTTACATTTACAAATTTACATTTACAAAACATTGAAAAATAACCTATACATTTACATTTACAAATGGCATATCTCAATTTAATGTTAAAAATACCTATCTTCTAAATATAAACTTGAAAATATTATATAAAGGGGAACTTTTTTTTAAATAGATGAAATATGTTGACCTGCATAGGATTTTGGATTATTATAGATTGGTTTAACGAACATTGTCACATTTACTTAATCCTTTATTTTAGGTTATTTTGTCTTGAGTTAATAGTCTTTGCTTATTAACTCAAGAGAAAATACCCTATACATTTTACATTTACATAACACTGACAAAATAACCTGTACATTTTGCATTTTCAAATTTACATTTACAAAACTATGACAAAATAACCTCTACATTTATATTTATAAATAAATTATCTCAATTTAGTTTTAAAAATACCCTTTTTTAAAAATTAAACTTTTAAATGTTATATAGAGGGGAATGATTTTTTTTAAATAGATGAAATATGTTGACCTGCATAAGATTTAGGGGTATTATGGATTGATTTAACGAACATTGTCACGTTTACTTAAATCCTTTCTTTCAGGTTATTTTGACCTGAGTTAATAGCTTTTTCTTATTAACTCAAGACAAAATAACCTATACATTTTGCATTTACAAATTAACATTTACAAAGCATTGTTAAAATAACGAATTCACTTAGATTTACAAATAAAATACCTCAATTTGATTCTAAAAATACCCATCCTATAAATATAAACATATAAATGTTATATAAAGGGGAAAGGTTTATTTTTCTTTACTTTATGAAATATGTCGATCTGTATATGGTTTAGTATCTCATCATGGATTGGTTTAATGAACATTGTAACATTTACATAATCCTTTCATTTTGGTTATTTTGTCTTGAGTTAATAGCCTTTTCTTGTAAGACAGCAAAGTATTAAAATGATTTTTTTGGCAGTTTGAAGGAAAAAAAATTTTCTGTACTAAAAAGCAGCCTTGTATTAGAATAAATGAGCATTATAAATACTTTTAATGTTTTTTTTGATCGTAGGCCATTTTCATTGAAATCATTACATTTAAGCTTAATGCTCTATTTCTGAAATTTGTATAATTTTAAAAAAATGGCTAATTTTCCTAAGTACTTCCACTCATTTACCGTTATATAATTTTAACGAGCGGTTAAACAAGGGATGTAACTCATTTTAAGATTTTTCTTTTTTTTGGGCTGAAAAAATTATCTAATTTAGAATATCTAATTTCTTATGTTTTCGTTTAGAAACTCGTTTATCTTGTAAGAATAATTAAATCAGTGTTTAGAAAATTAACACTAATCTTTGTAATTAATTTTTGAGCTAAGCACTATATACTCGCATATTAGAAAACTGAAACAGAAAGTAAAGACAGCTGTACATTTGAAACAATTTTCTGCGTTATTATCTTTTGAAAAAAAACTTTCCTCTCATGTGGGGCATCAGCATTAGAGAAATGAGATATTTCAGTGTTTCCATAATCTCACTTTAATTCAAAACCTGAAATTATTATTTTTTAATTACTTAACACTTTTTGTAAATGAGAGAGAGAAAGAAAGATAACTACCAGTTTTACGTTTTCCAGAGTTTAAAAAAAACATTTTTCACATCGCATTTATAGCGAAGTTCTGCTATTTGCATCTCTTGGGAGCCAGAGATGTAAATAGTAGAAACCCACGTTGCAAGATCGAAATGACTCTAATATGAAAATGACTTGAAATCGACATGAAATGACTCTAATATGGGGTATGGATCCCTCTCACAGTCATACATTCTCACAGCACTATGCTATACTGGAAACGAGGCAGTATGGATGAGTCCCTCTGGCATTCGTTACTAACCCTGCAGCAACGCGGTTTTCAGCTCCTGAATGGTTCTCGGAGGGGGATGACGAGCTGCAACTGCCCTCCCAAGAGAGTCCGAGACATGTTCAATAGGGTTTAGGTCTGGATATCTGGCTGGCTAATCCATCCGGCGAATATCCGCAATTTCAAGATAATCTTCGACTAGGTGAGCCTTACGTGAACGAGCGTTGTCGTTCATAAGAATAAACCGATTGCAACTGCGCCCTTGAAAAGTCGAACATAGGGTTGTAAGATCTCATCAGTATACTTCTCACCAGTCAGAGACCCTCTGTCAAACGCATGGAGAAGTGTGGACCGTTTAGCATGGTGCATACAACGTCACTCTTGCACTAGACGTCAGTAGGGTCTTCCCGGACGAGTCCCGATTCAGCCTGGACACTGATTCTCGACGTACTTTCATTTGGAGAGAACCTAGGACTCGATACCTTTCCTTCAACATCCAAGAAAGGGACCACTATGGCAACGCAGGTGTCATGTTCTGGACAAGCATCGAGTTGGAAGGCCGCACAAATCTCCATATGTTTGACAGAGGGTCACTGACACGTGAGAGGTATAGAAAGGAGATCCTGTAGCCCTATGTTCGATTCTTCAGGGACGAAGTAGGCTTTCGGTCACTTTTATGGGGGACAACGCTCGTTCACATAAGGCTCACTTACTCAGGGGCTAAGGAGGCTTCGACGCTACATCCACCTTGTCTCCCGACTCCTCTTCGAAATGTCAAGCGACTTCTCAGAAGCAATATCCAGTGCAAAAGAATTTCCATTCTTAAAGAATTAGCTGATGAAAAATCTTGGGCTTGTCTACTTGATAACCACTACTCTATCACATCTATCTACTCTATCTACTCTACCTATCTATCTACTCTACCACAACTCTACTTGAGACGTGCTCAACTTTCCCTCCTCCCCAGAGTCAAGGAAGTGGCGTGTTTTAGAGTCATCACCGGACATGATTACATGCAGGCCCATCTATATAGAATTAAACCAGCCGATCATCCATTCTGCCCACTCTGCAATACTATGCATATGACTGGGGAGCATCTTTTCAGTTGCCCCTCCCTACTTGACGTTCGCTCCTGTGATGACTTTGGGGGTTCTAACCTTTCTGGATCCACCTACCTGTTGTATTGGACTGCAAGACGCCTTATCTCTGAGAAGACGATGGATGGCGTAAAAAACCTTACTCAGGGATTACCTTGAAATTGAGAATATTCGCCGGATGGATTGGCCAGTCAGATATCCAGACTAAAAAGCTATTGAACATGTCTGGGATTTTCTTAGAAGTGCAATTACAGCTTCTCCGAGAACAACCCAGGAGCTGAAAACTGCGTTATTGCAGGAGTGAAACTGACTGCCACAGGGATTCATCAAGCTGCCTCGTTTCTAGTATGGCATCGCACTTTGAAAACTGTACTACTGTGAGAGGGGGCCATAACCCATATTAGAGTCCATTTTTGTGTCTTACTTGCAACGGGGGTCTGCGCTAATGAGCCTAACTGGCGATCAAGAGTGCGTACCATGACTGTTGTATGGTAGAATTTTTTCTCTTATATAACTCTGTATCCATACCAAATTTCATTAAAATCTGTCCATTAGTTTTCGAGAAATTCGACAAAATGTACAACTTTTCTCACTTTTTAACGCCAGTGTAGTTGGACTCTTTAAACTAAACGCAAAGAAATGTATTACTATTCTAAAATTAATTTATTCTTGTGTTTACAGCTAAGACGAAATGTCGCTAAAAATTCTAATCTAAAGTCAGTGTATTTTTAACATGTTGATAGGATTTACTTTTCAATTTATATCAACCGAATGTTTCCAAGTTTTTCAACCAGTTTTGAGTGGAAATGGAGGTTTTTTCTTTGGAAAATATTTTTTAAAGCTTTAATTTTAAATATATCAGGTCTTTTGAAGGAACTGTTCAAATGTTGAAAACTTCAAATAGCAGACCTGTTTTCAAAACACTGGCAAACATTTTGAATAATATATTCTCCCTGCCACTTTCTTCTTACTCAGCTCTTAATTAATAAGAAAATAAAAAGCGAATTAAAAAGCTTTGCGAATAAACCAAAAAAAAAATTATTTTAAAGAACAGCGTTGTTTACAAATATCTCGAACACAACCTTTTATAAAATGCCCCGAGTCTTGAACTCACACTTGCAAACCCTTTTTTTTCCTTTTTAAGGACGTGTGTCATTCTATTATTACTCTCGTACTCATATTTTATTAAAATGCAAAGAAACAATGGCTAGTTTTGTATTTTTACGAGGGATGATTTTACAAGAGTTGTTTTCTCGACAGAACTTGTTAGGAGAGTATTGTTTTTAACTACCAATCAGCTTTTATTTCCGGCCGATTTTTTTGTCGCTTTCTTGCAGACCTCCAGTAATAGTTCATACATCTTACATTTGGTCGGAAAAAAATAAACTAAATAAAGGAACCGCTTCGCAGTTGTACGGTTTGGAAATACAAAGGGCGTAAGGGCTGGCAGCAAGGAAGAATTTGTATTAAAAGAGTTTGATTCAAACCATGGGAGGATCTTACCGATTTTCAAGGGGGGGGATGTCTTCCACGCGGGGGAGAGAAGTGTCGCGAGGTTATGGAATATCCCCTGTGCAGCGGAGGTGCCGAGGGGCCTCTCCCAGAAAAAAAATTCAAATGTACAGTGCTTGAAAACTTCTTATTAGGCTATTTTAAGTACATCAAAAGCACCTTAAAATATTATTTTAAACCAAGAAATTTACATTCTTTATGAGTGTAACATGAAACCAGGGCATTTTATTCAAACACGATATATTTGGATTTTTATTTTAATTATGAAACATCCTGGTACAGTTTTATAACATATTGGTACATTTATCATAATTTTATTGTTATGTAAATGATTTCAAACCTAATTAACTTAAATTAAATGTTACAAAATAGTCTCAAACCTTAAACTGTTGAGGACAAAGGATCATATCAGGCTACATTATGTAAAAACAATATATCTAATTCAGCAATAAATCTAATTCATCCTGTTAAAAACTTTTAATATGTTATATTTAATAAAGTAAAATATACTGCTCACTTTGTCTAAGCTGCGATAATTTATTATATAAAAAAACTGATATTTGGAGAATTTTATTTAGGTTTGAGGTGACAAAAAACAAGTTTTGGCCTAAACAACAAAGTCCAACTTCCTCTTCTTCATTTTAGCAAACCTATCCAAGACTTTCTTTGCATCAACTTTGCCCGCGACTTTACGTGACTTGTGCATGAATTGTATGTTACTTGTACGCGAGTTTTTTGGAATTTTAAGACAAGGTATTAAAAGATCGTCGGTTTGGTTTAAGGGCTGATCTGTACACAATGCTGGAATGATGTACATCTTAACGGTCTCAAGATGTTCAGAAGAATTAAGAGAAGGCAGACTTAGGTTTTAAAGTAATACTAACATATAATGAACGCCTAAAAGTAGTCATACCCGGCTTTTGAACTAAGTAATGGGTTTTAGACTTGTGAAATACGCTATTCGTTATATGGGTGAACATGTTGAATTATCCATACCTTCTAATTTCCGGAACACACCCATTCACTCACTAGCACGGAATATCGAGAGTTCAGTGTTATTACTAAAATATGCACTAGCAGATTTCCATATTTATTAACAAATATAGTTTTGTTTATAAAATCATGATAAAAATTTGTAAATATTTGTTAAAGAGCAAATGAGTTATGATAAACTTTCCCCGGAAGGTTTTATTATGAACATATTTTATTTTTTATTGGAAAGTTAGTTGATAAATCGAAACTAGTGGGAGTAAAATGAAGACAACAGAAACAAAGAAAATGATTTGGCCATATGACATAATGTTAAGGTGAAGTTAAAAGACATTTCTCGGAAATGCATATTTAAAATAATCACTAGCAAAACATAATTTTTTAAAATCCTACATTTATCAGAAATTAATAACATCGCAATATTAATTATAATCATGCAATGTTTTATATACTCTTTCCTTGTTTGTATGCTACTTAAAAATAAATTTAATTAGTTGAATGTCATTAAAAACCTTTAATTCGTCTCCTCAGCACTGTTTTCTACTAATAAACTATTTTAGGTGTGTAACCGTAATTTTAAATTGGTTATATTATTTTAAATGAAATTATTGAGATTGGGAGTTATTATATTATTCTTATATTAATTATTAATGATTATGATTTTAGTAACTTATTGGTTCATGATTGTGGCTAGTACATTGATGTGCTTCCCAAATAATGGAAATTAACTCTGGTTATATTGACAAATCAATTTATTGAATATTAACACACATAAATAATACACTCCAAAATTACTCAATATTTCCTCCGGCATTTACACATTATTACCGCAATAAATTCATTCCTACTAAATTAATTCTTTACGACACCTATGTTTGATTTATTCACTTATTATAACAATATTTCATACTGACTCTATACATATTATTTTCAATTTTACTCCTACTAAATTAATTCATATATATATGCAAAACATTATATTAAATTGTTGGTACGAATTATCGGTCTATTACTCAACATCTTATACTCAAAAACTATATTCATCGCGCTCTATCTTAATCATTATGGCTATACACTGAGAAGCAATGATACAATATAAAAGGGAAATGCAAAGTCGGTACCTCAGCAGATGACGGTTGAATCCCTCTGGGCAGCTGGCACTCGTAATAATGAATTCGTCGTCTTTATCCTCAAACGTAATTCGGGCATCTCTTTATCCGGAATACGGCTCCGTCGTTCATTGCAGACACTCGGCATGGGACACTGGGCGCTCGACAATTTCTATCTCTCTAAACTTTACTGCACTCGAACACGGCTCCGTCGTTTATCGCAGACACTCGGCATGGGACACTGGGCGCTCGACAATTTCTATCTCTCTAAACTTTACTGCACTCGAACACGGCTCCGTCGTTTATTGCAGACACTCGGCATGGGACACTGGGCGCTCGACAACTTCTGACTGACTGTCACTTCCCAGGTTATCTCTCTGCCTTCACACTATTTTTTATTTCATATATTTTCTTACTAATGTCTCCGCCTCTTATAATTTCCATTGGTTATCTGGAAATTATCATGCCATCGCCAATCGTCCGTGCTGCTACTCCTCAATCCCCTTTTACCAATGCGCGTCGAGGGCGGGATTTATAAATTCTCCCTCAATTTTAACTTTTTCCCATGCTTTGGATTCAAGTTGGGTGGGCCGTTTTATAGCCATCATAAATTTTCTTTTATTTTCACTCTCTTCCACTTCTATTTATTGCTACGAACATTATCTCTAATTTTCGTTCCGGTCTATGGCTTTCTTCCCTTCTCTTTTATTGCCCTGTTTCTTTATTGCATTTAACAATTATTTTATTTTATTTTGTATTTTTTCCATGCTCCTGTCCCTGGCCGTAACACTACTGTCATGTCCCTATGACATTCACCCCCTCTCTCTCAAAAAAATGACTGCCGTCTCTCTTCCTCCTCTCACCATCGGTTACTCCAATCTTCGACTTCCGTGCTATCGTCTTGTACCTCTATCACCTTTCCGTTTCCCTCTTACTCGCATCATTAGCTTCTTATCGTAACCTCAACAGTACATATCATCTACATTTATATGATTCCTTATTGCATCTACAATAATTTCATTTAATTAATTATCTACCTAACTCATGGTGCAGTTAGTGACCTCACCTCTTCAATTTCGCTAATCATCTTAGGTTTAACATAATATTACCGCATATTCTTACCATTATGGATTAAGTACCAACTCCTGAGTATAAACAATTACCAACATAATAACATGTACACACATCAAATTACCATCAAATAATAATTATCAAATAAATTTACCAATGACCATATTATACGATCAATATTATACTACATTAGCAATATTATACAACTTATATTCATATATATTTCATAATAATTGGAAATCATAATTAACATGCACAAAAAATAATAATTACATCAAAGAAAACACACGTTCATTATACACTAAATTTTGTTTAAAAAAAAATATCATCTTCGTTGCTCAATACGAATTATACTTCTGAAAATTATGTTTGACGTTTTCAAAGATTTTTAATTTTCATGATTGTCCGTATGATAAAATATCTGATGACGTTTCGCCACATAGTCTATCTCCACAGTTTTAATATCTTTTCAACAGTTTCAATATTTTGATTTATGAAGATATATTTCCTCCATATTTGTCGCCAATGTTCATGACTATCCAGACATACAATGGAAAGTCTATAAGTTTTACCCTGTTTTTTTTTTTTTTTTTTTTTTTTTTTTTTTTTTTTTTTTTTTTGCACATATGGATAACATTTATTATAACATTTCCAATTCATATTTTGTTACATACCATTGCTTCTCAAGAATCACGCAATACTACTAATTCGTCACAATATCTACTAATTCAATCAGTATTGCAAAGACATGCTAATTGTATTATTCAACTAATCCCTCTGAAGCTGATTCATCTGTAAATTCAGCTTCGTGGCCTTACGCTAATTTTTCTCGTACACACCGGGATTCTCCGAGCAACGTGCAGTATAAATCATTAATTATTTTTGTGTACCAGTTGTCAAATGCCGCAGTCAAACGGACACAGTTATCATAGCGCTGAGCTTCGCATTTCGTTCTCGGCGGCGACCCCCAACAAAAAACCAGTTTTCGTTTCAATTTTTTCTCTGCCTATCTCCGTACGTTCGAATAAACTCCCGCGCTAATTACTTTTTTACCAGCTGAAGTGGCAACCAAACGTATTTCCCCCAGTAATTATCGCCTCGTCACTTCTTCCGGCATTTAGCGCCATGTTATTTTCCAAAGGTTTCATGTCTCGTGGGATTGATGTCGAACTATGGGCTTAAATCTGTACCCATCGCCTCTGATTTTTGCACCAGATAATTATTTTATCTGTGCAATTATGGTCTACATCGTGGTATATTCGTATCATTATTTATTTTCCTTCATTTCATATCATTTTATTTCAATGTATATTGTTTAATTGATTTTGCTTTCGTACTCTCGTTATGGCTAATCTGTTGCTTGTAATCCTTTGTAAGGCGTTCGCTTGTCGATGCCTATTTATTATTCATTGATTCACTAAATCCACACTTTTATTGTTTATTTTATTATCATCGTTTTTAATTCGTTAATTTACTAATTACTTAGTTAATCAATCAATTATTTATTTATTTATTTACTTTTATTAATTGTTATTAAATCAATGCCGTGACTCTTCCTTCCGTATAATTTTTTTTTTTTTTTACCCTTATCATCACTTAAATTCTTAGTTACCTCTTTGCTGCATATCTAATTTCGTTGATTATTAATGCTGTTTATTTATTTATTTACTTTTATTGATTAATTAAGGTCTATGCCATTTTAATTATTTTGCGACTCAACGGTTCTTTAAGTATCCTTATTGTTTTATTACCGCTGACCCTTGATGCTTAACTAATTCGTATCTTATATTTCATGTCCCTCGTCACCTAAATGAACTTGACATCGGATGGTTATCAATTCTGCCTAACTGCTTTTAAATTCCTTGCCTGCTTGAAATTTTCCTTCCATCATTTCAATCTTATTCGTCTACTATCATCTATTCTCAACTTCTACAGGTATGTATTTAAATTTCAATTGGTTATTTGTTTTACCATTCATTTTTTATGACACACCTAACATATTTTGTTGTACATATCATACAATCCATATTTATATCACTCTTATGTTATTTTGATTTGTCACTATTTTTATCGAGTCGTATAATAATTTATTATACTATATTATTCCTTTCATATCTCACTTATTATTATTTTATTGTTATTATCTCGTAATTACTCGTGTTTCATTTGCTTTGTGACTTTATCTTGTAATTCATTGTACTATATTATTCATTCACAGCTCCACATATTTCTTTTTTTTTTGTTACATTAATTATTCTCTTTTTTTATCATTTTTTTAAAATTTTTATTTTACCATGTGATTAATTTGCATTTTACCTTACACGTATTGACTTACTGTACTTATTACTTGTGACTCATTCCTTCATGCCTAACTTACTCGATTTTTTTTTTAATATTTTATTTATTTTTAAGTTTATTTGCTTATTATTATTATTTTCATTATTAATTATTTATTTGTTATGTCACCCAATAATTCATGATTTTATTTATTTAATTATATTCCACCACGCGTGCTTTTTGTAATTTGTTTAAATTGCTCTTTATAACCACCCTTGGATTGCTTAAATATCGTAATAACACATTTTCATCGGGGAAAATTCGTAAAATTTCAAAAAACCTGACAACTCAGCCCGCAACGCACTAAGAGTCATTAAATTACGTAAAGTTGCTAAATCTCCAACTCTCCAATAATTATTATTATAATAATGCCCATGTTGTACCTGATTTCTAAACTTTCCCATTGTCCTTCTCTGGTATTGATTGTGTCGCAAATTTACCCTATAACTTCGATCGTAATAATTATATTGAGTGAAATCCCTATTTCTTCTGCCATATTTTTGTCTATCATTTTTAATAACATGTTGATAATCGTGATAATCATTTGCCGCCATTATGGTACCTATATAAGCCGTGTTAGTTTCAATTGTTGGAAAATTTTGTTGCGTTAAATCCTGTTCATCATCTGAACTCTCAATATTCGCTTGTTTTGATTTCGAATAATAATTATCCTGCCGTTTATGCCCTTTTGCCCGCTTTTGTGTTCTATTTTCCCTATCTCTACTTTCTTTAAATTGTTTAAATATTACGCACTCCTTAACATCGTGTTCATCCTGCTTACATAAATCGCATAATTTTATTTGTGTAACCTTCGTTATTGTATCTAATTTTTCCCTTAATCTTTCATTTTCGCAATTTTTTATGTCAATATCTTGTTGCGCCGCTATCAATTGTGAATGTAAATCTGTATTTTCGGATACTAATTTTTGCAATTCTAACTGCTGCTCGTTTTGATTGTCTATGACTTCCGCCAATTCATTTTTAACGTCTGTATCATCGATTTTAATTTTAGTATTTCATTTGCTTGCTCTTCGATTATCGAACGGTTTATTACCATTTCATTGTCCTCAATCTCCATAAATAAAAGACCTTCTAATTCGCATGCTTTCTGTACGACTTCGGTAAAATTTTGTATATTTAACATTATGAGTTCACGTCTAATATCCTTATGTATTACTTGTAAAAACTTAGCTAGTTTAATTTTATTTCCTACATCATTTTGTGAATTTTTAAGACCCAAATATTCGATCGTGGCATTCTCAATGCGTAGAGCTAAGTCTCTAATATGTTCACCGGGCGTGTGTGTAATATCGTCTAATGCTCTAAGTTGTTGCGTCGGCGACAGTGTAATTTTAAAATTATCCATTATCAACTTTTCGATCTCCTCTGTACTCTCCGAATCTCTAAGTTTTATGTGATTAATTGCGTAATCGGCGATTTTCCCTTTAAATTTACATTTAATTAATATGGCTAACTGCCTATCAGTCCAATTTGCTATCTCGGCAATCTCCCGCGCAAATTTAAATTTCAAACTAATATCATCATTTTCAATCTCTCCAATCACTGGTAATAAATGTATATAATCCGCGTTGGCTAAACCACCCTTTTGCTCGCTAGGTGCTTCAATTTGCAAATGTGAGTCATCGTTGCTAACTTTCTTATTTCTCCTCCGTTTCCCCATCTTTATTCAAAAATTGCAGTTAATTTTAATGTTTTATTTTCGCGATTACTTCACAACTCTTTAAATTTCCTATCATGCGCTTTCCACTCTGCCTTACTCACTCTTAACAATGCCCCGTTGTAATTTTTATTTTGCGGACTTATTCTTATCTAACATTACCGCAGTATCACTAATATTTTTGTTTTGCTACAAACTTAACACCCTACAATATATTATGTAATAACTACCGTTTCTTTCCTTCATATCATTATATTCTTACACACATTTTATGACTTTCCTACCTAATATTTCAACAATTCAATTTATTATTCAAATCATAGTAATCATTCCTACCTTCTATACTCATAACATTTAAATACTCATATCAATCCAAACATCAAAAATTTTATCTTTCATTAAAATTTTAGTGATTCTAACCTCATTTCGCGCATTTAATTATCGATAATCCTCTTTTATTTAAATTACCTCTACCTCAATTTCTTATGCAATTTTCTTTTTTTAATTTGTCCAATTTACGATGTCTTTGCAACATATTCGCGACACAATTCTACCTATCTCTGAATTTATCATCACAATCAATTTCACACGCTTAATATAACTGATAATTCGTTTACACATTCTAATTAAATATTTAAGAATATTCAATATCATAAAATACACTCAATATTAACTCAAACTATCAAATATTAACTCAAATATTATCAAATATTCAATACCACATTTCTAATCATTCAAAATAACTTTTTCAAAGCAACACATCAATTCATCAATTAAACCAGAGTTCCGCAAAACCTCCCTTTAAAGTTTCGTTTGCACGGCGCCAAATGTAACCGTAATTTAAATTGTTTATATTATTTTAAATGAAATTATTGGGATTGGGAGTTATTATATTATTCTTATATTAATTATTAATGATTATGATTTTAGTAACTTATTGGTTCATGATTGTGGCTAGTACATTGATGTGCTTCCCAAATAATGGAAATTAACTCTGGTTATATTGACAAATCAATTTATTGAATATTAACCCATTAATGCCTATTGGTACGAAAACCAGCTTAAGAATATTTTTTTTTTTCTCTGCACTAAATGTGTCTAGTTGTCCAATATTGTCCACGTGCTTCAAGAATAGTTCACTGATAGCGGGAAAAACAGATTTTCCACCATTTGCTCTCAAGTTCTTGTTGTTATTTTACGTTATGCTCAGGTGAAAGCGTCATGAAACAAGATCCCTCTGACATCACATAGAAAATAGTAAGTTTAGAGTTTTGGATTTATCTCAAAATTTTATATTGACTATTAATCACTGTTTTAAAAGTGTATTTTATAAATTCATGCCACTCGAAAGTCATGTTTTGCTTTGTATTATAAAATATAAAAACTTACATATCGGTGGTACGAAACCGTACCAACCGGCTAATGTATAGTCAAGTTTGAATTAAAATCGGAAATCTTTCAGGTATGAATTAGAATTTTTTCAAATAATATTTTGACTATTAAATCATTGTTATAAAAGTGTATTTTATAAATTGTTGCCCCTTGAAAGTCATGCTTTTATGCTGTTGGTATAAAATTTTGAGTGTAGATGAGTCTATAATTCCATATTTCGGGCACCACGGACTAAAACAATTCATAAGTGGTAAGCCAACACGTTTTGGCTTCAAATTTTGGACTATGTGTTCTTCTAATGGTCTTTTATTGCATGATGAACTTTATTGTGGAACATCTACAAAATTATCAAAATCTGATTTAGGCCAAGGTGACGATGTTGTTCTTGGATTACTAGACAAATGCGAGATCCCACCTGGGACACATGATGTCATGGACAACTTATTTACTAGCATTCCCTTGCTGAAAGAGCTATAGAAAAGAAGCATAGCAGGAACCGGACATTGAGAGAAAACAGGCTGAAGAATGCTCCTTTATCATCCAAAGAAATCTTGAAAAAGTCGGCAAGGGGCACATATGAATACATATGTCATGAAGATATCAGTATCGTCAAATGGAATGACAATAAAGTTGTTACTGTTGCAAGTAACAAAGTTTCTACAAAATCTATTGCATCTGCTACTCGATGGAGGGCCCCAGAAAAAAAGAAAATGAATGTTTCCATGCCACAACAGCTAAAAATTTATAATAAGCATATGGGTGGTGTCGACCTTGTTGATCAAGCTGTGGCAAATTATCGCGTAAGAATTAGTTCTAAAAAGTGGTGGTGACCATTGTTTTCGTTTGTACTTAGTGCCAGTGTTATAAATGGATGGAAATTGTATAAAATGAAAAATGATATTGATGAAATCCCACTTCTTGAGTTAGTACGACAATGCGCACAGGAACTGTTAGGCACTTATGGAACATTGCCTAGAGGGCCAGGTAAGCCAATTTAATTTAGGTATAAAGCACCCTCACAAATAAGATTTGACAAGAATAGTCACTGGTGAATCAGATCAGATCAAGAACATGTCCGTTGCAAGAACTGTTCCGGTAGAAGCAGCTACAAGTGCGAAAAGTGTAAAGTGCCACTGCATCCTCAGTGCCATAAAAACTATCATGTTTGCACTCAATAGACATTTATTGTTTTATTTTGTCAGAAAATCATCTAACGTGCTTTTCATTTAATTGTGGTATTCCCGATTTTGTTATTATTTTCATTAATAAATGAATTTAATATTAGCTTTTATTCTCGATGTGTACTACACACGAACGCCGATTGGTACGAAAACGTACCAGTAAAAAAAACATAGTTAAAGTGCAACTAAAAATATAATTTTAGTATAATACACATTAATAGACATAAAATATACAAATATGAGAGAAGTAGCAAAAATGGTTAAAGAAAACGAAGTCGGCATTAATGGGTTAACACACATAAATAATACACTCCAAAATTACTCAATATTTCCTCCGGCATTTACACATTATTACCGCAATAACTTCATTCCTACTAAATTAATTCTTTACGACACCTATGTTTGATTTATTCACTTATTATAACAATATTTCATACTGCCTCTATACATATTATTTTCAATTTTACTCCTACTAAATTAATTCATATATATATGCAAAACATTATATTAAATTGTTGGTACGAATTATCGGTCTATTACTCAACATCTTATACTCAAAAACTATATTCATCGCGCTCTATCTTAATCATTATGGCTATACACTCAGAAGCAATGACACAATATAAAAGGGAAATGCAAAGTCGGTACCTCAGCAGATGACGGTTGAATAACTCTGGGCAGCTGGCACTCGTAATGATGAATTCGTCGTCTTTATCCTCAAACGTAATTCGGGCATCTCTTTATCCGGAATACGGCTCCGTCGTTCCTTGCAGACACTCGGCATGGGACACTGGGCGCTCGACAATTTCTATCTCTCTAAACTTTACTGCACTCGAACACGGCTCCGTCGTTTATTGCAGACACTCGGCATGGGGCACTGGGCGCTCGACAATTTCTATCTCTCTAAACTTTACTGCACTCGAACACGGCTCCGTCGTTTATCGCAGACACTCGGCATGGGACACTGGGCGCTCGAAAATTTCTATCTCTCTAAACTTTACTGCACTCGAACACTTCTCCGTCGTTTATCGCAGACACTCGGCATGGGACACTGGGCGCTCGACAATTTCTATCTCTCTAAACTTTACTGCACTCGAACACGGCTCCGTCGTTTATTGCAGACACTCGGCATGGGACACTGGGCTCTCGACAACTTCTGACTGACTGTCATTTCCCAGGTTATCTCTCTGCCTTCACACTATTTTTTATTTCATATATTTTCTTACTAATGTCTCCGCCTCTTATAATTTCCATTGGTTATCTGGAAATTATCATGCCATCGCCATTCGTCCGTGCTGCCACTCCTCAATCCCCTTTTACCAATGCGCGTCGAGGGCGGGATTTATAAATTCTCCCTCAATTTTAACTTTTTCCCATGCTTTGGATTCAAGTTGGGTGGGCCGTTTTATAGCCATCATAAATTTTCTTTTATTTTCACTCTCTTCCACTTCTATTTATTGCTACGAACATTATCTCTAATTTTCGTTCCGGTCTATGGCTTTCTTCCCTTCTCTTTTATTGCCCTGTTTCTTTATTGCATTTAACAATTATTTTATTTTATTTTGTATTTTTTTTCTATGCTCCTGTCCCTGGCCGTAACACTACTGTCATGTCCCTATGACAAGGTGCTTTGTTTGTTTAATTTTGTTTGTACTTTCTACGATTTCTGTCGATCTATAGTGAACTAGCGGAGTAAAATCAAACCAAATTTTGGGGAGAAATCATTGGTTAGTTCTCCTAAACGTCATTAATTATTATTTTACCACCTTCACATGATGCTAGATTTACCCACGTTTACGTTCCCGTTTTTATTTATGATTTAGGAATCATTTTTAAAACAATATTTATCCGGTACATAATATTTATCAAAATAGTACATCGATGTGTTTCTTATTTCACAACAAAATTAAGAGCATATCTTTCGCGAATTCCCATGGAACTTGGCCTTGAAATGTTACAATGGCTGAAAGCAGTGTCATGAAAAATATTAATTGAAGAATGGATAACAATCATCTCTATTCATAGCGTAGCCTCGGGGGGGGAACATGTGCCCCCCCCAATTTAACTTGAAATAAATTAAAACGTTAATAGAAGTTCAGTTAAAATCGAAAAATTATAGAAAACGTTTAAGAAAATTGGTTTTTACCCGCTTTTTCATGCTGTGAAACTGAAGATTTCGATCATGTCTTTAGCCTTAACATAGTTTTTAACAATGATATGATCCATAACAGAAATTCGATGCTATTTTTTCTCATTTTATTTATATTACACTGCTGGCCACTGTAAATGCAACACCCTGAAGGAAACATGCAAATAACATGAAATTTACAACATGCATTAGCGGAGGTGAGATATGCAAATGATTAGAATTTCAGCGCAGACGCACATCACGCGCGCCTGTGGCGCCACTTCAAAGCGCTATCTAAGGCTTGGAGATTTCGACGATTTCAAGTTCGGCAATTGTGTTTTTCTTGTGGTTTTTTCAAAAAACGATCAATTATGCCTCGTCGAAAACAGCGATCATCTTTTGATCAAGTATCCGAGTTCGACAGAGGAAGGATAGTGGCCTACCGAGATTGTGGATTATCTTTCAGGGAAATCGGTAGTCGTGTTGGACGAAACCAAACAACTGTAATGCGGATATGTGATCGTTGGATGCAGGAGGGTACGACGGACCGGCGTGTTCGATCGCATCCACCTCAGCGCACCACTTCACGTGATGACAGGCAAATTGTGCGCATGGCAGTGACGGATCGCTCAGTCACATCACGAACCATAGCACAGAACATGCAGTCTGTAACACATCATTCAGTGTCTGCGCGTACCATTAGACGCCGTTTACAGCAGAGTGGTCTGTCCGCAAGACGTCCATTGCTCTGTCTACCCTTGACGCAGAACCACAGACGTCTCCGCCGCCAATGGTGCGATGACAGAAGGATGTGGACGGCAGAATGGAATGAAATTGTCTTTACTGACGAGTCACGCTTCTGTCTGCAACACCACGATGGTCTCATTCGAGTCTGGAGACACCGTGAAGAGAGGATGCTGAACAGCTGCGTTATGCACCGCCACACTGGTCCTGCACCGGGTATTACGGTATGGGGCGGTATTGGATATCACTCTCGCACACCTTTAGTACGCATTGCCGGTACTTTAAACAGCCAGCGCTACATCTCCGAGGTGTTGGATCCAGTTGTCCTTCCTTACCTTCAGGGCTTGCCCACAGCCATATTTCAACAGGATAATGCGCGACCACACTTGGCACGCATTGTCCAACGGTTCTTCGTCAATCGCCAGATTGAATTGCTTCTCTGGCCGCCTCGCTCTCCGGATCTTTCGCCGATAGAAAACATGTGGTCCATGGTTGCTCTACGATTGACCCAGATTCCATCCCCAGCTGCCACAGCAGATCAACTTTGGCAACGTGTGGAAGCTGCTCGGTCTGCTGTACCCCGAGAACGCATCCAAAGTCTCTTTGAATCAATGCCGAGGCGTGTGGCAGCGGTGATCTCCAACAATGGCGGCTACTCTGGCTACTGATTTTGGCAGGAACCACACTTCACAGAAGTCTATAAATTTAATCATTTGATACTTGGTCAACATGTTATCTACAAAATAAATTTTGTTGTGATATCTCTTGTCTTTCTTGGTGTTGCAATTTGGGTGGCCAGCAGTGTATATTTGTTTTTATCATTGTTTTTATCATTGTATAACTTTTCAATACCACTCAAAGATTAATTCTATTGTTATTCAATTTTAAAAAAAAATCATATTATTTTATATTTTAAGGACGGCCATGCCGTCAATGCGCGGAGGAGGTCCCTAACTGAATTTAATTCGTCCCCCCCCCCCTCCCCCCAAAAGAAAAGTTAGAAGCACGCTACGCCTATGTCTCTATTCATTTACGTGAAATCCATACCAGTAATTTTAATAAAATGACCATAAAACGTAACTATTCTAAACACAATCAGTATCCTTTATCAAGATAATTTTTTACAAATATGGTAAACATTTTGGTTTTAAAATCAGCATAGAACAAAAGTTGTTGCATAAATCTGATGAAATTTCAAGGGTCGTGTTTATAATACCAATAAATATTCAAGATAAAACTATTATATAACAAGTATCGCTAAAGTTAATATTGCGTATCGATATCGAAATGAATATATTTTCACGTTTATGTTGTTATCAATTGGAATATTTTATGTCACGGATTCTATAAGACCTGTGCTTTATACATTTAAATTGTACTGCGTCAATACACATAAAAAATCTATGAGTAAAACACACATATATTTTGTTATTTATCCTTCTTATAACTGGAAACTTTTGTTCTTGTAATACTCTGTTATATTTCATTTGTTTGGAGATGTATTGTTGTAGTGTACAAAATATGTCCAAGAATAAGGGAGTTTTAAACTGCAAGGCAGCATTAGCGATCTCTGTTATATATTTTTTGTAAAATGATTTCTAAATAAAATAGAAAATAATTCAATAATGTCACTTTAACTTTTGTTTTTATGATTACTAAAAGATATTCCTAATACATTTGGAAGGATTTCTATTAAAATTGCTTTCCATATCCATTTCTGTATTTGTAAAATATTTTGCGTCTTAAACTGTTGTTTTGTATTATGTTGCACAACACTTTTAGACCCGTCATGTTTTATCGTAGCCTTTTGTAAATGTCTTCGATTAGAAATAAGAATTGCACTGTGGAAGAGTAAGATTTTGACACTGTGGTATTAGTACTACATGTAAGCCAAATTTAATCATTCAAATGAACATTTACTATCATTTCAAACGTTTATCAACATAATTTTAAATTGAGAGTACAGGTTGCGCTTTTACCGATATATATATATACAGTAAAAATTGCTTATAAGAACACCGGTTATAAAAACATATCGCTTAAAAGAACGGAATTATTAGTTCCCGGCCAATTCTCCTGTGTAAAGATGGATACAAAATCCGGTTATAAAAACATCGTTATTATGAACATATCGCTTTTAGTGACTTAAAATTAATTTGTGTCTGGGAAAATATATCGCTTATAAGAACATGTTAATTGTGAACGGAATTTCCAGTTTAGAAAACGGTGAATAAAAAATGGAGCATTAGCCAACGAATTAATGGTTAGTCATGCCACGATTTCAAATGTATTTAAGAATAGAGAAAAATTAAAAGAATAATTTGAAAAAGATCGGACTCATATAAAGAAGCTTCGAAAAAGTCCACATGCTGACATAGAAGAAGCCCTTTTGCAATGGTTTAAGATTCAAAGGAGTGCCAACATTCCTCTAAGCGGACCGATTTTGCAAGCGAAAGCAAATTAATTTGCGAAGCTCTTTAAAAAATATGATTTTGTTTGTTCAACTTCGTGGATCCAAAGATTTCTTGAGAGGCATTCCATTGTGTTCGGGAGAATCAGTGGAGAATCGAAGGCCGTGACACCAGTGAGTTTCTGATAACTGGCTTAAAACCGTTTGGACCACTTTAAGAGAAGGCTAAGAAGACCATGAAATCTTCCAACACTGATGAAACTGGCCTGTTTTATAGGATGACCCCGGTTAGAACGTTGCGTTTCAAACACGAACCTTTGATTGAACTTGAACCTTTTAACCATTTTTTGAACGTCATGTTTCAGGTGTAAATAGAAATTATGTGACAATGAATTTGGCATTTCCAGCAATTTTAAGTTATCTATCGGATATAAAAACTATCGATTATAAGAACCAGTTTTTAAAGTCCCCTGGATGTTCTTATAAACGATTTGTACTGTATATATATATATATATATATATATATATATATATATATATATATATATATTCCCCACCAGTGAATTATAAACCCGTGAACATTTATGTAAATGTACGTAATAGGCATGTTTTTGCAAAATACGTCAGTCATGTGAGTTACATGTGATTAAAACTCTAATATAAGAATGCTGTCGGTGCAAAGTGTAGCAAAATGAGTAAAAAGACAGACTTGTTTCCGTTTGAGAAAGATCTCATTGTGGGAGCCCGTCTGACAAGAGCCACAGTTATCAAAACAGGACAACTCACTGGTTTCTTGAGAGATGAGATATCCAGAGGGTTTAACGGTTGAAATCAGGACCCACAGTCCTTGACAAAAAGGTGTAATCGTGGATCGTAAAACAATCCATATAGTCCATGATCGGCATCATCTTAGACAGCTTGTACGAGAAAAAAGGGGTCAGTTGTGCAGAAACTGTTGGAAAAAGGCAATGAAGGTGCCTCTAAACCAATCTCAACCCGAACAATGCGTAAGGTATTGCAAAGAATCGGCAGAGAGAGTCGCAAACCTCTCATTTCTGCAAAGAACTGGTATGTTATCCTTCAGTGGTGTCGGGAATGGCGTAACTGGATACCTGAAGACTGGAAGGAAGTGAACTGGCCGGACGAATCGCCCTACACCTTTTTTTGTGCAAACGGCAGGCAGAGAGTGTGGCACCAGTCCCGTGAAGCCATGACCCCATCTTGCCTTGTTAGCAAAGTTCAGGGATGTGGTGGGGAGGTTCACGGTGAGGGGCATGTTCTGCTGGTTTTGTACCGATCCGTTTGTATTTTATGAATGTAGAGTGTAATCCAGGGATAACTGGAATGTTGTTGCAGATCAAATCCATCCTGATGTTGCATTTTTATCTCGCATGTGGACGATATTACTATCATCCATCTCCCAAAAACTGTGCAAGTGGGGTTCACTGAGCATGATTCTGACTACCGACATCTACCATGGTCACTGCAAAGTCCAGATAGGAACCCTATAGAGATCATTTGGGACATGCTAGGAAAGTCACATTCCACAGTAATCTCTTCTGCAACCAACTTTACACTATCTTAATCTGTTTCTGCGACGCCTAGTATTCTCTTGACTAAATGCAGTTCAGCGTCTTGTAGAATTAATGCCTAACCGCAGACATGCTATAATTCTGGCTAAAGGAGGTCCAATAATTAATATATATATATATATATATATATATATATATATATATATATATACATACATATTATATACATATATATATATATATACATATTATATACACACATATATATATATATATATATATATATATATATATATATATATATAAAGGTGAATATTTTAAAACATTTAGATATAGCTTTTCATAATATTTTCAATTTAAAATGGCACCCACTTTAATTTAAAATGATAAATTGTCAAGAGGAGGGATTTATTAATATTCAAATAGCATAAACAAATTGTAATATATAAAATAATCTATTTAAAGATCAGAGCAAAGCTTAATATTTGCGAACATTTCCCACACATCGTTCGAATTCTGAAATTGCCTTTGTTTGATCCCTCATCGAAATTCCTTTTTAATGAAAAACAGCCGAAAATCAAACGATGCTCAGTTATTACACGATAATATTTGTAGCATCACCAAAAATATTTTGCGTATCGTTCCATTAAATCTAATCATATTTACAATTTGGAAAAGGTTTATTGCAGAGAGCAGGCATCGTTAGCGAGAACCCGTTTGTCATGCAAGACACTGCTGCAGGCAATAATAGTTTGATAAATATTTGCAGAAATATTACGGCTTGATTTAGATCCATAATTTTCTTAAAAATCTTGCTTCTGGAAATTTATGATTTCAATTTATCCATGATTATCTACCGAGGTTTATATTTATATATTGCAAAAAATTTATAAGCCTTAAATAGACATATATACATACACACACACACACACACACACACACACACACACACATACACACACACACATATATATATATATATATATAAATACACTATCCATCAATAAGTATTAGAACACCTGGGATAGAAAAAAACAAAATTTATTCATATTTAACAGTTGGTAGAGCCTCCCCAAGAGGCAATTGCAGTGTAAAACCTCCGGGGCTTGCTTTCTACAAGTCCTAGTATGACGGCTAGTGGAATTTTCTTCCATTCGGCTTGGAGAAGACATGTAAGTTCCTTAACATTTTGGAAGGTTGTTGCACCCTTAATTCAGCGATCCACCTGGTCCCAGAGGTTCTTGATAGGATTCAGGTCTGGGCTCTGGGCAGGCCAGTCCATTCGGTCAGCGCCATTGTCATCATACCAATCAATGGTGGCCCTCGCAACATGACAGTTGGCGTTGTCGTCCTGGAAGTAACATGGGTCCAACCCGTAAAACTGCCACAATGTATGAAGCACACTGTCATCCAAAATAGTGCAGTAGGCGTCGGCGTTGAGCTTACCATCAATTGGGACCAAGGGTCCCAGTCCATACCATGAGAGATGCCCCGAGACCATAATTCCACCTCCGTTGAACGTTATTGTGGGCACAATGCGTTCTGGCAGGAGGAGTTCTCCAGGCAGACGACGGACCCAGCCATCCGAACGGTAGAGATTGAACCTTGATTGGTCTCTCCAGAGAACTCGTTTCCACTTACATACGGTCCACTTTCGATGTGTTTTGCACCACATTAACCGAGCAGCGATGGCCATGAAAACCAAGCAGATGTGGTTCCTTACGGATGGCATTCATTGAAACAACACTCCCGGATGCCCGTTGAAAGTCCTGGAGTATGAGGGCCATCGGTTGGGTGCAGTTCTTCCAAACTTTTCTGGATATCACCCGTCGGTCTTTATATCCCAGTTTCGTGGGTATGCCGACTCGGGGCACATTCCGATAATCCACGCTCACCTTCCACTTTTGAAGCACATAGGCCTTATCGATTTTGGGTATTTCAGCTCGCTAGATATTTCCCTTAAGGTTCAGCCATTTCTGTGATACCCGACGATTACACCATTCTTGAAATCAGATAAATCTGCACTTCATAGCATCTTGCATGCGACTAATACCTATGTTGTTTCCTAAACGATATTAAACGGCGGAGGGCGTGACGTCCATCAGGACCGCAGATATCGTCATTTGTATGGCTGTCCAAATACTTATTGGTAGATAGTGTACATATGTCTATGTATATACACTGCTGGACATTAAAATTGCAACACCAGGAAGGAAAGCCAATAAGAAAACTTTACAAAAGCTGTGCTGAAAGAAATATTCACTACACAATGTGAGAAATACATACTAAAAATAATTTATTCGAGGTTTCTCTTTCTGAACGGCACATTCAGTTAAAATTTAAGAACTCTTACATCTTAAAGGAAAAAACTTTCGATTTTCATTTGGAGAAGATTTAAAATCTATGTCTCTTTGTGAGATATTCATCCTTTTTTATTTTATTTGCATCCCTTAAGGCATATCTATAAGGCAAAACCTTTTATAAATTTAAGCGTCTGGAGATTTTGACTTCACTCAACAGACTTTTCGCGTTCTGGATTCCAAAGGAAATCCTATACACGCGTAAAACCATTTTGAAACAACAAAAAAAGAAGATTTTGAAAGAAGTATTTTTCGAGACTTTCATCTACTGTTACTCATTTACACTTGCGAATATTTTTAGAAGCTGTTACAATTCTCAGAGAAAATTTAATATGATGAGCAGAAGTCTAGAACTGGGAGAAATGGTGAGATAAATTTAAATGCGTAAATATGAATTATTCAAATGTTTGTTTATTCAGGTCTTTAAATCTTTGGCATTAACTTATGTTCCGAAAGGAATTTTTTCGTTGGAATAAAACACACACACAAATATTTTTGTTTTTGCACAGGGAAAACAGCAAGCCAACTAAAGAAGGATATTTTTGTAGATTGCATTTTTCTTTCAGGGAAGATTATTTTAGATATACCGTGTGGTACATAGCACGGTACCTATAAAGTATTTGTGTAACATACCTAGGATGTTAAGCAAAGACAAATTTTTTCATATTTTTAAACTAATTTGTTTCTTAATCATAATCAACCTGTAGAATAAATCTTTGACTATGTGGGTCAATTACAAGGTGGTCATCGACGATCTGAATCCAATTATTGAGAAAAAAGTATCCATTGACATAATGATCACGGGCTTGAGATAGCTTAGTTGAAACGCGTGCACTTTCGGTGCTGAGGGTGTTGGGATTGAATCCCGACAAGCGCCATTAAATACCTCCTCATCTCGACTGGATATGGGGACGTTAAATCCGTAGACCGGGAAGTCTTTCTACGAGGTCAGAGAGTGGGAGAGGGTGGGAGAGGGTACGACCCCTCCCAGATGCTGCCCCTGGGGGTATTCGGTCAAAATTGGGGTGGTACCTGGCTAAAGTGGACTCGTTCCCTTGTGATGCCATTATTAACCTTAGCCGCAACTCTCAGTCCATGGACCTAATCTGGAATAAAAATTCTATCCAGGGGGCAGTAGAAACAACAACAACAACAACAACAACAACAAAAAAAAAAAAAAAAAATAATGATGACACATTTGGTTTCAGGGTTAAAACAAGAGAAAGTCACATGGGATGCAAGGTTGTCAGGACAACTACGCATGCAACTGATGACTTCACTCCCCAATTGGCAACGAAGTGTATTAAATCTATATGACTTGTCTACACATTCCAGTATGGCTCGTCTATGGCAGAGGCTTTATCGAGGAATGGAGTCAAAATACCAAAGGTGACATATCAGAATTTGATTGAAAGGAAGCTCAGAAGGATCGAAGCAGGCATTGCAGGCAAAAGTGGTCCAACAATGCATTGATATACCTTTTATCTTTCTTCACTGTACTGCCAGAAACGGAACTTGTGTCCGTTTCTGGCAGTACAGTGTATGTATATCAAACATGATGCATGAATTCAACGCATCTGCACTAAAATTTGCATCATGATGGAGAAAATATGTAAACTTCGCTATGCTTAAGACGGAGAGTTCTAGTAATAATCCTAACACAATATGATCATGATCCGTTATTTTCTTTTGCTCCTGGGGAGATTAAGCTTCCCATTTGCGAATAAAGAATGGGTTAAACGAATGACTATATACAATATGTACTTAAAGAATAGAAACGATTGGGTAACTTACCCATCTCCCTTGGCTGGACACGAGATTAATTTGACACATGAACACTAAGAAATAGGCCCATGATCCTGAACACCACATTTAATTAGAATCGAATTACACCTGATTTAAAGGTTTACCTCAAATCAAGAAAAACTTGACAAATGGGAATAAATGAATTAATACGAATGCGCATGTAGCTTATCCGTGGTCACACCCCGGAACACAAAAGTCCGACTGACTACGACGCAATTAACCGTTCGGGTTTTGATCACATGATCTCCGAACAACGAGAGATGGTCCTGGTAGTCGAATCGGCGCCTGCGATTTTTCGACCACTCCAAAAAATGATACTTGATGCTGATGCAGTAGTGGGGACGTTTCTTAGTGCGTGACGATAAAATAGAACATGGGTCATACGCAAATGTGCTACGTTGGAAAATGAAATGATATGGGAAAAGGATTCGGATACGAGAAGTTGCAAACAAGACTCCATATCATGATCAGGTACGATGCATAATACGGATACTCTCCTAAGGATGCGTCCACACCTGTATTATTTAACCAGTAACTGTATGAAGATTTGTATCTATGATATTCTGTATCGTATCAACGTATCAAATTTTCATATGTTAATATGGGTCGGATTGTATTTACTAGCAATCATCTCTCCCCATAACACCAATCGTCCTTTCCTGTATCCATGTAGAAATTTGTACCATGACCGAGCAATAGTGGGTAGATGTGCTACAATAGAATGCAAAAAGAATAGATGAAAATTATAGTTTAAGAAGAAGACTTTCTATTACAGTTCTCTATTTTGTTCTGATACTGTCCATGGCATGCATACGGCATCATGACGCAGGTGGGGTCGAATACTTTGAAATTTCGAATGGGTGCGACTCTTTTCTCCTCAGTAAGCAAAAGCAGAACCTAGAGAGAAAAAACTTAAGTAATTGACCCTAAATTATTGCTTCAGAATTCATAATGTCAATTCCAAGGCCTATTTTACTTGGTGTGTCGACACAAGGCAATGTTTCTGTTTTATTACGAAAACAAGACTTCGTTTGCTTCGGTCTTAGTGCTCACCAAACCATTTGACACCTGACTTTTATCCATGAAGTGTTTGAAAAAAATATCAGACACTTCATGTCTGATATTTTTTACAGACACTTCATGGTTTTTTTTCATCAAAAAATATCTTGAAAGCATAGAATTTGTTTAAATTGAATATAGAGGAAACACTAATAGATTTTGTCGTATTATGTGTAAAATAGCAATTTTGACAGTAGAAGTATTAAATAATAAATCTTTCAACATGATATTTACGCTTACATACATGGGAGTGTTTATTGTATATAAACCTATTCAGAGATACAAAATATGACATAGACTTCTTTAAAAACTTATATATATATATATATATATATATATATATATATATATATATATATATAATGTAGTATAAAAACTTGAGATGATAAACAGATATAAAAATTCGAGTTCCATTTGAGACTTAAGCCTTTATGTCGATATAATACCTAAAATTGAGTCTGAGCAGTCAGAAAATTGTATCTTATAATCTAACAATAAACTGTATCAATTTGCGAAATTTTTGCCATTATCTTTTTCAATACTGATAAATAAAAAATATCTAGATATACGTTTGGGTAACTTTTTATAGGGTAGGCATTTTTATTAAACCTATATGATTGACATTTTTTAAAACAAAATTGATATATACCAAACGCAGCATTTTAAAGCTTATCAGATTAAATACTGATTATGTTTGTTCTATTTTTAAATGAAGGAAGATTAGTGTAATACTGGAAGATGAAACGAATTGCAAAAAACACTGAAAAAAAGGCTCTTGCTGTACACCCGAAAACCTATTATATACAAAATACCGATTCTTCACTTCTGCATTTCTATTACGACAGAAGCCTTTATCGTTCGAATTCTGCTTAAGTTGTGCTTTTGCTTTACTTTCATATGGAGAAATAGATCGGTTATTAGTAACTGTTAATGATAAAGGAATTGGTTATGAAAGTTATCATTTCCATTAACGCAGAATATGCTATAGCAATAAAATTATGATTAAAATACCTCAAATAGTTTGTAGATAATTTTCATTAATGCTTGTAAATTAAAGGGGCTGAGATAAAGATTGTCGATCTATAACAATACAATATATATATATATATATATATATATATATATATATATATATATATATATATATATATATATATATATATACACTGCTGGCCATTAAAATTGCAACACTATGAAGGAGGGATGATACAAAAGTAAAATTCTCATGAAAGGAAGAAGATGCTGGGATAGGCAAATAGTTAGCATTTTAAGCTCAATCGAACGACGCAGGAGGGAGAAATGGCATCTCAAATACTGTATAAACGGAAAGTTACGCAGCAGAAACGGAAATCGCACTTGAATGCTGGTTGTTTGTGAGAAGATCGTGTTATGCCACGATAAAGAAGGAGAAACGGCTACCAGAATGTATCAGATATTCTGACATGCTGGTAGTCGTTTACTCGATAGCGGCAGTATCGTGGCCTATCGAGAGTGCGGTTTATCGTTCCGCGATATTGCTACTCGCATTGGTCGGAATCCAACGACTGTCATGAGAATATGGAATCGATGGGTTAAGGATGGTCATATTGAACGTCATGCAGGATCTTAACGGCCTCCTGCCACTAACTCCCGAGAGAACAAACGTGTTGTCAGGTCGGCCTTACAGGATTGTACTTCCACATCACGGAATCTTAAGTCAGGAAATGGGCTTGTTTGCTGCACGACAAGCATCCTCACGGACAATGCGACGACATCTGATGCAACACGGACTGTCTGCACGGCGACCATTATTACGGATTCCCTTGACACTGCAGCATAGAGACGCGCGGCGACAGTGGTGCGTCCAACGACAAAACTGGATACAGGAGTGGTACCACGTTATCTTTTCAGACGAGTCCCTGTTCTGCGTGCAACAGGGACTGTATGCATCATGATGGACGTATCGTGTCTGGAGGCACCGAAGAGAACGCACGTGGCCTGCTTGTCATAAGAGCCCTGCAACTGATGTGATGGTATGGGCATCCATCAAGTACACGACACGAACACCTCTTGTTCGCGTCGTCGAATCTGAATAGCCAGCGTTACATTTCTCAGATCTTAATGCCGAGGTCTGTGCCCTATTTCCGAGGCTTCGGAGACATCACCTTTCAACAAGATAAGGCAAGTCTGCATGTTGCCCGTCGTGTCCTGACCTACCTTGACACAAAGGGTGTTCGACTGTTGCCTTGTACAGTACGTTCTCCAGATCTCTCACCCACTGTAAACATCTGGTCACGGGTTGCTGAGATACTGTCGCCACATCTGTTCACGGAACATCTGGTCACGGAAACATCTGGTCACGGGTTGGTGGGAGTCGAGTTGCCGCCACTGCTCTCCAGCTACTACGATTGATGAAGTGTGGCATGGACTTGAAGCGGCATGAAATGACTTGCCCGTATTTGTCATCCAAGCCCAGTTCGACTAAATGTCTAAACGGATTAGAGCCGTTTTATCTGACAGAAGCGACAGCTTTGTGTACTAATTTTGGACCCTATATACCCACGAATTGCCTACAAATTTAATCATGTTATCTTCCAATTATGCTGTAAACGTACAATAAGTAAATTTTTGTTCTTGTCTTTCCCGGTGTTGCAATTTTATTGGCTAGCTTATATATATATATATATATATATATATATATATATATATATATATATATATATATATATATATAATATTATACACACACACGCACAGGGTGTTCGGGCTAAATGTATCCAAAAGTTATAACTTTTTTTTACGGAACTATACATTAGAATGAAAAAAAATTATTTATATAGAAAGAACATCTCACCAAGTATTAATAGTAATCATGGATTTTGATGTGTGCACCTTTTGTAGCACGACTAACGTCTAAATGGCAATCCAGTTCTCTATAAGTGTTTTGTAACATATCAGGATATACCAAATGAGTTATTAGAATTTTTTGCTGGGGGGATTCATTAAATCCGTTGTGTATAAACAAAAAAACTGAAACTGAGTGAGTTGAAGAAGCGTATCGTTCAAGCATTTCGTGCAATAACTCCTGATACGCTACGAAACACTTGGAGAGAAGTGGATCACCATTTAGACGTTTGTTGTGCTACGAAAGGTGCATACATCGATTTCTATGACACTATGATCGAAATCTATGATTAATATTAAAACTTGGTGAGAGGTTCTTTCTATTTAAATAATTTTTTTAAAAATTCTAATAGGAAGTTCCGTAAAATAAGCCATAACTTTTGGATACTTTTAGCCCGGACACCCTGTATATATATATCTTATATATATATATATATAACAAAAAAATAGAGATTAAAATGTTTTAATTGGTTGTAAATATTTTTTGCAAATGGTTGTAAATTAAAGAAACTGTGAGAAGTATTCTAGATTTATAACGTTTCGTTTAATTACTGATTTAGGCTTGCTTCAACGAGGGGGAGGGGCAAACTCATTCTGTGTTCGGTGAAAGTACAAAGCCGATCACATCCCCTTAAAGTAGTACATCGCCCTGAAAAGTTTAAAATTTTAAAAGCTACGCACACTTTAGATATACGTTACTTTGCAAGCAATAAAAAAG
Organism: Dolomedes plantarius; assembly: GCA_907164885.2. Classification (NCBI taxonomy): domain Eukaryota; kingdom Metazoa; phylum Arthropoda; class Arachnida; order Araneae; family Dolomedidae; genus Dolomedes; species Dolomedes plantarius. The sequence goes on from OU015502.1 coordinate 93,381,613, forward strand.
GTAATAAAAATATGCATATATTAATCTCCGAATAAAATACCCAGGGAGAAATTCTGCATTGCTTAAAAAAAGTTTGAATATCTGCTTTGTCAACTGATGCACCATCTAATGAATATTATTCGATTTATAAAAGATACTTTGCTGTTCTTTAAACAAAATTTACATTAATGAACTTTTATTCAAAAAAAAAAAGCGTAAAACATGAATTAAAAGTGAACGATAATAATAATAATAAACAGCATTTGATTTACTTATTGTTCTGCTAAACTTTAGTATCCTGTAATAAAAATTTTAAAAAAATGTTATAAAAATGCCCCTTGAAGATTTTATTATTTTAGTAAAATACTTTACTGCAATAATGAGGAGTTCTTTTTCAACAAACTGTAGGATATTTCAGGAATTCTTAATACGCGAGGTCATTAAAGAAAATCAGGATGATTTTTTAATGTATTTTTTCAAATAATGAACATTTTTTAAAGTAAAAAGTTGATGAGTAATAATTAAATTTTCACTAATAATAAAATAATGATAATTGGATTTTCAAAAATAATTAAATAATGATGATTAAATTTTCAGTAATAATTAAATAATGATAATTAAATTTTGATCTTAATTTTTTTTAAAATATACTCTTTTAGAATGATAATCACTCGGTAATTTTATTGATATGTGAAAGGAAAATAACAAAAACAAGATGAGTTTAAAAATTTCTTCATATGATGAAAAACTGTCTTCTAAAAATTTCTTTAATTTCTTTGTTGCTGTTGAACTTCCTCTCCTCGAAGCTTTCCCGGTGTGAGCGGACAATGCAATCAGCTGGCCGGGGAGCAGATGGTGTAACCAATTTCAATAGAGTGGCGCCATAGTGTCTATGGACTAGACACTTCTGAACAATGAGGTAAATACCCTTACATGTTCATCGATACGTTAGTTATCGAAATTTTATCGATAAGTGAATTCAAGGAATTTTGCGCACAAAACCCAGGACCGACCAATAGGGGCGAACTACGTAAGAGCAGAAATTTGTCTTCCTTCCGCAAGGGAGAAAACTGATAAAAAGAAATGGCAGAAGATCCCAGAGGATGATGCTGAGGCTGATCTATGCCTTAAATGGAGTTTACTTAAATGAGCTGTTTTGAACAAAAAATCCATTTAAAGGATTTTTTGAAGATCATTGTAAGGATGAAATCTAATTACTATGTGGAATTTGGACGACAAATGAATACTCCCGACTGAATAGTGTAACGAAGTGTACAGAGAAATGCACCTGTCAAGAGGTTAAAACAGGACGTCGTTGTAACTTACCACTAAATGAACAACAAGTGGTATAAATTTCAAAAAACAGGTCCAGCTTTCAACTTTGGCGGACGTTTTTATATAGAGACGCTGGCCTCAAACCACTATTCGGAACGAAGTCTTGTTTCCTTTATAGATATAAACCATACTTAGGCATAGATTTCCAAAACTAGTCAAATTGTAGCTTTCAGTAGCAGCCCAAATTAGTTTTTAGAAGGAAATATATCTGAACTCCGATGAGGGGCATCAAAAAGTCTTTCATAGACTGTCAACTTTAGTCAAACCAGAGTTTCTGAGGGAAGACAAAAGCAGATTCTAGAAGAAGAGCTGGCTTCATCCCCCTTCCTTAAGAAATCACTCTGACCAAGCTAAGATTCGCCTGGATTTGGCTTTAACTTCATAAATTAGCCATATCACAGGTTTTGGTGAAGACCGGAATGGCTTTTAAAAAGAAAGCAGGCTTCCCGTTATTATTGTTGTTGTTGTCATGTCTAGGAATAGTGCAGAAGTAGAAGGAAAAAAGTTAAAAATTGAACAAACAAAAAAAAAACACACACACACACACAGACAAATGCCCTATCCATAGAAGAGGAGAAATTTACTCAAGAAGAAAACTTATTAATCAGCACTTATGGAAGACCCCTCCGACACACCACTGTTACGACCGAAAATCTCCTGGCGGTGCCCTTAATATCAAGGGCAACAGAAGGATGCAGACCACCATTAGCAGATTTGCTAGTGGAGACCTAAAGAGTCTTGTTTACAATCAGGGGCAAAAATCTTTCCCTTTTTGCTCTAAGTGCAATACTGCTAAAGCCTCTCCTGGCCATATTCTAAACTGCCTGGGGCTTGCCAAGGAGGATATTTATAGAGAGAGATCCTTTGCTTGTTAGCGATTTCATAGTAACTTTTGGCCTCATGGACCTGGTCTAGCCTACGGCTAGAGCGGGTGGAATAAGCCACACACACACATAGAAGAGGGGTGCGATTGCCTCAAAAGAGGTCGGACTTCTATCTGTTGGTCCGTGGAAGGTATTTTATTTCCTTTCTACTACCCAACGGAAATTCCAGAGGAGGCATTCCCCGATCCGCCACCTCAGGACGCACCCTATAGGGGTTACATGCTCATCCAAGTGAGGCTTCCCGATTTACTGTAGAGTAAATTTCTTTCATATAATTTCCACTTCTTCTTGTTGAATTTTCTTAAAAGTAAAAGTTGAATTTTTATACACTAAAAAAGGTTTAAGTCAAACGTACTTTCAGAACCTAAAAGTGAAAAGGAAATTCGAATAAGCTTTAAAAATAATTTTTTGGAGGTAGATAGATACCTTAACTATTCAAAATTACGCAGTAACTATAAACAAGGTATTAAAATGATTCTATTTGTAGATGCAGCTTTAATATAGTCTAAGAAGCTTGAAGAGTAAATGTTATATTTTTATGCTCAAGTAATGAACTCTGTAAATATTTGAAATGAAGGTTGTTTTGGAATTCTGCGCGCCCTTAAGTTACTGCCAAATAAGTATATCCAAATTCTCGTACAAAAATAACCCTGCATAGAAATAATAACTTCAATCGTATTGAAAAATATAGCAAAGCCATTTTTAATGACTAGTTTATTTAAGTTTTGGAGTACGAGCGAAAATAAAGCAAGCAGAAAAAGCAGAAATGCTAATATAGTATAAATAATATAATTCCTATGGTATATAATGATAATATAAGGGGTAATATTCAGGGAAAATGCTGATTTTAAATAACTCGGGTATGTGCGAAACTGGTAGAATGTAATTATAAGAATTTTTATTAAAAAAGGTGCTAGTTGTGTTCATTTTATTGATTTTCCAACACTCTGAAGTTGGACCGATGATATGGAGTTCCATTTTTACGACAAATTTTGTAACGGCATGGCAAAAATAGAGAGCTCATTCGCTTTTAAAACTGATTGTGATGAGAATAAATTATTAGGTATTTTATGACGAGACATTAAATGAATATATTGTTAAGAATTTAGCGAGTCTATGGTAATCTTGCCAAATATGAGAGTTATCGCCAAATTGGCGATGGTTTTGGTTACTTATTTTTGTAGCCAAATGCGATATGGAGCCAAATGGTCGCCATATTCTAGATCTTTCTGAAAGCTTCTGGAGATTTCTAGCTGGCCGACCAATAGGGGGCGCTTTGGAAGTCTATAAATATACCTGACATTGGCATTGGAACTCAGTGTTCTTTTCTGCTGAGAATTGAATGTATTGAAAGGGCTTTAGGCATGTATTGTATTGAAGACTCTGTCGTCCTGATTTGCATTTTTTGAGTTTTCTGCTGTATAGAAGACAGTTGTTACGTGTTTTCTGTTTGAATTTGTGTATGCGCCTAACGAATTTACAGAATACTAAATTTTATTTTGTGTGCACTTTCTGGAGAGATTTTATTCAATCCTATCGAACCCAAGAAAATGGAACAATATACCTTACAAAAACATTTAAAGAAGGAGTTGTCCGATTGTAATGAAATTTCGTATGTTTTTGATCAAACGTGAAAATGATTAAAATTTTGTGTCAGACGAATGAATAGCGGGAACCCCAGCGCACCAGAACTGCGCATCCGGAAAGTGTATATAAGGAGCGATTCTCGACCTAATGCTCAAAATTAATGTGGCATTCCGACTGCGGATATGATACGTCGACTGTATCAATGCCTCGCTGAGTGATTCGTGTTCATTACGAGCATATTTCAGAGTTTGAAAGAGGTCGTGTCATCGGATTGAAAGAAGCTGGTTGGTCAAATCGAATAATCGTTCGACGTCGGGGTCGAAGAGATGCAGCGATTAGACGATACTGACAAGAGTGGGTCAAAAACGGCAGATTTAAGCGTCAGGACGGCAGCGGTCAACATAGGACCACAACAGAGAGTGAGGGCAGAGCGATTGTCAGATCAGCTGTCACAGCATCATCATTATAAATCAATCAATAGTTCTGGAATTTTAATCGTTTTTTTCTGTGCATATTTTTCACATCTCCCAATTTGTGTAGCAATCGGACAACAACTTCTTTGTGGATCGATTTTTTGTTTGTTATAGAGTATATTTCGAGGATCGTAGAGTCACTGAATTTTCAGACTTTGATATCCATGAGTTTTGACTCTTCCACTATAGTCACTTATTTTTACATATTCATCTTTCCCCTTAGCTTATACAGAAGGTCGTTCGCACTTTATGGAAACGATTTTGTAATTTGTTTTTGGCGTTTGCATTTTGAGATAAATATTTGGCAACTTCAGGATAATCGTCTGCTGTTGTTTTGCTTTGATTGGAATGTAAAATAAAAGATTTATTTTGAAAATGGATCCTAAAATTGATAGATGGCTCGAAGGTTACGTAACTGCACTTTCCGGGGAGAAATATTCGTATCAACAAATTATAAAGCGGTGTAAAAATTTCGGTTATGGCATTTCAAAAATAGGTATTTATAATATATTAAATCTGAAAAGAAAAAAACGTCTAACTGAAAGTAAAAATGAAAACATGACCACTAAACCTCATCCTAAGACTGTTCGAACGCTGGTAAATATCAAGAAAGTGAAGTCTCTGATCCTAAAAGAAAATCCGCCGACTCAAAGATCCATTGCATTGAAACTAGGAATGTCGTCTGGCACTGTAAGTAAAATTAAAGATTTAAAGTTAAAAAAGATGTTTAAACCTAAAGTTCATCTGCTTTTGACAAAGTTTATTGCTGAAAGAAAAACAAATTGTAGAAAATTATCTGAAAAACACCTAGCTGCTGAAAAATGAAAATTTGTGGTAATACTCGATGGGGCATGGGTGTATTTAAGGGACTGTAGTAAAAAAAGATCAATTTTCTATTGCTCAACTGGCGGGAATGACCGTACGAAATGGCTACGTCAGTGTACAGAAAAGTTCTCAAAGGAGTTCATGATAATAGAAGGATTTTGTTACAACGGAAAATTAAAAATAAAAAAAAGCCTCAAATAAAGTGAAAATTAATTCACTCTATTATCAGCAGAATATTTTATAACCAATTTTTGAAGAAGAAATTCCAGCCTTATATGGATAGGACATTGATAAAGTTAAGCTTCTTATGGACAAAGCCGCTAGTCACACGTCTAAATCAACTGCCGCTTATTTAGCTTAGAATGAATCAGAAACAGGAATAAAATATATCCCATTTAATGAAATACCTGTAAAATTACCCGACTCTTCTCCAATGGACTTTTGCGATTTCGGTTTTTTTTAATACGAGCCTTAGGAAAACGGCATCTAAGAACACTGCACGCACTTTGTAAAACGGTCCAAGAGGAATGAGGTAAAACTTACATCACAGTACTAAGCAAAAATTTACATTTTAAGACCTTCTGTATAATCGGTAATGAAACAATTTTGAAATTTCAAGCATATTTTAGCATCATATTTTATTATGATACCTGCTTATTTCGGTACCTGTAGAATGAGCTATTTCGTCGAGAGCAAGAATGAAATCATGAATGACTTGCAGTATAAGAATCTTACAGCTTTCTGCAATGAAAAGAAATTGCATCTCTGAATAGTCAGAAAATGGCGATCAGAGTACGAGAACCTCGGCCAACAGGTGGACGCGGGAGATGTTAAGAAGGGCAAATGTGGATCAGGTTATCAACCATTGTTTCCTGAGTTGGAAGACATAATCTGTGAAAGGATTGACAGAAGAGTAAAGGCTTTGATTGTTCGTACGGCTGATATTCAAACATTTGCCCTTACAATGGCAATGTTCCAGAAGAAGATGACTTGACTGTACTTGAATAAATGTAAATTTTTGTACATGAAAATATAAGACTTCCACTGAAAATAAGCCCAATGTGTCTTTTGGAGCAAAAATTAATATACGACCTTATTTTCGGGAAACACGATATAAATAAGACTGATAAATATAAAATGGCTTAGGAAGTCTTATACAATGAATCTCGAATTTCACCCCATTCCTCAGCAGAGATTTCAACACCAAAGTAACTTAACGTTAACAGGAGCAGACAACATCTCAGTAACCCCCCAATAAAAATAAAAGGGTGATAACAGGTTTCGAGAAAATTAATTGTTCTTCATCAGGCCGATGAGCATCAGGGGTGATTGTCTACATGAACAGCTCGCAATGTGAGTTCATAGGAAGAATCAGACCTAATGCTTCTCGGCCTGATGTAGAGCTATTCTTAACTTCTTTAATTCTTTACTTTTTCCACTTTTCAATTTTCTATTTAGATACGCCATCCTTCCAAATTAGCATTGCTATAAAACTTTAGGTGATCTTGAAAAGTTTTGCGAATTACGGTCCGAAAAGAGATGGCAAGCGGAGAGTGAACTTGAAGAAAACTGGCTAGGAACAAAAATTACTAATAAAATAAACGAAAAAAACGTTACCTCAGTGAATAGAGTACAACTCTGGTAGTTTCTCCTTCTTATGCCTAGAGATATTTACTGTGATTCATAAATAATACATGATTAGATTCTGATAGTTTAAAACTCTTTGAGGGACGCAGTTTGCACAAATGCACACGCCTAAATCTAGTTTTTTTCCCCCTTGTATTCAATGCATTCCTCTTAAATGAGCAGCAATATGGTTAGTACTGCCATCTGTTATCAGTTTAAAGAAGTAAAAAACATTTTGCAACCTTTAATTGGAAAAATTTTCAAGATTCTTTAGGTTAAAAAAATCGGGAAAAAAATCTGCATCGTGCAAATGGTGCAGGTTGTTGCCCCTAAAAGGGCTAACATTTATCGCTGTACAAAACAATATCATTACATTTTCATGAGGTATTTTAGAAATGTTGCTATTGACGTGGACATAATTAGCCCTAAGGAATTATTTTGTTTTCATATCTGTACAGTTATTATGGACAGAGATTGCTCGACATCTACAAGCGTCACAGCTAGAAGAATATTGTATAATTTATGCTTTAACTGCATCCGAGAAAATTGCCCTACACTTTTGTATGATCGGGAATTCTTGTCTTGTCTTTGGTTTTC